>CM063714.1:1200000-1800000 GCA_032441835.1 Slavum lentiscoides | reverse complement strand
GCTTCCGATCTGCTTATTAAGGATATTTTTTACTCTATTTACGCGACGCGCACGACACATTTATAACGAATTATTATTATTTTTAGTATTTTATATATGACTTTGTCGTAATATTCCCGGCGTGCAGTATAACTTATTTTAATTTTCTCGAATCGTTTAAACGCGCGGCGTGTTACGCTTACTTGACCGTAACAAAAAAAAAACCCCCCTCCCTCTCGTTAAATTTTTTCTTTTAATTTCGCCGCTCGTTGCGGATTACGAAAAAAAAAAAAAATAGAATCACGTGCCGCGTAATAATTGTAATGAAATATAAAATCGATAGACCTGTATAGTGTTGAACCCGCGAAACCCTGTTGGCGGAGGAACGCTGTGTTTCCGCAACAACACAGTTAACGCTGCTCTGTAAATGTCATTATAAATACGTATTATAATAATTTTTACTTCGCTTTTTTTCTCTTCCCCGGTTTCGACTCCGTCCCGTTTAAATATCGCATAATCGCGTATTTAATGGATATTCCCTCCCTTACATTATAATTTCCCTCCATTCCCCCACAAAACGTACCGGTGTTCGCGTGATGATGAAATATCTCATAAGGAGGGGGGTGTCGGTGTACGCGTATCGTATCGAAAAATCTAGGCGCCAACGGTCTACTCTATGAGGTACGGTAAAAATCGCGTGCGTGATGTGCCGCGTGTATATAAAGCTTGCCGGGGCTCCCCTCTTGGCTGGCTGGCTGGCTGGCTGGCTGGCTATTGGCGCCATCGTCGTCGTCTCCGTGATGGATTAACGATGTAACGGATAAAATCCGAAAGAGTGGAATAAAACATACGCGTTTGTATTATAGCGTCTGAAAGTATATTTTTTTTTCCGACTCTAACGCGATCGTCGGTTTTTCAACACAAAAAGAAGAAAAAAAAAAACGTAGCGAACCGCCGGGTATCGCCAAAAGCGATTTACTCGATGACTTTAAAGTTTTGTTATTACTGTATAGAAATTTCAAAGTAATTGCGTAGATCAGACGCGTTCGCGGATAAAAACGATTCTGACCGGTGGCTGTGGTGCTTCGGTGTGACATTATTTATTTATTATATTAATAATATAGCGTGTCAGTGCCGTAGCCGTGGAGGGGGGCTGATGGGGCTGCAGCCCCTTCCGAAATTAATAAATAATCAGTTTTTTTTTAATAGGTACCGTCTATACATATTAATTAATTATCATCCCCCAAATAAAAATCCTGGCTTACGCCACTGTAGTGTTTATATTATACAGAATACATAATAAACCTAAGTAGGTAGTTAAAAATGTTTTGATTAATATGGTACAAAGGTTGGTAAAAATGTTCAAGACTCTACTAGAACCATTTAGTTTAACGTGATTTTCCGTAAAAAATTTAACTTTGTCGAAAATTTTTTTTGAAATTATGACAAACGGTTTTCAAGATTTTTTTAACGTCGTACGACTGACGTTGTATTAAATATTTTCAAGCCTTAAAACATAAAAAGTTACCTCTTTCGTGAATACCTCGAAATCTATAATTGCTATGAATAGCCAAAAATTGAAAAGAAAACTTTTAGGTTCCCCGATATAAAGTATTAGAAATCTCAGTAGGAAGACTCAAACGGGCAGGTCATGCGTGGAGGAAAAAAAGGGATCAAATACTAAGGACCGTTATTGAAAACATCCCGACAGGAAAACGATACCTTTGGGAAGTGCCTCGATTAAAACGGGAGGACTGTGTTTGTTAAATACGTAAGAGGAGTAGAACCCGGTACACAATGGAGAGAAGCAGCGTAGGACAGAAATAGGTGGAGGGATATGTGCTTAGAGGGCTGATCGTAAAGGCAGTTGAATCCCTCGAAAAAAAAATACATAAAGTCACACATCCGATGGAATATTTCGAGTTTCTAACGTAAACGTTATAGTTTCAAAATTACGAATATAGAAATAACGATACGTAATCGTGGATTCGGCGCCGGGAATCGCGTTCTCATGTGCAGTTTTTCTCTGACGCTTGAAAAGAGTATTGAGAAAATCAAAAAAAGTACCGCGGACTAGACGCGCAATTTTTTTACCGAAAAGAAACCGTATAACATGACTGTAAAGACTTTCCTTTAATATTTTCGGACAGAGACGTAAAAAAAACCCCCAAAGTGACACCGTTTAGAATCTAAAAAAAAAAACGCTTTGTGTTAAAAAAAATATTGCGAACGAAGAAAATTATGTTTTTTTTTTCTCCGTCGTTTTCTCGAATCGCGGGGGGAGGGGGGGAAACCGCGAAACCGAGCAGCGATTCGTCTCGGTCGAGTCGAGATTTGATTAGACCTGACCGGGGCTAATAATAATATATCGAGTGCATTATATCCGAGACTTGTAATTCGTTTGCTTGTATCGCGATTAGGCGGCGAGGACACGCCATATTATATTCGTTATTGCGCGCGTTCCCCGGGAGTTTTTAAATCGAATTACGAAAGTTTGAATTCGAGCGCACACAACGAAAGTGGAAACGGGCGCCGTCGTGCAATCGTGTACATTAAACAAAGTCGCTAGCCGTCTCAGCCGTGGGGTGAAACGGTCTCGCGTGTGTTTCTCGTCCTGCTCGTCGTATATATATATATATACAAATGCAATAAGTCCTCCAATTCGTTTTATTATTATTATTATTCTTTTCCGCCGTCCTACGACGTTCGATGGGGGCGTATTTATGAGAAGGAGGCTGATGGGGCTCCAGCTCCTCCCCTCCCCCTCCTCGGAAATTTTATAAAAATTTCTTTATGTCCTGTGAATTTGGTAATTTTTTCTTCTAATTTTAAGATTTAGTCTTGGATTAGGATTTAGAAATAACCCGGCGATGATATTACTCAGTGCCTCAATTCGCACAAAATCAACGCGACGTTTAAACGACTATTGGAAAAAAAAAAAACGTTACGAAAAGTGGTTTTTTTTTTGATGTTCGTACAAAATGAAGTCCGCAACGTGAAGTCCATCTCTCCCTCATATCTCTGCGGACTGGACGCCTTCAGTCATACTGAAAACTCAATACACGGAACGCGTATATCAATCGAAATATGATCCCAGATAAGAGGCCATATTGTATAAGATACAAAAGTCATGGAAGATACGATAAAATATAATCTTTTCCATGATATTTATCATACGTTATTATTTGTTTTGAGGTAACAGGACGCAAAACGACGTGCTCGCCGTATCGATTTTAGCGCCGAAATCGGGTGTTTTTACATAACGGAAGTTGGTGACAAAAACGGGGAAAATAGAAACGGAATGCATAATATGACGCAGGAGTGCGTTTTTCATATACAGAATGCGCGCGTTCCGTGTATTGATAGTTCGGTGGTGTAAGCGTTTTTTTTTTTTTATATACGTTCTACCGGAGTCGTTAATATATATACCCGTACAGAAAAATAATAATAATAATCAGGGATCGTAGCTGTTAGGTTAGGGGTAATTCATAGATGTTGCGAGATTTTTTTTCATTCCACACAACTCGCTCGTCAATTTGTCGACGTAAATGGATTTTTTTCAACAAGACTGTGGATAGTGATACCGCTAAAGCGAACGTGAATATTATGAAAGATTTCTTTTCCGATTTCTCGAAATTGGAATATTCCATGCCCCTCGAGTTTGTCCGATTTAACGGCTTGTGAATTTTTTTTTTTATAACGCTTTTTATTTATATATGTAGTCATTTTTAAAATCGCCAGTTTCACCGCCGTCCTCCCTACTTACTATACGTATAAACGATATACGCGTTTCACGGTTTAAACGTCGAAAAAACCACTAATGTCGCGCGTTCGTGAAATAATAATAATATATTGCCGCGTATCGACTGGTATTATTAGGTTAACTTTCACTTATAATTGATAAAACGCATAAAATAATTAAAGAGTTTTCTCTTGCGAGCTCGCGCGGAAATCGAATAATACTACTCTTTAAACGTTCGTTTTTATATTATTGTATATACGAGTACCTGCGCGGTTGCCATGCCTGCTGCTGCAGTAGACGGGGTTTTATATAACGCGGTTATACGTATTTCTAATCGAATTTCTCCGTTTAGGAGGGATCACCCTTACTCGAATGATTTTTTTTTTCCCCAGTCACGAGACCAAACCAAATCGCTTTCTCGTCGTCCCTCCGTATATGCACACACACACACACACACACACACACAGATATTCAACCCTCTACGTCGTCGAAATCCTTCTGTTGTACGCGTATTTAGACGATTATTACTCTCTTAACAGCCCGTTACAGTATTATACCGCATATACGTATAATAATATATCGCTCGATATAGTTCTAGAAAAAAAAAAAAAATTGTTTTACGAACTTGTAAAATTATAAAACAGTTCGCTTTTTCGTAAATCGTTTCTATATAATATGTACACGCGCGGTCACCGTATAATAAACCGGCTGAATTATACAATTTTTTTTTTTTTTTAAGAAAACCCCCACCAACAAAACTGTCTTAATGATTTTTTTTTTTTTGCTATTTTTATAGACCTAGTCTCCGAAAACGTAGCAAAAAATTAAATATATATATATATATTACTTGTATAAGACGATTGACATTATCCAAATCCTATCGCGTACTGAATATAATTTGATAACACCTATTTCCATCTACGCAAATTGTACAGGTATTTTCCGCGTACCCATTATTGTAATAATTTATAGTCTTTTCGCGCATTATTTTCTACTTTTTTTTTTACGCGGTGGCTTTAACGCGTTTTTCTTAGAGGATTTTCTTAAAAATATAATAAACTGCGGCTGGTGTTCTCTCATTCTTGAAATTGTGCTCGTTTCCGCGTTCCCGTCGGTCTCCGTCTTCGTCCTGCTTCTGCGCAGGAAACGACCGCGACGATCACCGTTTTCCTGCAGTGCGACGACCGGTGCAGGAGACGCGGTTTTGCGGTCGAAAAACGTACATTGTTCACGGCACTTCTTTTTCTATACGTGTGCGTACAACAGATCCGTCAAACCCTTGACCACTTCCGCGGTATTATTTTATTAGAAATTATTTTAATAGTATTTTTCTATTATTTTATTTTTCTTGGTCGATTTTTTTTCTGTACGAAAAAGCGCGAGTTCCGCTAGTACCGGTTTTTTTTTATAATTATTATAAAAATTTCATCTATTTTACATAATATTTTGTTATCAACCGTGTATAGCACGGCTGTACCTACATATTATGAAGAAAGTGCTCCACACGCCGTCTCCAGTATAACGTCCTATAATTATTTAACAAACAGGAGTATCTACACTGCATGGCAGCTACATCGGTACATGTGTATGTCTCATTTATTTTTTACACGTGACAAAAAATTATCTATAGCTTATAGTCCTCGTCTCGTCGTATACCTATAGACATATTTATATATAAATATATAGATCGCGCTGCCATCGCCGTTCCAATGTAACTGTCAACGACGGTATAGAAGTGGGGAGGGGGGACCTGGCCGGGTTCATGACGTCATGCGGTAACGCTCTCGGTGTCGCACAAATTTATAGAATGACTCCAGCCATAAGACATACACAAGTCAAAAAAAAAAAAAAGCGAGTATTAAATAAACGAAATTCAAAATTTTTACAAAAATTTTTTTTACCGGATTTGTAGCAGACTCGAAAACAGTCGCGAAAGAACTGCAGTGCAGATGATATAGTGTTGTTAAATCCGCCAATCAAAATACACTTTACCAAGTGCTCGTATTTGTATACTGCACGAGTGTCCGTCGTTTTCTTTCGCCTTTACAATATCACAGTCGCGATATTTGTGCGTTACGTAGTGTGTTTGTATTGCGCACAATGAACATAATATTATAATAATACACCGTAACTAGCTCGATTCATTCGGATGTCGTTTTTTTTTCTTACGTATTTCGCCGACTGGTTTTTTTTTACATTTTTCATTTTTTTTTTTTTTTACGCGTCCAACGCGCGCGCGCGCGTATAAATTATTTTCTCCCTGCCCGTTATAACGCGCAGCCAGTGACTTTTTTCCCACCCCGGTCTTCGTACGGTAGGTGTTTGTATATACAATGCAGCAAAACACCTTCGGGACGATGACGATATAAAAAAATACTAATACTAATAATAATAGAAATTTCGACCGTTATCGAAAAACAGAAAAACGCGTTTGTCGACGATTGTACTGTGGGACAAGTAAAAAAAAAAAAGTCTACAGTAATCCTACCTATCGCCAAACACTCTCGTATCTCGCCGCCGTTGTTTAATCCGCGAAAGTGTGTAATATAAAATTATAATTTTCATTTATTGTATATAATATTATCGTTAATTTTTTTTTTTTTAAGAACGCAATTCGTATAACAGTGTCGTCGTTACGAATCGTTCGAAAAATCGTCTCTATATATATATATACGATATAGTGACAAAATAGCCAAAAAAATAATGGAAAAATCGTATCGTACTGGACGTGACGCGTTAAAAAAAAAAATATCTAAACGTTTCTAAAGACGATTATATGTATTTTATTGTACGTTTTAAAAGAAGGACAAAAAAAAAATTGATCGAAAAACGCGATTTATACAGAAGATTAATCGCGTTTTATAAATTGCGTGTGTTTTTTCTAAACGAGCGAGAAACGAATTCTCATTATAAATACACCGTCATACACGTCGAAAGAAAGACTATTGAAAACTATTATAGACAATATAGAGTTTGTTGGTAAGATTTTTCCCCGGGTAAAAGTTTCCCCGTCACGTCTATCTCGTCGTCGTCCCGGGGCTTTAACTATACGAGCAGGAGTATAGTAAGTCCTCTCGCAGTCTTTCAGTATTCCTTCGGTCGTTTATATTTTCTCGAAAATCGTGTACGGTTTACCGGGGTGTCCGCGGCGAACCGGCCGGCCCTTCGTCCTTCTCGTCCTTTAACGAAGAACGTCGTTGCGTATATATTTTCCGAACAGTATAGTATAGTAGCCTAGCAACAAATAAAAATAAACCTCTCGTCCTCCCGGCGTTGTGTAAATCGATTGAAACCTTTGAAACATTTACATTATTTTGTGTTTTGTGTATTTTGTTTTCTAGCCGCGTCGCACATAAATATATACGCGTGTGCGCACGGCCGAGCGGGACACAACGCCGTCGGTCGTTTTATTTTTTTTCACGGTCGGAGAAAATTCTCGAGAATCATAAACGACGAAGAGAAACGGCGGCGTATGTGTACAATAATAAGCGATAGACAAAAAAAATATATATATTCTCTCTCCGTCTTCCAGTGTTGACGATAATTTTTGTTGATAAACTATATACTACTTTAAAATAAAACGTTTAAATACCGACCGTGTCCAGAACCGTTGTGGACGAAATAAATTTCCGCTCGTTATAATTCCAGAAACGATCCGGTTTTTTTTTTTACAGAATAATAATGCGATGCACCGCAGTAGTCGTTCCGGTACTTGGGCATTTCGATTTATTCGTAGTAAATTCAATAATCGTATGTATACGCGTACCACACTAGAGTGATAATCGCGTTTCGGCGTGTACGCTGCAGCGAGTTGGAATGTGCAATTTTCTTTTCCGTCGTGTCCCGGAGGTTTTGCGATAAATATCCGTGATCTATTCGTTCTTTTTGAAGAATATTAAAATATTCGTCTAAATTAGATTAATTGATTTAATGGCGCCGAACCTGTACGTGAACTGAAGCGATCGATTCGTATAATATAAGGGGTGGGTGGTCTTATTGGTACACGTGTTTTTGTTTTTACATCGCACAACATACTAAATACTTAACGAGTTTGATATTGTAATTAATAAAAGTTCAATTAACAATGATTGGGTGGGTGGGTGTGTGTGAATAGTTCGATTTCGTTTCACTTAAATTTATATGACTGGGCGCCACTGAATTTCTAATCTTTTCAACAAAAAAAAAAAAACGTTTTAAGTAAATTGTTGCGATATACATTATTATAAAAATACAATTTTTTTTTTTTAGTCCTAAAAGACCCCGGTACACTGATAATAATAATTAATAATAATGTTTTTATAAGATTTATATTTTTTTTAATTTTTTTTAATCGTCCGTTTCACTCCCCTCCTCCCCCCGCCGCTTTAACTGCTCGGCCGTTGAATTATGAAAAAAAAAACACGGCTCGTCGTCTCCTCGCCCTTTACGGCAGGGCGCTCGTGTATTGTTTTTTTGTCCTGGCGAACAAAAGCCGCGTCCTGCTGCTGCTGCTGCTGCTGCTGCAACCTTCTTCCTTCCCCGTTTCCGAGTGTGTTATTAGTCCCGATGACTCACCGGAGACGGAAAGCCAACGACGGGAATGCGCACTCCGCTACGAGGGCGTCGTGAATCCCACCCCCGGGTCGCCGCGTCCCTGTCCCGTATACGAGCGCGACCCTGTGCCGCCGACGACGGCAAAACCCTTCGTGCGCAAGCACAACACCTACACAGCCCCGCGACGGTAGTGTTGTGCAAATGGTATAGACGGCGCCAGGGGAAATATCGTTCAGAAAAAATGTGTAGAATTTTTCTTTAAAAAAAATTCTTCTTGTTTCATATCGTTTTTCCAATAAGTTCGCCGAATTCAAATACAATATATTCATTAATATACGACGAGTCATAATATATGTACCTCGGATAAAACGGAAAAATCAATAATACGACTTTTACTCATTAATTGTCTTTGAAAAATCTTCAACGCGCGAGTTAAAGACCGGAACGACCGTCCTTATAGGTTTTAATACAGTTCAAAAAAAAAAAATACGTTACGTCTGAAACAAGTGACTCGGATTTTGAACATTTGTTTTCAGTTTTATGACAATTAAGTATAAAACGACACGATTAATATTAACAAAATGAACGTATTCTTCTGTTCTTCGTTCTCGCAGACATTTCATTTGCTTCAACATTGTTGGTTTCTACTGCGAGCCTTTTAGTTGTGTTTCTCTCTTCGCACCTTTATCACGCACGAGGGTCATCAGCTATCCTTGTTTTCACCCTGTCCATTAACATCTCTTCCTCTTACTCCACCACGTATCCTCATTAATGACTTCTAACCGCTTTTTTTTTTGTGGACCACACCCGTGCTTCGACTCCTTTCTACGATTAACTCATTATTATCCTTCTATAAAAACATGCCCGAACCGTCTTTTCCGTTTTTTTTTTGTATTATTCAATGGCTATTCCCCGTATACAATCGCAGCCAGGCCTAACTACTAATTTATATGAATTCGTTACACGCTCGATGACTCTGATTTTAGTCAATAGTCGTCTTTTTACTGTTTTTTTTTTTATAGATATTATTGTTTTTCTACCGTGGATTTCGCCGTGGTATATAAATTTTGGCTGCTTCTAGAACGGTATGAATTTTTAAATCCGAATGTGTGCGGTGTGATTCGAAACGTAAAGCGGAGCACGTGTGATCATTCGTAATGTAATCGATTGGAATGTTTGGATTTTGTAGGTATTCGATTTTTTGGCGTTTAAAAAAAAAATTCAAAACGCCGAGTGAAGTATTGTATGAAAACGGATACTCCGCGTCGGGAACGGAACGCGTCGAGAAATGCTCGGGGAAAGTACACAATATAATAATACTTACCAGAAGAAATATACGCCGTACTCACTCGAATTCGAAATATTATACCCTGCGAGCCTGCGTTATTATGATAAGTGCGGGGCGCGGTCCCTTCGCCTAATATTAATCCCTTACCACTCACGTGTACAAATCGTAATCGTCGTTGGCGCTTTCCAAATTTCTATCCCTTCGGTTTAATAATATAATATGTGTGTGTGTGTGTACGTCTATAGGACGTGCGAGTAGCAGCAGCAGCTACACGATATATGATAATTGTGCGAGCACATACGTGGCCGGAAAACGTTTCGCTCGCGACGTTTGTATAATATGAATTATTATTGTTATTTATACGCGTTCGTTTCGAGTCGAGGGCAACAATGTCGTTTTTATACACGCGATACAATCTCGCGTTATTGTCGTCGAATTTCGGAGCTCGGCCAATATTATATATTAATAAGGCCCGGATGTCGATGACTTTTGCATTTTTTTCTTTTCTTCGGACGTCTTAAGTGACGCTTTCCTAGCTAAAAAACGTGATTCAATAACGTACAGCGAGTATAGTAAGTGACTTTTTTTTTATGGCATTTTGAGTTTATTTTTCGTAATTTTCGGTCATTTCGATTTACTGTTTTTCAACGATACGCAGAAAAATCGCGAGTTTACTGTTGTTGCGATTTTTTTTTTTTCACTTATATAATTTAAAACTTGCGCATAAATATTTTAGTTTTGAAAACGTACGTTGCACCGTAAAAAGTTTCAAAGTGTAATAGAATTGTTTTCAAATTTCATCATTAATCGCAAGTAATAAAATAATAACTAAAAAAAATTAATTATTTCAGTTATTTAAACAGTTTTAAAGGGGGGTTTAGATTATAAATTAATTTTTCTAAGGTTTTTAGGGCATCAACGTCAGTGCTGTAATTATTAGGTATTAAAATTGTGTATCGTTTTCGTCGTGCACTCCTCGCTTGCTGCACATACCGAACGGGGTTTTATTAAAAAAAAATGTTTACAGCGTCCGAAAAATTCGTTCATTTTTTTTTTATATAAATAAATATAAATTGTACGGCTCCGTATTATACCGAAGTGTAACGACGAACGTTTTGAAATGTCGACGGCTTTTCGAACCGATTTTATAGGGACGAAGAAATTTCGCATGTTTTTTTTTTTACCTTCATTTTTTAATTAATTAGTATAAATAATTTCTTCAGTTTGTTCGATTTTAATCCTGAAAGGTTCGTTTTTTTTTGTAAATGTATCCTTGTCTCCGCGGTGTATTTCTGTGAGTTACCGCGGGCAAAAGCAAAAAGTGAATTAGTTAATTAATAAAAAAAAATGTTTGAAAGGTTCTCAATTCTCCATATTTCAATTCGTGCCGGAGAGAAAAAAAAAAGCGCGAGTCGTTATTATTATAACTCGTATCGTAAGCTTTTTTTTTTTTTTTTGGAAAATAACTAAAAATTAACCCGTCAAATACAGATGCGATATATTTACGAAATATTTCTTTCTCGTTCTTTTCATACGGCCTCACGGTTTTTTTTTATTGCGCTCATATTTTAGAATAAATTATTAATGTTTATTACTTTTTTATTTCTCTGTATAATTTGGGTATAAAATATTCGAGCGTTTTTTGACGCGCTTATTTATATCGATTGACAATTTTTTATTATTATTATTTAAAAGAAATTCTGTGATACCACATTAAATCTCAACAATTATCTAAATCATCTAAATCTATAAACTAAATAATACTTACAACAACAATACAAATTGACAATAATAATCATGCGTATTGCTACGCGCGGCACTGCGTATTTAACCGTATCTCAAATTATTAACGAAGAAAAAAGTAGTAATCGGCTTTGAGTCCGTGAAAAGTATAATTTTATGAGAGTTCACACGTATATGTCGTCGTATATATGTTAATTGTCGAGCGCGTGTATTTTACGGCTATAGCGCTTTTTCAGACCATTTTAGATTCTGAGCGGATGATGTGTTTTTTTTTTTATGTCTGTACCCAAAAATTCTACCAGAAGGAGTGCTTTTTCGTGTAGCGCCTTTACTGAATGCAAATTGCATCTGGTTTGTACTTTAGAGAGGTCATTTTTCGGTCTTCTCAATACTTTTTTTTCAAAGGTCAGGAAAAACTACCAAAATTACATATAAAAACGCAATTTCGTCTTAATCGATTGTCGTTTATTTATTACACCGACGAAGTTCTTCCGCTCAGAATCGTTTTATCGAATGCAATGATTTACTATCAAATTTATAATAAAAACAAAACTCTTAAATCTTTATCCGAGTAATTCGCTTAAGCGATATCCACAATACCCCGCGCGGCTCTCTACCCTTTTTTTTCCTATAGTAGTAAATGCCGAAAATAGCGAAAAGTTTCGCGAAAAGAATTATTATTATAGAACAACGCGAATTCTTTGAAAACTTATACCCGGCAAAACGAAACGGACTCAAACGGTATAGAAGAAGATAAACGTTGCAACGAAATCCGTGCCTGAATCGGTTAAATATTTAATATTTAAATCGACGCGCGTATCGTTTCGAAAATACCGCGGCGCGCGTCTGCAGAGTTCTACTTTCGGCGCCTGTAAATCGAGGCGAAAAACGATCTACATTTTCTCCGCGGTGTCGTAATACGGAATTTTTACTTTTCTTTTTTTTTTTTGTGCGACATACTCGCGAGTTCAAAATGTTTCGACGTATTTGGCAGCCCCGAAACGATACGCGTTTTGCCAACGAAAATCAATCGGGGGAAAAAAAGACGCGACCTTTTTCTTCAAAAAACTCTTTACGTGATGAGACCGTCGATTTGCTCTCGAATTTGTACTCTTTTTGACATTTCGCGAAACGTATACCCCAAGCGCGCAGAGCGATTACAATTTTTTTGTACGGACTAAGACAAGATTATTTTACAAGATTTTCGTGTCTTGTCCGGCTGCGGACTTCCATGGGGATTCGAGTGGCGCGCTACAAGTCTCAGGATACGTCCGCCGTCGTCTCGCGTTTCTCGAAAGCCGATCGTTTCCCGTCGCTTTAGTCATTTATTATATAATGTCGTATAATACGTCCGCAAAACGAAATCCTATATCCTGGCTCCCCGTCGTCATCCAATACGCGTTCTCCGGCGTGGAAAACAACGGTGTGTGTACGATGTGTGACAGAATATGTAATGAGACTTTTTTGTAGCAACAATTTTATTTTGCAAATCGACGTTATTCCCTTCAAAGTTCCCTTTGACAGCTGTACGTCGGCGTATAGGTCTTCGTAGCGGTGCTGGAAATCTTCTCCGGTTCCTCCTCTGTTACGCCGCTCCTTTGCGGGTGTTATCCACAGTACCAGAACGACGTCCTTTCGAGTGGGTTTTGTTTTTTGGGTGGAATTCAAAAAAAAAGTCGCACGGACACTGTGATCGGGTGTGAAACATCTGCGTGTCGAGAGAGTCAACACGCGCTCATCACACGTTATTCCTATACAATGTCTTCCTGTTCAGTCTCGAGAGGTTCGCCTGAAATTCTGTGAACGGAGTAAAACGATTCAAATTCATCTCGCTGTACTACTCGTCGTGTATCAGTGTCAACGATCTGTCCTCGGTTTTCGGCGTTGAAAATCTCCCTGAGCGGGGTCCGTCTCTTTCACTGCTTTCCGGCCTATCGAAAAACTTTTGTGCTCTCGATACAAGGAATGTTCCCTCCGTAGTACGCTCGTTGCAGCTCTTCAAAACTCACAGATTCGCCGAGCTTAACACGTCATAGTTTCTCCGAAACGTTTTTTGTTAACGCGTTACAAAAAAAAAATACTACTTTTACCAAGTGTCCAAGACGGCGGTGTTCACCCTTCAAAACGTTATCTGTCGTCTTTCGAACGACTGCCTGCCCTCCTACCCTGACTGATGATACATACAAAGGACAACACACCGCCCGGTGTCAACGGTTCGCTCTCAGCGACGCAAGTCTCGTCATCACTTTTCTGCCGTATCGCACGTACAGCGCGGATTGGAACGGATAACGAAAACGATTTTGGATGCGGTTTATACGTATGATCCGTATTGAAGCATTCAGTCATCGATCTCGACGATTCCCGTTAAACGTGTCCGTCGTACAAAAAAAAACGCGTGTTTTTCCCCGTACGTACACATTAAACGACTTGAAAATATATCGATTTTCGTTTTTTTCAACGCGCGTCACTAATTAACTAATTAATATACGTTTCGACAAATCGATTATAATATTTGTTTGTATTTTTTCCTCCGAATCGAGCAAAAAAAAAAAAACGTTAAATTATTAATGCAGGTTGATAATATAGAGAAGGCGTTTCGTGACGTTTACTACTACTATATAATTTAGGTCGATTTGTCGAATCGATTTTTGTTGTTTTTACGTCGTATAAAAAAAAAATTCCATCTGTATAAACGACGCGCGTGTACGTTCGGGCAAAAATGCGCGAACGGGAAAAGTTTTTCTGCTCATTTTTCCGTATGATATTATAATTATATAGTTTTCTCTTAGCTACTAGATATTATATCGTAGCGCTTGTGTATACAGGGTGTTTACAAAGTCTTTACCGGATTTCACAGTGGTATATTTACTGAACAGATTGACGTATCCGAATGAAATACTACTTAAAGTTTAGGAAAAATACCTCATATACGCTCAGTGTGATCTCCACCGGCAGCACGGCACACGTGTCAATGCGGCAATCGAATTCTTCCCACGTCCGGTCGAGCATTATCGGCGGTCACTCCTCTAACGATCACTTTCTACAAACCTTCGATGCCGTTCTTTAAAATGCTTTTAGCAATCAGGCGCTTCGATTCGATATTCACGGCGGAAATCGCGCTGCACCAGTAGTTATCACTGTCAAAGCGTAGGACACAAAAAGCCTTTTGCCGAGGGGTCGGCATTTCAACAACGACCGGTTGAATTGCTGACAACTGTACTTCGAAGCGTCCTCCCGGACCTCTGTCGCGGCAACCAATCAAAACTTGACACTCCCCTTTAATGTTAGCAGTAGGCGGTTAATTGACTTTCACTATACTCACCGGTCGTATTCAATTTGGAATCGGGTAAAGATTTTGTAAACACCCTGTATAATAATAGATATTAAAATCGTTTATTCCGCAATACGTCGTGTAAATCTCGAGCCTGTACATAAAAATGTTCTACTTATAATATTTTTATACGCTCTTTTTTAAATCGGTTTCGCGAATCTCTTTTCCCGCGCCGCTACCGCGGCCGGCACATACATATTTGTACGCGCGTTTTTCACGAGTAGTGTATATTTTCGATAATAATATTCTCGATTTTCGTGGATGTTCCCTCGTGTGTAAAATGGATATATAATATTGTATACATTACACGAGTAAATACAGTTGTAAAATTGCTCGAACGAAATCGACCTTATTTCGTGAAATAATAATTCGTGATTTTCCGCGTTTCTTACGGCGGTTTTTACCGTCTCGGAAACGGTACAGAATATTTTATAACATTATTTTAATGTACGACAGTCGCTTTTGCTGCGTTTACGGTTTTTTATTCTCAAATAAATAAATTTAAAAAAAATTTAATTTCATAAATGCGTACTGTACTTACTTACCCGCGCGTATTTGAACGAGCCCGCAATTTCCCGTAGTGCTTCGCGTTTCGGTTTTCGTATTATTATATTATTACCGTATAATTTTTTTTTAATATTTTATTCCTTTTTCCTCTCTCCCCCGCCCCACTCGTCGTCAGCTGTAACGTAGCCGGTCACTTTAAAATACCGTTTATATTTTAATTTTTATTTATATAGTGTTTTTTTCGGTTTTGCGTATGAGCGTTCAGGGTCAACTGCAGCGTGTGAATTATGTATGTGCGTTCAAACAACGTTTTCTGTCGGAACACGTTTAAAAACGTGTCTGTTAACGATATTTTTGTTGTTTTTTTTTTTTTCAATCGACTCTTTATGTGACTTGTTGTCGTCAAAAAGCGTAAGAATATTTTAACTAGTAAATATTATATATATAATAATTATTATACACTCGAGTTTACAGCTTCCCCCGCCCCTACACAAATAGTGTTCTATAAGATCGTATTTGAACGAGCTACGCGCCACGTTTTTTTTTTTGTTATCTGTAAAAAAAAAGAAAAATGAGAAATTTACGAGTTTCAAAAGTACTTTTCCGGGTATTCCTCCTTCTTCCTCCTCTCGTTATTTCATGGTTTACAACTCGGAAATAATTATGGCGCGTATAAACGTTGTATAATAAACATACGACACGCGCCCGATAGTAGTAATACGAGAATGTAAATGATAAAATATTATGTAACAGATATACTTGTGCGCGAGTTAAAAAAAAAAAGTCATCCGAAAGTATAAATCGTATTGGTTGGTGAGTGTGATGTGTGAAATACTATTATACGTATAAAATATAATACGCGTAATAATGGTAGACGGTTCGCTTTGCGTTATATTAATAAAGTAAAAATATTATTATACCTGTACAGCACGTCGGAGGACTACTAAATATTTTTTTTTTTTCAACTTTACTACTTTTGTATAATTTGTATTTATTATGTACTTAGTCGACGGGGTTCTATTAAACCGGCCGTGGTATTTCGTGGTGTGATTCTGCGTTTTTTTTTTTTCGTTTTAATAAAGACGTAAAAAAAAGTAGAACAGTTTTACTGCAATTTAATTCATAATCGTATGAATCGCCCGTGGACTTGATATACATATATATAATATTTATATATTTCCGTATCTCGAATGTTTCTCTTCAAAATAACTAATCGAAAACGACAGTATTTTTTTTTTTCAATATTATTTCGTCGTCCGTTTTAAGAACCACAGCTCTAGTCGATATATAATAACAATATATACCTTGTGGGTATATATGTAGGTACAAAAGTGTATTATTTTGATTAATATACATTTATATAGGTAGGAAAATAAGAAAAACTATGAATTAATACTCGTAATTAATAGAAAAAGAAAAAAGCGCCAATAAGTATATATTATAAAAAAAAATAAACGTAATACGATTTGTTGCATTGAATCTGTTTGCGTACTACCGGTTTTCAGTAAATTATATTTAATACCTGTCGATTACTTTTAATCAAAACCGGTAGTGATTATAATTAAATTCAATACGACTCAAATATTTTTAATTTTTTTTTTTTTTTATAATACTCGTTGGCTTTAATTAATATATATATATAAAAAAAAAATGTATTTTTTTTTAATATCTAGAGTAATTTAAAATACCGCGGTTATATTATATTGATGTTGCGTACGTAATATTCTAACGTATTCGCATATGCGGTTTGCGCGGCCTGTGGATCTGTACAGAAAAGAAAGAAAAAAAAGCGTTGGCGCGAAACCGGCGTAAACGATTTTAATGAAACCGGTTCGCGGACCACTTCGTGCATAATACAATATCTGAAGATGAGCTATATACGAAGAGTCCTATTTCATTATACGACGATCATAATAATAATATAACACGCCGTTTTAAATAATACGCACAAAAAAATTATAAAAAAAAATGAAGAATAGCTCAAACCGTGCTGCTGTGCCTGCCTGCAGTCTCCTCCTCCTCCTCCTCCTACATCACCGACGACGACGGTTACATATACGCGTATCGTCATAAAATATAAAGACTTCACTCGCGAATAAAACTGTTTAAACGGTTTGGTTTTTACCTCATTTGAATAACAAAAGTTGTACTGGATTTTCGGTTTCCGTAGGCTTAGGATTAATAAATGGATTGTACACAAAAGTCGAACGGTGTTACTGTTAGCTTTTCAAAAAAGAAATTTGAAATTAAATCGACATTTATAGTCGTATGCGAATATCGTAAAATCGCGGAATATTTTCTCTTGATTACCATCGCCTGCGGACGGTCTTACTGTAACAGAAGGAGAATCCATTAGGAAATCCGTTTGAAACATCGGCAAGAGGATAGCGCAACGAAGTTGTATAACCTACGACGACCGTTCACGGTACAGGCACTTGGTGTTTACGTCGTGGACGATCGAACCGGAACTGAAAACGTCTGGATACAGCTCGTGCGCGGTGGCTGGACGACCGAATCGAAATTTAATAAATTAAAAGAGCAAAAAAAAAAAAATGTAAACGATTGAAGAAACTTAAAAAGCAGGAAGTGGTTGAGACCGGCGTATTATAGCCTTTGTATGTGACGAAACGTTGCGTGTCTGGCCACACTCTGTCATTCGCAATGGAGGTCGATGAGTAGTCGTCCGTGTATGTCCTGCTGTAGTCGTCTCGCTTCCGATTCTGTAATGTTTCCAATTTTAACCGGATTTCAATATTATTGTAACGATAAAAATTTCACACGCGCGTTGTATGCGTATGATTTCTCCTCGAGCGTTATTGGCTGAATAGTGTATCGAACGTGTGTACCACCGGTATCCAAGACACAAAAAATAAATAAAATCTCTTTCGGATTAATAGTTTATATATATATAAGCTGAAAATTTAACCGTCTCGAATGAGTTGGAAAAAATCTTTTCGGATTTAGTAGTGCAATGATAAAAATATGGCATCGCGTCTTTTCACGTCAAACGTCGTGCCCGTCTCTAGAAGTTTCCGTGAAAACTCCGTATAACGCACACGATCCTAAATGATCGATCTCGTCCGATTCAGACGTTTACAGCGTGCTCCGAAAGTAGTCTCGCGATCGCAAAAACCCGAATAAATCACAACGTCAAACCTTCGGATTTATAGATTTTTGAATTCAGATCGTGAACCTGGACGCGTTTAAACATCTTGGTACGTATAGCTGATCGTACGCTACGAACGTATTTTATAGTTTGTATTTTATTCGCGGAAGACTGGGCGAAGCCATAATAATAATTTGTACTCGCCGAAAAATATATAAATAAGACGTTTTCACGCGGTTTTCGCTGCGCGCGTTGTACAAATTCGTTTGAAAGTTCACTGCTGCTGCTGCACACTCATTACCACCCCCGATACTTACACGTGTATTTACGATCGTTTCGAACCCTTGCGGTAGAGAATTGCGTGTAAAGTACGAACGGATACAATATGTAATGAACGTGTTAAACGCGTATACCGAGTACGTTTTCATCGTCGAATAATCGTTATTTGATTACCACCGCCGCGTCGGCGGCAGATGGCTGCCGGTTTGTGCTACAATCGTGTCTGAGATGGTATCACGTCTCCGTCCATATAAACGATTCAAATGTGCGAATTCACAAAGATTTCGTCGTTTACGTTTTGTTTTCAAATTCCTGTACAAGTGAAAACCTTCGGGTAAACGACTTAATCACTCGTATATTAATTCGTTTTATTCGTAATAATTTTACAGCAAAAAAAAAAGTTCAATTTTACAAAAAAAAATTGACATCTCGCGATTCTTCCTGTAATTCTTTACGATTGAGAACACTGCCGGGTGAACGGGAAATATTTTTTTTTTTTTTTGCGTGTAGAGGAGATATGCATGTAAAAAATCGGGCTATCGAATCTTTACATAGATTTATATTATAAAAAAAAAAAAAAGTGGGTTTGTAGACAAAAAAAACAACCCCCCGCGCTTTAATTATATAGTATTTTTAACAAAATTTGTTTAAATTAACCGACGGGGTTCTCGCTAAGAAAACATTTGCCGACCCCCTCAGCTGTTTTTTAAATCTTTATTATGCGTCCTACGTATATATATAGTATATATTATATTTAGCGTTTTGTGCAAAGAACATTCGAGCTTTATATACATTTTTTTTTTTTAATGCTCTTCTATATTAATTACAACCCTCTCGACGGGGGGTTAAAACTCGTTTTCGAAACGTTGTATACGATATTAATAAAACGCGGTAAGCTGTGGTGGTGGTGGCGGTGGTGACGGGTAGAAGAAGAGCGTTGAATCGTTATAGTCGTTTGTGTTACCTTTATAAATAGTTACGTTATATTATACTGCGTTGTAGTGTAGGGTTCTGTATATAAGAGACCAGACGACAGGTGTACACGACAACTACTCGGTATATGTATAATAAATGAGAAAATTCGAACGATGATTGATTATGGTTTTTGGATTTACAATTTGATTAAGGGCTTTTCACATTTCGATGTCCGTGTTCACACAAACACCGCCCGTTTTCTATACGTGACTTTTTTCGTTTTCATTTTTTTTTTAGTAATATTTTATGTATTATATTAATCATTCCGTCCGTGACAATAACGCTATATTATGATACACACGGTTTTGTAATCATTTTGTACGTTCGATTTCGTATTTATAATGCCGACGTGGAAATTTCAATTATAAAATATATAATTACGAATTTTGAAAACAATAGGTGGTGACACGTAGCGCGTGTTATATATTTTATTCTCGTACTCTTTTATAGTAGTCGCCGCGGCTTAAAGACGTTTTTATACCCGCTGGTTTCTCGCGATACGCATCGCGAGATATAAAAATGTTATTATTTTTTTCATGAGCTTCGATGAGTATAAAATTCGTTGGCCCGCTGTGGCATTAACCACCAGTGTTTAGGGTTACGATGTACAATGGATAAAAAGTGAAAAAAAATGAATACTGTTGTATTGAGTCGACTTGTTGTGTGTCTAGAACCGAAGACTTCTTTTGGTGATGTTGGATATTTCGGTGTCGTACGAGGGGAATTTAAACTAAGGAAGACATCCGAGTTTGACCGAGAGTTTGCAGAGACACGTGTTTCGCATACCAGTTCTTCTTTACTACTTATCCGGTATAAATGAGCTAATTTTGAGTGTCATTGTACCTCGGTTAATTGTGAATTCTGTTGTACACCCCGACAACAGGTGGTGGTACGCGCGTATATATAATATTATGTAATAGGACATTACCTATTCCCCACTGGTGTACTATCACGGTTTGCACTTTACCAATCGACTGTACATATTCTTTTTTTTTCTTAAGTTTTTATGTATAAGCCCATTTAGAACCTTCGCCGTTTCCACTGCTTTACGTCAGCTCTCTGTATTTTCACTCTCGTCCAGTCCCTTTGCGCGCGTTTTTCAACATCAGTCTCCAGCGTATCCGTCTTTGCCTAGGATGTCCTCCTAGCTAGCGATCTTCTTCCACTGATCTCGCCCCGCGTCATTACTTGTTTTATACCATTATCTCTCCAGGCACGACCTGCCCATTCTACTCACTAACTCCTGATGAATGCTTTTACATATGTATGGCTTTCGATATAAACTCCCTCGTTCGTTCTTATCCGGGGTATTTTTCGTTTCTAAAATAAAACCGTATATAAGTGTCGGAGCACTTTTGAAGCTTCTCCTCTTTTGTAGCTGACCGAGTTTCGCATCCACGCGGATAAAACCGGCCGTTTATAGCTCGAATACAATTTTGTCTAAAGCCTTACAGGAAATCGGACTCGAACAAATGTTCACCAAATTGTATTTATCTGTTATCCGAATTGGCCGTAAAAAGATGTTTCAAAGAACTTTGAGTAAAACAATCTCGCGTTTGAAAAGAGTAACAGTAACGGAACGACACTTAGCTTAGCTTTTCGCTGCGTTTAAAGACCTAATAATATAATTGGGTATCAGTCTGTTCCTATATATACCTATACATGTATCGCGTATTAAGCCACAACAGGCGTTTATATTGATCTCGTTTTTTTGTTCGCAGATTCGTTCGTGAACAGCCAAGAATGGACGTTGTCTCGGTCGGTGCCGGACTTGCGTCTGGGCATCGTCGGTTCCCTGTCGTCCGGCAAGTCGGCGCTGGTGCACAGATACTTGACCGGGTCGTACATGCAGGAAGAGAGTCCCGAAGGTGGCCGGTTCAAGAAAGAGATATCCGTGGACGGTCACAGTCACTTGTTGTTGATCAGAGACGAGGGCGGTTCGCCGGAGCTACAGGTGAGACCTATTGACATAAATTTTAGAAAATAGGTATTATTTAAAAATCTAAAATAAACGGTCATTAGCCACTTTTATAGTCCGGTAAATTGAGTGTCGCTGCATAAACACGTCACATATATATATATATATAGTAGTGATGTTAACTGTGCCAATTATAGAATGTGTGTAAGTATTACGGGTTTGATTTCTTCAATCGCAGTGACTCTTACGGGTCCAAGTAAAGATTGATAAAAGATCGTTTTAATAGAAAGTTGTCGGTATTAATTGCGATTGACTCAAAACCGATTGAACTGTGATATATATCGTAATCGTCGCGTCTAGTGTGATTTTTTTTTTTTTATATAAATATTAATATAAACTTTGCTATTACGACTTAATTAATTCTGAACGTGACTGTCGCGTACATGTGCCTGTGAATTGACATTCGACTTTGACACGTGAATTACGTACACCCACGCGAACGATCTCGATTGCTGCGCAGTGAGGCTGGATTAGTGTGCGAAAACTTTCCGGACAGATCCTGTCGCGTAATTTTTTTTCCCCCTCTTCTCCGCGACGAAGTGAGAGAATCCTGACGTGAATTTCCTGCATAATAAAGTATTTCGATTCGTTTTCATTATTAAAACTTCGAAACCGCAAAAAAGAAAAACCTTCCCCGCGAGCTGTATTTTATTTACGCGCGCGCGAGAAGAATTCGTAAATGTAAAGAGGAAAAAAAAATAGATTATTTGTACGATCGCCGTATATATATCTATATTAATTATAGATCGATAAATTTCTATTTTTCCTCATTAGAAGGTACGATTTTTGTGAATAAAATCGATTTTTCGGTATAAAAAAAAAATGTAGCGACTGCTTTTTGTGTACAACAAAATATATTGCGCGAAAAGTACGGTAAAATAACGGTAACTTGTACTTACCGTCAGTAAAATGTGTTTGTGTTATATTAAAAAGCACAGTCGTTAAAAAAAAAAACCCTGTCTTTCTTTACTGCACAGTATATGTATTATAATGAGGAATACTTATCACTACTTACGTATGTACATAAACAATGTCAACATAATTAGCAAAAGTTTGTCTGCGCCATATAATGTGTCTAAAACAAAACGTGTATTGTTCGTATAGTTCATTAAAAATCTCTATGACATTTTTTTCGGTCCACGAGAAATACGTATTAATTGCACGCTGCGCGTGATTTCGCTGTGTTTAAAAAAAAAAAAACGATTTTTTTTTCAAATGAAAACGATAATATATCGTGGACTCGTGACGTATAAAATTCAAAAAAAAAATATTTTGTTTCGCAAAACTGTATTTTTAGTAGAATAGCGATTTTGTTATTACAACGCCTTTTTTTTCTCTCGATTTAAAAGAGAATTCTTTCGGACGACTGGTTTTCAATACAATTATTGTATATAATATATTAATATGTGTATAATATAATATATTACATATAATACGTAACGAATAGGTACCAAAAACTTAACTGGATCTGAGTTTTTTTTTATTTTTTTTCGTCAGATTTTGAAATATTTTATAAATTTAGCTATAAAAAAAAATCGAGTAAAAAAAAAAATATATATATATATATATTAGTTTCGCTGCGGAAATTATATACGCTTAGAGGTAAAAAAATATATACTATAAAATATATACAATATGTCGTTTCGATATTCGGAAATAAAATGTGCTCTGTATATCCTTTTTTTAAACTGACGTTATTAGTACGTCATTATTTATTTATATACGTATAATGTTGCCCCCGCGACGCGAGAACGTCGATTTTATTTTTTTATTTTTTTTCGTCCTCGTAAAAAATGTATTCTACCCGAGACCTTGACATGCCGGTTAGTTAATTATTTTGAACTTGAAACTTTTATATATATATACGTATATGAATAAAATATCGACGACGCCTTTATTATAAACGAACTTGGTTAAAAAAAAAAAAAAACATTCGTTTTGTACGCGTCATCGCGTAGAAACGTTTTTGCTATTTAAGTCAATACAATTCAAAAATTAAAAAGGTAACGAGCCGCGGAGTGTTGTGGATATCGCTTTAGTGAATTACTCGGATAAAGATTTTAGAGTCTTGTTTTTATTTTAAATTTGAAAGCAATGATAAGTCATTGCATTCGATAAAACGATTCTGAGCTGAGCTTACTTTTCTCGTAGTAAATTCAGTCTAAAGTTACATGTTTGATGGAAATTTCAGGTTTCTATGACTATTAGTTTCAAAATTACGAAGAAATAAACAACAATCGATTAAGACGAAATTGCATTTTTAGCGTTTTTCAGTTATATTTTTAGGCGCTTTTGAGAAAATCGAAAAATGACCTCTCTAAAGTACCGATTAGATGCGAATTGCTGCCGGAAACAAACTGTGACCGAAGAGATCGGAGCACTCCTTCTGGTCGAAAATCTGTACGCAGGATGGAAAAAAAAAAATAATAATAAACATCATTGTAAAAACAATAGATTCATCGCTCCGCTCAGAATCTAAAACAAATATTAATTAAAAAAAAATTAATTAATTAAATAATTTCTATTTGAACGTCGAATCTATCAGTCTAGTTGTTACTAACTTATAATTTACAAATACTCTCTTTATATATATATATATATATATGTTATATATATATTGTTCTTAAATATATATATTTTATATTTAAGTCGACAAAGAATTTTGCAAAAAAAAAAAAAAAATTCTTATTAGGAAAAAAATCCTCGTACACGCGCCAAACGTATTGATATTATTAACGTTCGGATTATGTAGAGATAATTCGATTGATGCTGCGCGGTATTTTTTCGGATATTTCGGTGTATTTTTTTTTTCTCTCGAATTTTATTTTATTTTATAACGTTTATTCTGGCGTGTAAAAAAAATGTGCGTAAAAGAAAAAAAAATGCGCGCGCGTTTGTATTTACAAATATATATTAACAACAATAATCGGGGCTCGGGACTTTATGCGTTTGCGTATATTTCTTCGGGAAATAGATAGGAGAAATCGGAATCGATACGTATTCGTTTCGTGATATAAAAAGATTTATTAAGATTAAGATTTCAAATTGTTTATTAATATTAAAATTTTCAAATTTAAAAACTGTTTATAACACGTTTTCGCACGTTTTAGGTTTAAATAAATTAATATTATATTCTTGAAAATGTTCTTTTCGTTTTAACAAAAAAAAAATATATATATATTTTCTGTTTCTCCGCTGTTATACCCGTTGGCTGTTTTCAATTTTAAATTTAACTAAAAAAAATTTGTATCGCCTCGCATTATCGGTGGTACATATTTTGAACTTTTTTAAGCGCATATTTAAAAATACATATATTTTGAGGGTTTTTTTTAGCGCACGAAGTCGTCCCGAGCCCTGATAATAATAATACATGTATATATATATATATACGCGATATGTGAACAAAAATGTTCGTGTCGCGTTACAGCTGGCCAAATATATTTAACGGTGTAAAAGGTGTGAAAAGAAACGCGGTCCGCGCGAGTACAAAAAACGAATCGGACGAAATGTGTTGGTGGTGTGCGTGCGTACCACCTAACCGACGACTACGTTCCCGAGGATTATTTCGTCGTGGCGGCAATCCGTTTGCAGCCGAACGATTCTTTTGTCGTGGTCTCCTCTGCAGCAGCACTGTTACGTAACGCCTTCTCTCGTGTAACGCGCGTTAATATTTTTCCGTTTTTCTGTCCCCACAAAACTGACGAATCTTATCCGGTGGAAAAAAAAAAAAAAGAAATTAATCGAAACGATCGAGGGAGTCTTTCGGGGTCTCCTTAAACTCGCGCTGTCGGTCCACCGTGTAATTTCGAGAAACCCCCGTGTAACAAATTTCAACGTGTGTGTGTGTGTGTACGACGGTGCCCGAAAATCTTCGTGGTCCACCCGGGATCCGCTGTTACCCATGAGTTCTCGTATACCGCCATCCGTTAAGCGGTGTGTCCTGTGCATAAATATCTTCGACCTATGTACTGTATACGGATTCCGCTTTTGTATAACAATACCGATTTCAACTTTATAAAAAAAAAAAAAGAATTCGTAGAAGATTTCTGTTGAAAATCAAAACGTTTTCTCTAGTACGTTAAAAAGATTAATTTCGAATGCGCGTAGGTTGCCGTAAGTACCGTAATTGGACTTGTAAACGGTGGTTATTAGAGTCCGGTAGAATACTGCGTAATGCTCTATAGTAGTGTTTGTGACGGGAAAACTGAAATAATTTAACCAGACGGAAATTGATTTTTAAAAGCCGATCGCTCGTAATTCAAATGCGAATACATATTTTTTAAAAAATATTTTTTTAAATTTAGAATTAAATACGAGTATATAAAATAAAACGGATTTAATTTAAATGATTATTGTTGTTGTTGTTCTCGTCCCTCACCCCCTCCGTCGTCGGTATAATAATAATAATAAAAATAAAATAATAATTTTATATAAGAGTTCTTAAAACGTCTTTTAAAATCCACTCACGTTTACGTTTAGCGAAGCCGCGCGTCGGACGACGTGTGAGGTCCGGTCGGGATCATCGGTTCGTTTGTATTTCCGTTTGTTTTGTGATAACGAGATCGAAATTGAATTTTAAAAAAAAAATCTGAACGCGTGTACCTTTCTTTTCCTATAATATAAACCGCGTTTACGTCTCCTCGCAATATATATATATAGTTTAAACGAATAAAAAAAAGCAATTAAAAACGAGCGAGCGACGAATTTTCACCGTGGTCGGTGTGTGTGTGTGTTTCCGTCCGCGAAGAAAACGTTTCGCGCTACATTGTCGTCCACGGTGGTGGTGGGAGGTGCTCCGGCAAATTATTACATTTTGCGCGGCCGCAGGCAGCGGCAGCCGTAAACGCGCGGTAAATTGTCACACGCGATACCGACCGCCTTTACGGCGTCGTAAAGCGCTGCTACTGCCGCCGCCGCTGCTGCTACGGCCCTCCCTCCCCGTGTACGCTTTGTCCGTCTCCGGAAGGGGGCTGTGGACGTCGTCGGTCGTCTCGAGCAGATTTTATTACCGTCGCGTCGGCCGTCAATCCGACGACGACGACGACGACGCGTGTCTTCGGAGCGTCTGTCTGCTACTCCGTTGCGGCTCGCAAAACGTTTAAACCGTCCGCGTCGTCGTCGTGCTTTTATCGCGTTTTATGGCGACACTAATAAATTTGCGCGCGACTTTGGATCGAAAAACGTCGTCGTCACCGCGGTTTATTAATAATTTCGATAAAACGGATAAATTAATAAACGAGGTCACAGTGTGGAAGCCAGATCGAAAAAGACCAATAGGACGACCAAGACAGCGGTGGAGCGACCGTGTCAAAGAAGATCTGAAACTCCTAGGAATCAGGGACGGAGAAACAAGAGCTTTGGATAGATAGATGTGGAGGCATAGTGGAAGCGGCGATGGGTCTAAACGGCCCCGAATAAGCCAAAAAAAAAAAAAACGGATCGCAAAACGTCTTTGCTATAAGAATCATTATTATTATAATACATATATGTATATTAAGAGTGTTTTACGCGAAATAATGTAAAATTATTAATATTCGTTGCGTAATATAAATACGTTTAATTTATGTACGAATAAACGATAATATTTTGTAAATAAACGTATTTTTTTTTTTTTATATATACAGCGACTATTTGTATATATATTTTTCTTGTTTTTTTTATGTGTAAACATCTATTACGGTGGTATGAGGGTAAATCTCGGGAGCTGTTGTGAGCTGTTGTCATGACAACTAATAATAATATTAATAATATTAATTAATTTACACGCAGTATTAATAATATTAATTAATTTACACGCAATTATAAATCGCGTGTAATGTGTAAGCTGTTGTCATGGCAACTAATAATAATATTTATTATTATATAATATTATTGTTATTTATTATTATGCCAATATTCACAAATCCCAATCACAATTATTCCGTCGTTCAATTTTTACCGCTCACGCGACGTTTACACATCAATGTCTCGATAGTACTATCAGTTTGTGTCTTTAATTTAAAAACTATTCTTCCGCTCGATTTGTTTCTATTTCTTTAACGTATCTTTTTTATCTTTTATTTTACATTAATAAATAAACGCGTCTAGTACTTTAGGATGGAGAGGTCGTTTTCCGATTTCGTCGAAATTTCTTCGTAACTTTGAAACCATAATGATTATAGAAACGCGGTAATAATATCCTGCACGAAATACGTGACTTTGTTATATTGTATTCGGGGGGAAAACATTTTTTTCCCCAAAAATTTCTTTTAATTTTAGACTATTTTTAGCAATCGCGTAGATTTTAAAGTTCTATGCTCAGAATCGTTTTGTCGAACGTGCAACGATTCGTGCTTTCAGGTTTATTAACAAAAAAACTCTTCTAAAAATCCTTTGTCCGCCGCGAGAGCAACTCGCGTTTTGGGGCGACACTCCGCGGCTCGTCGCCCATTTTTTTTTTCTCAATTTCTAAAATATAACAAAATCACGCGTTTTTTGTCGTATAATACGCGATTGCAAGAAACCCGCGGATTTTCATAAACTACCGCGCGTATATTTTACACGGTTATATTATATATTCGGAATAATACGTTCTCCTCTCGTTTTATTTATATACGTATATTTAAACGAGTTTCCACGGCAACGCGTATATGATTTTCGGTGTGGTGACGCGAATTTTCTCGTTACAAATAATATTATATACGTAAATCCCACCTCGTCGTTTTGCGGAACGATATGGCGAGAGAAAAAAAAAGCTCGCTTACGCATATTACCAGTGGCGGATTCAAGGAGGAGGCCCCCCTTGGCTATTATATATTCGTAGTAATATATAAGTATATTTGAGTAATACTTTACTTGAAGGTCTTACATCAAATCGTAAATATTGTACTTATAGAATTATACATTTTTGCCCTCCCCCCAAAAAAAAAAAATCTTAGATCCGCCACTGCATATCACTAATAATAAAGTGTTAATGGCGTGTAAAAAAAAAATTAATCAAAAACAACGCGTATTTCGCCATAAAGTCCGTCGACACTCGCGCCTATTATTTTATTTCGTTCGAGTTCGGGTAACCCGCAGCCAGCGCCGTTATTATATGCATGGAAAACGATCCGCTTATTATTATAGCGCGCGCGCGCGCCGTTGAAAACGATGAAAATCTGATAATCTGAAGAAAAAACTAATCAACAGTCAACAGTCAACAGACTCTGTCGCCGATAACGGTAACTGTTTTGGTAATCCGGCGTTCGTCGTATACCTACTCCTCGGACCGGTTTGATTTTTTGGTTTTGATTTCATTTTCTGTTCACTTGGAACGCGTTACGTGATCTCGTCAAGCAGTCCGCGCTTTTATTTAAAAATAAAAATATATTTATTTTCACGTGAATATTATTATTATTATGGAGTGGACTGAAGAAATGCGGTCTCTCTCTCTCTCTCTCTCTCTCTCTCTCTCTCAGTTGATTTAGATTCGTATCACGAAAGACCGACATCGCCCGATTATAAAATACATTTTTTTTTTTTTTTAATTAAATTATTATTAAGTTGTTTTAAAAATGACTTTGTTTTCGCTGCAGTTTATGGCGCGCGTTTTCCAGCTCCGTCGCCGACCGTTGTTGGATACGTTTTTAAAAATTTGTATCCGATAGTGTTTCCTTAAGTGTGGCTTTATAGATAAAAAAAAAAAGGAATTTCGCTTGGAGAAATCGTGGGAAAAAACTATATACGTATACGCTGAGAGAAGGAAAAAATCGATCCCCCGAGTAAGTCGACCGTGTGTATATCGGGTACGTATAGTGTTCCGACGTACCCCTCGTCGTGGATTCGCGCACGGAGAAAAAAAGGTGCGCGCGTCATCGATTACGTATAATATAAACTTTTTCGAATTGTTCGCCGCAGGTGAAACGCCGGCGGAGAGTTTCTTCTATTTTTTTTTTTTCCAGTACCGCGCGGTTATAGACAAAATATATTCAGCCGGTTTCACCAACATATTTTGTTAACACGATTTAACGTATTGTCAATATTGTGTTTAACAATTAATTAATGAAAATTATAGTTAGGTTTCACCGAGATCCGGTTGACCTTTGTTAAGTCAAAAATCGTCCGAAATCGGCTCGTTAAAATTTGTATGGCATTTAAAAATGCCGTAGATCCACTGTACATTAGGTTATAATCATGACCGAAATAAACAGGCGTGTCGGCTAGATGACGCGGCGCAGGAAACGTTCCCCCAGACTTGGAACAAACA
Organism: Slavum lentiscoides; assembly: GCA_032441835.1. Classification (NCBI taxonomy): domain Eukaryota; kingdom Metazoa; phylum Arthropoda; class Insecta; order Hemiptera; family Aphididae; genus Slavum; species Slavum lentiscoides. The sequence goes on along the minus strand of CM063714.1, from coordinate 1,770,312 downwards.
ACAAAATTCATGGAAAAACATTCCGTATTTGACTTCATTAGATGCCCGTTATACACCATAACTGAATCACGAATAAATAATTCAAATATTAAAATATTCGTTTCAAATATCAAAAACCTCACCAAAAAGTACTCTTTCGTCCGTGTATGTTATTGATATCGTTTTTTCCGTGTCTGGGGAACGTGCGCAACGATAGCGAAAATAAAATTATGGCTGACTTGCCTGTTTATTTAGTCGTGGTTATAATCGGCTGTTTTTAAACGACCAGTGTAATGCACTAGAGCCAAGATACGTGCGAGAGAGACCGCAGACCTGTTAATTATAGTTAATAGGTCTATGAGTGAGAGAGAGAGAGAGAGAGAGAAATAGAAGAGGTTTTTTTCATGGATGATAAAACAAAATTGTGGCAGCAATATATCCGGATCCGCAGCGAATTGGTGGTGATACGTGATTATTTATTCATCCGTGAAAAAACCTCTTATGGCTCTTTCTCTCTCACACATATCTTCGTTCCGTACTTATTTCTCTAATCGCGGTCCATATTATAATATATTATCACGGTCAATGGCAGTTGTCCGAAAATGATAACAGATTTGAGATTGATAAAGGTTTGAACTCGACAAAGTACTGCCAACCATTGCTAACAAAATTATATTTACGTTTCACAACACACTACAAAATTCCAAATACTCTATATAGACTATAACATAAACAAATACAATTATTATCCTCTGTTAATATCATAATATAACTTTTATCATATAGCAAAACAGTACACATACAAAAGGAAAAAAACATTGGTCTTTAAATGTTTGAAAATGTTATGTCGGTACAAATTCGACGCCGCCATTTTCGATCTCATATCTGTTATCATTTTCGGACAACTGCCCCCGACCCATATATTATCACTTATCAGTTATCACATTTCGGCGATAACCTGCAATGAGAACGTTAGAATCGGCGTAACCGTTTCGGTGACCCAACTAACGTTTTGTTAACAAATAGAATTCAACAATAATAACTACGTAACGGTGTGAAACTTATTTGTAATTTAACCGGCTGATGATGTTGAATTTAACCACAAATTTTGATCTAAAACGGTGTTGGAGAGCGTATTGTAAAACTTTTATTCTCATAATATTATACACCGATCCGTCGCGCGTATATACAGAGTGATAAGCTATACTCGTGTTCAAGTGCGCGGGGGGACGCGTTGAAGCACCGTCCTGTTGCGGAGACGACCCAGTGTTGAGGGGGGGACACTTTCCGGCGAATATTATTCGGTGATTTACGGCTCTGTCGTCGCGCGTCGTTTTTTCCGCGTTCCCGTTAAAACTTCGCGTACATTCGCTTTTACATATATTTTATTTGCAGTAGTTATAATGTGCGCTTTGCTACAACGGCACAGACACAGGAATTTATATTAAAAAAACACGCTTTTCCGTCTCGTGTCGGCGGACAACTGCGTGACTTCGGGCCGCACGCGTAACGTGCCGAGCGGAAACTTTCTCGAAACGGCCACGTCGTCGTCGTCGTCGTCGTTATCGTGTAAAATCGTGTTTACGAAAATATGGGTTTTTGACGCGGAAAAAAATAAATAAATAAAAGGTTATGTTAGGAAACGCCTTCTTAAATCGTATATTAACGTAATTTTTTTTTTTCTCACTTACGTCGAAACGGCGGTTGAACGCTTTTCGCGAAACGTTACAATACAATTTTATTATATTATTGCACCGCAAATATTACAACGACAAAAAAACAAAAAAAAAATTGCGACGAAATTCAAAATTGAAAAACGAGTCTGCTAGTACTCGAGACGTTGATGTGTAAACGTCGCGTGAACGGTAAAAACGGAACGGAAAATTGTGGTTGGGATTTGTGAATATTGGTGTCTTTATTCAAGTAATAATTATGATAATAAATATTATTATTAGTTGTCGTGACAACAGGTTATAACGCATCCCCCAAAAAAAAAAAAAAAATTACCGCGGTATATAGTATAATAACTGTGTTAATGACTTTTGCGTTTTTTTTCTCTTTTGGAACGTCTTAAACGATGCTTTTTCCTAGCTAAAAACGTGTTACGAATGTCATAAGAATCAACAAATAACTGATTTTTATTTTATCTATTTTTTAGAGCATTTTTTGATATTTTAAAGTTTTTTTTTTTGTAATTTTAGGTCATTTTTTTAAACTGTTTTTCAATAATCGACAGAAAAATGTCGAGTTCACTACGTTCTTTTTTTATTATTATTTTACGTACTTAATTTTTTTTTCTTATAAAAATTCTAATATCAATTGTAATTAATTAAATAATAATTAAAGAAATTAATAATTTATGTGATTTAAAAGTGATTTTTTTTATGTTTTTTTTTTCATTGTAAATTGATTTTTTTAAGGACGTTTTAGTGTTTTTTAGGTCATAAATTCATATTTTTCGAGGGGCATAAACAACCGGGCCCTAACAATAGCGAGAATTAACCGAATTGCGGAAAATGTTATTTTTTTTTGCGGTGAAAACAGTTGGATCAATATAGCGTCGATCGGGGTTACGGTGCCACCAACGCCGCCGCCGTCAGCGGGTCCTTGTCGCGAACTCTCTCCGTATATACATAATATAGTCGAGAATGGATTACTATCGTGTGTACAAAAATAATGCTATAATTTTTTTTTCCCCCTCATTTTTCAGTGTTGTTTATTCCGAACAGTGTACTCGTGAAATCGGACTCCGTGAAATTTCTTATTATACGTATTATAAATGCGTACACCGTTTGCTCGTACTCGTGTGAGTCGTATAAAAATGCGTGTTCCGTGTTGTTGGAATATTTGTATTTTTTTAAAACAACCTATAAACAGGCGTGACGTGTGTAAATTCGAACAAAACGAATGCGATTGTATACACAGAATAAAGTAATAGTGGTTACACTAAGCGCTCGTACACACACTTACCTTTTGACCGATTCATATAACATAAACTCAAAAAAAAAAAATTCCATTTATAACTAAAAATCTAAAAAAAAAAAAAATCAAAGTATCTACACTGTGCATGCGGATACATCGGTACGTGGACTTGTCTCGTATGGCTACACTGAATTTAGTCGACACAGGAACGTCGAAATAGCAACAGTCTCGTTCATCACGTCATCGTGGCTAAAATTCTAGGTGTCGGACAAATTTTCGGAATGAGCCCCCAGCCAGGGGCGTAGGTATTAGGTATTCCTAATAATTGTAGACCGAAGATGAATATTTTTCGTGATACAATTTTACAAAAACGCGTTAAACCGTTTTTTTTTTAAATACTCTTCCTGCGTGTCTACTGCGAGTCCCGGAACGTTGTTTTTCAACTTTGAAGCGTTCTTAAGACGTACTTAAGATATACCATTGGTCAGGAACGACTAATAGCTCTTCACAATATTTATATATACAGTGACATATCAACTGTTGATCCATTACAAATTGTGAACAAACTATAGCGCAACGTATGGACAAAGATCAAAATTTACTCGCATAATAATTAATTGAGTCTTTAATTAATATATTATATTGTATGTGTTGCACAATTGAATCGGTCATTTCAAAAACAACATAAGTCAAATAAGTTTTATATTATTTTAGTGAAATATAGTCGAAAATAGACAATTTAAAACCACAAATTATGAATATGATAAACCTTAAAAATAAATGTGTAAAGAGGTAAAAGTACAAAAAAAAGTTAAATTTCTGGAGTTATGAAGTTATTTGTGGTTTGTATAAAATTTCAATTTGATGACTTATGTCGTTTTTGAAATGACCGATTCAATTATTTATCCGATTTTTTTTTTTTTTTTAATTACCGATTCACTCCTAATTTACAATTTTTTTTTTCCTCGCGTCTGCCTATTGCTAATAATTAAAAGTCAACCCTCCCCCTCCCCACATAAATTATCTATACCTACGCCCTTGCGGCTAAGAGCCGTAAGACATATCATACGTCAGTACCGATGATTAAATCGCGGGGCAAAAGAAAACGGAATAACGCGTTACATTTTGTTATTTCGTATATTTATATATCTTTTTTTTCCCCTCGAAGAGAAAAAGCGTTTATACGCACTCGATTTGTCGTCGTGTTTTTCGCTAAAAATATTTCGAATAATTTTTTTTTATTTCCGTCTCCCGAACGTTTCGTTTGTTATTTTATTTTCCACAATCCGGGCGATAAACGACACTATCGTATAAAGGAATACGTATGTAACAACGTGAAAATCGATCGCGGAATGTGTCGAGAAAAGTATTTTATTTCTGTTCCCCGGCGAACGCACCGTACAAATTATATTTTCTTCGGACTGCCTGGCGCGTACATGAAATATTCGCGTCCAAAAGTTTCCTCTCGCGGAAATTTCAAACGCGGTCGTCATCCTCGTCGGCCTCGTGGGCGGCGGTCTCCCGGGAAACCTCCGCGGTTTTATTCCGCGCTCTACGCAGCAGTTACTCGGGGTGAGCAGCCCGTGTTTATGTATCGTTACACGTTTTGCTAAAAATTTCGGTTTGTCGGGGGCGAGAACGTAAAATATAATATGTAAAAAAAAAAAAAAGAAAAATATGATAAAATATAAAATCGTTTTTTTTTTTTGTTTCAATTTCAATAAATAACGCGGAAATATTTATAAACCCGCGTTGTTTTTCGAAAACCCCGAATAACAACGTTTCTTCTTCTAAATATAGCAATGTTTGTTTCAATACGAATACGGCATTATATATATACAGAACGGTATATTTTAACATAAATATAAAATATTAATATATAGTATTGTATGAAAAAATGTAGATTGATTTCGTTACGTATTTAAATTACGCTTTTAATAAAAATAAAAAACTACATTTTACCTATAATTTATATTATAAGTTTATAGCTTATGTGTTATATACAACAATCCATCATTGCAAATACATTTATTATTATTATTATTATTATTATTATTATTATTATTATTATTATTATATATGCGGGAAATTTCAAAAAATTTCCGTTGTTAAAATTATTGTTAGTATGAAAATGTGTGACACAAATTTTATTAAATAACTAATTTTTTGAGACACGATCGCGTTCGTATAGTGGCAGTGAAATTATTATCGAATATTTACTGCGTGCTAATCGACACGATTGTCGCACAGTAAAACAATTTTTTCCGCCTGTGGCATATATAGTATTTCTTTTTTTTTTTCTTCTAATTATTAACGCGCTCGATATTAATTATTATATAATGTCTTTAAATTTTTGGAGAAATTTAAAGTAAAAATAATTTCTCGACGTATATCAATGTCGAATTTCAGAACGCATTCAGTCGAGGTTCGATCTTAACTTATCTCGGAATGAATGATATTATATTTATACGTCGGTCTTGGCGGCGGAAAAAGGCGCGTCGTATATATATATATATATATATATATATACTGTATAGACATATTGAATAACGGTGAATTTTTTTTCAATTTTTATATATTTCTCTCGATAATTATTATTATTATTTATATATGTATATAATTCGCGTGTTACTGCAGTATTTCGATTCGCGTTATCACTTGACATATAAAAAAAGGTTTACCGGATATTATTCTCTTTGCATAATAACGTATTGAGAAATTCTCCACAAACACCCGGCCTGCTGCAGTACACTGAACGTATTATATCCACTCGAACCATCCGCCGTCTCCGAGTTATTATTATTGTAAGTTATCGCGAGACGTCATGACGATTTTTTCATCTCATATATGTACGTATAGATCACGTCTGCTTATTATTATTATTATTATTATTCAATTCATACGTGTATATTATAATAATACGCGCAATCGTGACGACCTAGTTTTTTATACGCCTGAAAAACTGCTGTCAAAATCAAAACGAACGCCGCGTGTTGAGATTTACAAAAAAGAAAATTTTTTTTTAATATCGCGCGTGTATCGAATCGTCAAACCGATGCACGAAATTCGAATTTCGAATGCACCTCGTTTTTTCTTCTTCTGCCAGTCTTTTTCGAACACGGCAATTTCTCGCCGCCGTTAAACTATATAATTTTATTTTGTATAATATATATTGTTAATTATATTTTATTTCGATCCTTAATCGTCGTCGTACTTTTACTTCGAAATACGTGTGGAAACACGAATTTACAGCCTATGCATATAGTCAAAAACGCGTATTATACGCGATGATAAACGGTAAAAAAAAAAAATCGTTCTCGTTTAAATGGATCTGCTGACCGCGTTTTGGTGGTATAAGAAGTTAATATTAAATTGCTCTCTGACAGAGAATAATAATAATAATAATCGATGATTTCCCACGCGTATTTTTACGGATTTTTTTTTTTTATGGGCCAGATATAGTTTATATGCTTAGAGATTTTAAACAAATTTTATTATAACGCGAGTTTTTTTTTCACTTATTCGAAATAGTTCACGGCGACCGTTTTCGAAATCACATCCTCACTCTGTATATGCAGTATACAAATATAAAACGCCTTTTCAATAATATTCCGTTTATTATTATTAAGGCCCGTATTTATATATATGTATATGCAACATTCGCGTGCCTTTTTTAAACGGTCCAAAAAGTAGCTGGATTTAATATAGCTACGAATTTGAATAATAATTGTAGTCGACAGATCTGATGAAATAATAAAAAATTTTATTTCGCATATTTTGCCATTTTTTTTTTTTTGACACGTACTGACACGTATTTCTGTATTTTAAGATTTTTCGTTGCGTTATAGATGAGTCTTAAATGCGTATTATTCATATTTCGGTACGTTGTATTTTATTATTACAAATGTGCCCGCCCGTTATACCCGTCGTATTTTTTTCGTTTAACCGCATAATTTATTTAAAAAAAAAAATTTTTTTTTCTCGATATTTTAGGTTGAAAACGTGTCGAAAGCGCCGTGGAAAATGAATCGTATTATGTACTTTTATGTTAACATTTTTAAGTAATAAAAACTAATTGAATTTTTTTTTCTCGTTTATTTCCTGTTTTAAAGGATGTATATATTTCAACAATATAATATAAGAGCATAAACGCATATTTCTATATAAGGTTTTTGGAACGTATAATTCCGGGCCCTAATTATTATTATTATTAGGGCTATGAATTTATAGGAAATCGCATTTTTTTTAGCTAATTGTGAAACATAGCTTTCTAAGCACAAAATTTGAATCGTGTGACAACAAAGTCATTTACGAAACTTAAATTTTTTGGGTCATTTTTTTTTTGCCTTTTTAGGTCATGTTTTCCTTTTTTAGTTCGTTTTCCGGTATTTTTATCGAATTCCATCAATTAACATCTTTACACACGTTTTTATTTTTGCACATGCCGTATATACGAAAAATTTATATTTTATAAAATAATATTTTACACAAGCCATGTATAAGGGTGTGATTACAGCGTTTTGATATGGTCAGGATTCGATAAGCTAAGGCAATTAGTGGAGTTATTATTATTATTATTATTATTATTATTATTATTAGACGCGAGAATCAATTAACTTCCGAATTCGAATTCAAATTAAATCAAAAATTAAATTGTTGCGTTCGTAATATAAATATTAATATGAAAATATAAAATACAAATTTTCAGCGCATTTTTTGTACTACAATTTTTGGCATTTTTATTGCATTTTTTGACATTTTAAATGCATTTTTTAAGGTTTTTTTTACTGCATTAAATTCACAGCCCTAATTATTATTGTTATTAATAATAAACGTGTGTGCGCGAAATCGCGCTAGACGATTATTACGTGTGTCGTTCGCTTTTTGAATATCGCCACGTGGCACGTACAAGTATATTATATTCGCCACGACAACGGTAACGTTTAAATAAATAATAACGTCGAATTTATAAAACGCAGCGTTTAACGTGTGTGTGTGTGTGTGTAGTGTGTACCCGACACCGACAACACCAGCAGATGTGTTCGACAATTTGTTCGACTGTTTAAGAGCGCGTGAGTAATTTTCGAATTTTTTTTTTTTTTTTTTTTACATACGTACCTCGTATATCGTTAAAACTGTATTTGCACTGGCACGCGGTTCGTTGTTTTTCGTTATCCACGCGTCGTTGTCAGATACACTCGAAATCTGTTTTTTTTTTATATATTATATGACCTATCCGAGTATGTATACAAGTCATCGGGCGTTTTATTCCGACCTATATATACGCTGCACACAGTGGCGTATTTTCAACTTTTTTCTGGGGGGTCCAAATTTTTTTTTTTTTGAAAATTCCAACAGGATATATTGATATAAGGTATTTAATAAAAAATACCTTTGGATAATCTTTTTTTTTTTTTTGGTTCTGGGGGGTCCAGTACCCCTGGACCCCCTCCCCGTAAATACGCCACTGGCTGCACGTATTATATAGTCTGTGACGCGCTTTTATTTCTTCGCGTTTTATCCATTTCCGTATGATACAGGATCGCGTATCGAAATATAAATATTTCCAACGTCAAAAGTTTCTCGAAAACGGGAAAAATAATAAAACGCCAATTTACGGTTTATATAAAATATATATATGTATAGACGCGAATATTTTTTCTGTTCCCCCCTCCGCTCGTTTTCCGCTCCGGTTCTCCCGGCGAAACCGTATAAAAACTTTTTCCCGTCATAATATATTCGCGGTGCAGTTCTAATAATATATAACAGCGATAACGTACGTAGTTTATAATAATAATACAATATTAATACGCGATAAAATCGACAATTCATAACCGTCGATCTGTGGGATAGATCGTAAAATATATAAATATTAAAGCGGCTAAAATCGATAAAAAAAAAAAAATACGATTTAAGTACTCCTCTCACGCCCGGGACTGTACACACGAAAATGTGTGTACAAACATTTTACCGGAAAGAGTGGGTCTTTACAGTCATAGTCGTTGTTCTCGCCGTAGCAAATCGCGTCCAGTTGAGGGCGGGTACTTTAGAGAAGTCGTTTTTCGATTATTACCTATCGTCATTTCTTCGTGATTTTGAAACAAATATATAGGGAACTTGAAACATTCGCCAGAACATGCGCAGCTTTCTATACTATATTAACGGAAAAACGTTTTTTCGGAACATTTTCTACTTACCTATAGGTTTATTTCAAGAAATTATATTGTAATCGTAAATATTATGTAACACACTCGGTGGCGCAGGAACTATTTTTTACTTTGGGGGACTTATTTTATTATTCAAGTCTTACATATGTTTTTTTTTTTTAGTATGTAATACATAAAAACTCTCACCAATATGTTAAAAAGTACCTATAATAATTATATAAAATGTCTAAGGAAGTGTGAAACCAGTCGAACATAAAAATATAAAAATATAATACTTCTTATTTTTTTTTCTTCATATAGGACATATTATATTCTCTTGTCACATATATAAACCAAAATTTGTATGCTTGATGACTGACACGCATGTAAAAGTAATAAGTAATCTCGATGGACGTACGTCTTTGGAACAACATAATATTAACAAATGAAATATAAAATTTAATATAAGAGTCTTGTTTGTCGATTTTTTTTTTTTAACAGCATAAAATAAATTAAGTATAAAATAAAAACACGTGAAAACACAATTAAAACAAAAAATTTTTTTTTTAAAACAATGTCAAAACCTTAATAAAAAACGGTTTGATAATTTCAATAAAAATAATTACTGTAGGAAACTAAACTTTAAAACTTTTAAGTATATACAAAGTCAGGGTAATAAATTATTATTATTCATACAAGAAAAACGTTATATAGAATAAGTAAAAACATTCAAATTAATCTTATCCGAGGGGGCGAAAGTATAACTTTGCCCCCCATAATTTTATCTGGGGGGAGGCAACTGCCCCCTCTTCTCCGACGCGCCACTGATTATATATATACACTTGATAAATAATATTACACCGAAGCTCAGATTCCAACGCCAATGATTTGATTGCTTTAAAATGTATACCTACGAGTAATAAAAAAAAAAAAAAAATCTTGCGAGTACATTCACTTTATAGCGACGTCCACTGCAACACCCCGCGGCTGCTCGATACCTTTTTATTTATATAATATATAAAACACACATTTAATATATTACGTACACGCAGTAAATACACGGCCATCTGTTCCAAAAGAATCAAAAGACGACTGTTTTTTTTTTATTTATTTATTTATTTTTCGCTAGTGGTTTTATCACGCGCGCGCAAAAAAAAAAATACTCCTCCCTCCCGTCGTACGTGTAGCACGTTCAAACATTTTTCGCGGTGTTTGAACCGCGCGTATTACAACTGCTGCTGCTGCTGCTACAGCGGGCGTTCATATTATATTTATGCGAATATAATAAAATAGAATTCCCCTTTATTGAGCTATGTGTGTGTGTGTGTGTGTGTGTGTGTGTGTGTGTGTGTGTGTGCTGGTGCAGTACATATGTGTACATGAATAATATTGCCTGCTCGGTATTATAATAATAACCGACACGCGTTTCGCGTTTATATTGTGATCGAAATATTGAAATATATTTTCCGTAATCCGTTTCCAACATGGCTAAAATATATCTAGGTATGACAACAGATTTGTGATACGCAGGTATGATTTTTTCTTCTATGGAAGTGGTAGCTCTTCCATAGATGAAAAAAAATCTTTATCATAATATTTTTTTTTAATGTTCCATAAAATTCGATAGTTCAAACCGGTGTGAATTTCCCCTCAAAACTGATACCGGTGTGAATTTTAGAAATTCTTAAAAGTAACCGGTTTCATAATTCAGTGATACCGGTTACATTTTTCCTGACCTGATCGTCGATGTGATTACTAATACCGGTGCTGGAGTTATCCCCTCCTGTTAACGATTCCTCCCCTACACGACTATATCATGTCACTTATCACGTAGATAAAAAATCATAAACATGGGCACACGGTTTTATTTATAGAAGAAATGCCATGAAAGTGTGAACCACATTTGATAACCACATTTGGAGGGGGTATCCCAATCATTACAACGAATTTCTTCTTAAACCGGTACAAAATAATCTGTGTCTTAATAGTAGTAACCCGCGGTATCAATCATCAGTAACACACACCGGTTTGAACCATCGAATTTTTGGGTTGTGTATGGCTAAATATTTACATAAATGGCAAAATAATAATCCGGGAACCAGTTCCATGGAAAAAAATACCATAGTATTGTTTTTTCCATGGATGCGCAGACCTAGTCACAATTTGGACAATCTGTTGTCATACCTAGATATTTAGCCATGGTTTCCAATGATATATAAATATCTCCGCGTATAGATCTCTCGGTATTAATATACACGCTTTTTTGATTGGTTTTATAACGTCCTCGTCGCCGTCTTCAGTGGTAGGCGTTTTATTTATATTGTTCGACAATATAATCGGTTACGTTTTTACGGACATTTGTAAAAAAAAAAAAATACGAGGAAATTTTAAAACGCCCCGCGTGTTTTGTAGTGTACAAAAATATTTATAAACGAAACGATTTATATTTTCACTCGTTGTGTAACGCCGGAATTCGAGTTGGCCTAATAAATAACGACCCGTCCGTATTTTTATTCGAGATTATTAAATTATAAGGCTTCGAACACTGTGTGTGTGTGGAAAGTGTAGCGAACGAGTTTTATTCTTTATTTTTTTTTCTTCCACGGTCGATATATATATATATTCGTGCATATATATTTGATAGGTTTTTAAGGCATATATATATATATGCCGTAATGATCAATGGTCATTTACACAAAACCTCTGCTCGACCGACCTGCAAGTTTTACGCGGTATTGCAGCTGAAAAAAATTGGGCAAACTTCTGTATATAAACATTTTTTGTCTTTTCTATTATTAACTGTATAATTTTTTTTTTATACGTCTAAATGCGACGCCTGAGAGGGGAAGTTTATGTTGATAAACTCTTCGAGATATTTCGACTACGTCGTGTTTGCTGCTGCAGTGCGCGAAAATGTCGCGTAACGCGATTAAAAAAATCGAATCGTGCTCCGCGCGGTACGTGCAGAGTCCAGAGATCGTGGTCCAAATCGTTATTTATAGTGTATTTTTTTTAATTTTTATTATGTTTTCTGATACGCCGGACAAGAAAAAAGATTCGTGTCAGCGCGTATAAAAAAAAAATACACGCGACTAGGTAGCAGTAGAGTAATAAAACGTTTTTAACACGTTCTTATCGGTCGCGTTAATGTTATTTTTATTTATATATATATAATATTGCTGGAGCAAAAATAATAATAATTTTTTTTTGATCTCGCGAAATCATATTGTACTCTCTCGCTAAACGATTCGCCCGCGTGTTTAATCGTCGTTTCCGTACAGTGACCGCGCGGCTGCAGCTGTTTTGCGTGCCTGTAGACGAACATAATTTAAAAACTCGTTAAATTCTATATTCTATTCTCTCCTATTATGTATTGCGGAACGAAACCGAAAAATGAAAATCCTTAAAAACGTGTATAATATCAGTTAATTGAACGTCGTCGTAGTAGTAATAATAGAAAATAGTTTTAAGTACACGTTTCCGTGGTGACCGCGTAGGTATGGGGATACGTATTCAAAAACCGTTTACACCGTAAATGAGTTTTTCTCAAGAGTCGAGAGAATTTCTCGCTCGAAACACACACCTCTTCACAATATATATATATATTCACCCGCTCGCGTTTCGCGTTCTTATTTATAGAGAACGAAATAAATAATAACGAGTTATTTCACTCGCTTTAAACGGTGTTGTAGCGAGGAGAAAAATATCGATGATATGATTTGTCGTTTTGTTTCGCAGTTCAGATTTTTTTTTTTATGTCTATACAGAAAGCGCATAAATTATAGAACGCGCGTATCCACAACTGTAATTATTACTTTTTAAATATGGTTTTTTTTTTTTGCTATTTTCGCTTGTTTTTTTTTTCTTCTTTCTGAATATAAAAGTAACTTTTCTTATTACCGTCCACTAGTGTCAGTGAGTTTCTGCGACTCGTAATTTTGTTTCTCGTATACGAGAAAATCACGTGACCGTTGGAGTGCGCATGCGCTGTATTCTCGGGTTTTGTTTGTCGTTCTCGTAAACGACAACGCGTGAAGTTTCCCGTAAACGAGAACGACAAATTTAATTGATAAACTTTATATAAATAAATTATTTTGGGGAAATTCGTTACTTCCAAAAATTTCAACCATCTAGTTCAATACATTGTTACGTTTCTCGTACACGGATCGCAGAAACTAGTTTTTCGCGTTGGTGTTTCTCGTAATTTTTACGTGTCGCAGAAACTCTCTGTTATCTCAAAAACGGAAAATAATTTACGCGTTTTGACGGATCGATCGGTGCGGGTAACGCTTTATACGAACTACTACTCGGAAATAATTTATTCTCAGCCCGATCCGCGATTGTCAGCTCTCCTCTCTCTCTCTCTCTCTCTCTCGTCCGTTTTCACGGAAAACGAGTACAAAACTCGACTTCTCAATATTATAATGTAAATGTGTATACGCGATATTCTGTTCGGTATTCGCGGTGTTCGCGCGGTACCGAATAGCCGTGGCAAAGCCAGAGCCTTCGTTGAAAAAACTCACGAACGAACGAAAATCTTGAGTTTGAAAAGACTGCCAAAAGCGTACGTACGGGCGAATATTTTGTTGTACGGTCGTGAAACTTGGACCTTAACAGTACAGTAGATAAAAACTAGAAGCGACGGAAATGTAGCAGAAGATTGCTTCGTATTATTATTAGTTGGAGTCGAAAGGAAGAGCAGTGTAGAAATTCTCCATCGTCTGTATCGCAATTAGATCAAGAATCGGAAAACTTACGGGACGCGCTTAATAATAATCCGTTGATGGTATAACCGACGTGATCAGTGGGTCGGTGGACGCAAAAGAAGAGGAAAACGTTCGTAGGAGAGATGATTGAAAAGGCCGGATGCAGCGGGGATATTCGGATGCGTGCGAAGACTGTTGTTGTAGCATTTAAGGGAAAAAGCGGAATTCGCTACGACGAGCCTCTTTAGCAAAACAAGAGAAGAACATTCTAGTGCGCTTGGTTACGGAACGTGGCAGAAACGCGTTATGACTCCTCATTACTTACGTACGTTTAAAAATATTAAGTGTGTTAATCGTACGACGATTGCCTCGAGACCCGAGACCGTCTTTGCAGTAAATAGCGCGCGCGTACCGTTTTCTTCGTCCGTCTCGCGTTTTACAATTTTTATCGCGTCGAAAATACGTCTTTTAATTATTAGAGTCCTGCGTAAGTCGACATTTCCTCCCTCTGTTTTACGCGACGAAAAAATACGCGTTTTACACTGCGCGTCGTAATTACTCCGCGGATCGTCTGTACTTTTTTTTTTTCTCTACTTTTTAAAACGATTTTTGTGCTTTTTGATAGATGTTTTATACGTTTATTTTATTTTTTTTCTGTCGACAATTTATTATTCCTACAAATCGACCGGCGGAAATCGCCCAGATAGACCCTGCGACTCGGTGTGACGTCGTAGTACGCACCCTTCGTCACGCCGTCCTTGAAAACGAACTCTCGTAGCCCCCATGTGTCATCGTCGTCGTAGTCGTCGTCATCATCCCTTAGGACGATCCCGCTCCCCCCAACCGCTTTCCGATCCTCATCCACCCGCTTCCCGTCCCCCCCCCACCGACTCTATTACATATATCGATCGCTTCGGACGATTCGGCGCGCGCCGTCTCCGCGGCAGCAGCCGACGAAGCCTGTGCACCGTCGCCGGCGTGACGGCGGAACGCGCGTACTGCTGCTACGGCCGCTACTATATACGCGCCGTGGTCGTTACCAGACTCTCTTTAGAGTTCTTTCTAGTCCTTTAGAGTTTTTTTTTTTTTTTTTTTATCAAAAATTAATTCTCGTTGTTTAACACGTTTCGGTTCGTCGTGTAACCTAAGCACGGGTGTAAAAAAAAAAAAATACATATATATATTTCCTGTACCTTATTATTATTATTATTATTTTTTTTTTTTACATATATTAATAAAAAAAATATACGCGCTCGATTGTCGGTGTATTATATTCTTTTCCGACGTCGCTAGAGAAAAACCGCGAAATAATTGTCGTCGTCGTTGTTGTCTCGTTACAGTTTACCGCCTGGGTGGACGCGGTCATATTCGTCTTCAGTCTGGAGAACGAGGCGAGTTTCAACGCCGTGTACGGATATTACACGAAAATGGCACACTACCGCAACTCCGCCGAAATACCGCTCATATTGGTCGGCACGCAGGGTGAGTACCTACTCTCGTGTATTTTATTTAATATATTATTGTGTGCACAACGGACTCTGTCTGAATTAACCTCGTCACCTGCAGCGTTTCGTTCATATAAATTTTCGGGATTTCAATTTTTTTTTTTTTTTCGAAAATCTGGCGCGATAATAACGTTATTGTACGGCTAATGGTATCGGATTTTGATATCACCGAGTGTCAATTGTCCTTTTTACACGGAAACACCGCGCGGTGTTCCTGTGGAATTCCGCACGTGTTCTCTCCTCTGGCTGGCAGTAGTTCTTGTCCAGTCAACTTTAATCGTCCAATCAACCCGTCTCTGGGTTTTATTCGATCGGGCAACACGGACTTGAACGTTCATACTGAAGCGTCGTGCTGCAGGGCGTTCTAGGATTTTTACACATGCAACTTGCAATTGTCAAGGGGATTGAAAGCGGGCATTTCCTCTCTTTGTCTTACACACGAAACGTAGCGAAATAGACGTTTCCTACTTTCACAACGTACCGATGATCGATCTAGTGGTGCGATAAGAAATTTCAAAACAGATTTGTCGAATTCGTCGTGAAGCATCTACTCGAGATCGACTTTCCCGCGTTTCTAATTTTTTTTTTCTTCTCGTAAATCCATTAATTGAACCAATTTGTAATGAAAAAAGTTGCTAATAATCAATTTTCGAACGTCTTAAGATAAAAAAAAAATGAAAAAAGTGGGGAAATCGTTCTATAATAGTAAAATTCACGAGGAATTCAAATGTGTTTTCAAAATCCTTATCGCATCACTAGATGGATCGGTACGTTGGAAGTATGAAACGTCTATTTTGCCGTGTTTCGTGTGTGCGTGTGTAAAACGAAGAGAGAAAATGCCCGCTTTCAATCCCCTTAACGCCGCTAAAAGCTATATTTGTGTTTACTCTTGGACGGTTTCGAGAGTTTGGTGTTGTTATTTGTGGGACACCCCTTATTATGTACACGGAGAATAATATAAATCATATAGAAAGGGTGCAACGCAAATTTTTAAGCTTCGCCGCTTATTTTTTATGTAAATATTGACCGCCCGCCGCGCCTCATTTATACGATCCAATGTTGAATACTGCACTGGGTTTACAATCCCTGGCCAGTATGACTGCTAACAAACGTTATTAAGATTATCATCGATGGAACGGCGGTCGATTGTCCTGCGCTACTCGGCCGCCAAGTTTGTTTTAGAACTCCTCACTTCCGCCGGGCCCGTTCACCGTGTATTATTTCTCTGCCACTAACTATATAATATGTTCTCTCGTAAAACAGACCAATCGTCAGAACGACACTGCGCGTTACAGCCGTCAACGAGCAGCCGTCATTTCTGTTCGACTAATTTGAATTTTATATTCTCTCGTCGCCGCTAAACTTTATACGATAATCATGCGTTTTCGCGAGTCATTTTTACGTTGTTTTTTTTTCAATTAACGAGTATAAGTATAATAAAACAATAATTACCGCGGCACCGCGGATTCATTCGATTATTTTTCGATTTTCAGTAATTATTGCGGCACACGCGATAAGACAGCACCAGGCGAAAAAAAAGTTGTTTTAAACACGCTCTTGGTTTACTGCAACAACTGCTGTGTAATCGTTACAATAGTTATTGTGAAAGTCGTTTTTCTTTTACACGAGTATTAATAATTACGTATAAGGGATTCGCGTGTAAAAAAAAATTCTAAAAAACGACACCGCGGACGAAACCTGCAGCAGTTTTACAGCGCGTAAATCGATACCGACGCATCGGCACAATGTTTATATTATATATACTCGTATAGTTGTGTAACTCTTTTTTCAAAAAATAAAATTGTATTTAATACAGGAGCCGAATTTCTCGGCTTTAAGCGTATATTACGAAACATATAAAATCCCGTTATATAGGTATAATAAAATAACGAAATTGTCCTTCGCGCGTCACATTCGACGGATTTTATTTTTATTTTTTTCTTACATTTTCCACCGACACTGCGCCTCGCAATAAAACGTGATTTATAACCCTATATTGATCTATTTATTTTATTTATATCGTCGTATAATATTATTGCGTCGTCGTAACGTTGATATATACTCTGGGAATAATACGAACGATTCACCACCATCATCGCGTGTCTGTACAAAACGAAATATATATATATATATATATAACCCCTTGATGCTGCCTACACTGAGATTCTGTCGGAACCGACGCCGTTTTAGTGTGGATAAAAAAAAAACAGAACTCGTCTCAAACTCCTCTCCTCTTGTCGTGTTTCGATCATTTTTTTTTTTTTTTATTAGGTATTTGAAACCCTTTACACGGATTTTCACTTCGTCTTCTGCGTGTGTTTTTCAAATACACCTTTACGACATTATTTTTAAGTTTAATCGAGAAAATATCGCTGTTCTCTGCTGTGTGAAAAACAAAGTCTTCTTCTTTCAAACGAAAATAATACAATAACGGTCGAAATGTGATTATATATCTTCTAACAAGACTTAGAGAGTTTCTCCTACATAAAACCGTTTATCTCTCGTTGAAATGCCTATGATTTCCGTTAAATCGTCGCGCCCATGTTTTGTTCCTCTTATAATAAATAATGGGCTTCTCTCTTCTCGAGGACGTCTCCTGTTATAAACGGTATACGTTTTTTTTTTTTAGAGTGGATAGAAAAATATTTTTTAAAAAACCATTAAAATATTGCGTAGATATATGTACTCTGGTGAAATCCTGTCATCGATATTGTTCAATCTGATCTCATTGCGGTATTTATTTTTATTTTTTTCTCCACAGACGCCATAAGTGAAACCAATCCTCGAGTAATAGACGACACGAGAGCCAGGAAGTTGGCTGCGGACTTAAAAAGATGTTCGTATTACGAGACGTGTGCCACGTACGGTCTGAACGTGGACCGAGTGTTCCAGGACGGTAAGATCGATCACCTTGTATTGTAAATTATTATTTATTATTATTATTATTCGGAGCGTTTTTCACATTTTTCTGACCTGCGCGAGACGCGTACTTTTAATCGACTTTATTTTTTTCTTTCGTTTTAATTCATTTGATGAAAATTCAATACGTTTCCTTGATCCCGTTAAAAATTATTTTAAACATTTCAAATACACGTGTTCTTTTCATCAAAACCCTGTACGATACCTGGCACTATAACGTTAACTTTTTTTTTAAGCCATTACGATAAATCGTATTCGGGACTTGTTGAAAAAAGCTTCACAAATTCATTTGCTTTAAAGTTTGTAGTGCCAACGACCGACCAATGTTTGAAAATCGAATATTTTCCGAAGAAAAAAATAAAATATGTTCGGATAACCGCGTATTAGAAAACATACGTTTTCATACGTTAGAAAACATACTTTCACTTCTTCATTTCATTGAAATACGCGAAATAATAATATTATTAATAAAGATTGCACACGCGCGTACGATCGGTCGCCCGGTCAGCGTCAAACTAAACAGTAAACACCCGCACATACCGACATAGCGCGTCAGCCGACCGTAATAAAACGGGAAAAGAAAGTAGTCGCCAGATAGCGTTACGACACAACATAGAGGGCGTGGCAGAAAGGCGTTTATAAATAGCGGTCCGAAACCATCGGACCGCTCAGTGTAGTCACGGCGGTCAGGCGTGAACAACGTAGTTCGCGTCTGACTGCGGTGTGTTATATGCGCCTTTCTGCCACGCCCTCTATGTTGTGTCGTAGCGCTATCTGATGACTAATTTTTTTCCCGTTTTATTGTTATTTCGTTTGTGTTCCATGCACGTTGTTCTTCCTTTTTCTACATCTGCATTTCGTCTCGGTACATTAATAGATCTTTCTTCTTCATTATTACTCGTCGATGTGGATATTTCATTGGCAGAGGGGGTTGGCTCCATTTTGCCCCCGCCCCTTGAACGTCATGTATAACCGCCACTGCCTAGATGTACAAGTAAAATAACTTATATTTCATATTCCTTTGAAAACAAAAAATTTAAGAATTAACTGGATCACTTTTATTTAGTGACGTTATTTGAGGTGGGCAGGGTGGATATTTGCCCCCCTTGTTAACAGTAGGCCGGTGTTAGAGCCCTTTGTTAAAAAATACTTTCTTTTTTTTTGCTTATTTTCAACAATATGGACCGTTCACAACTTTGCCTCCCGCCCTTTCAAAAATTTGAAATGACAAAACTGCTTCCATCCTCCCATTTATTTTGATCCATTTCGATCACTGCGCCCACTTCAAAATATAATATTATAGCAAAAAAAAAATTCCCCTTCGCTATACGACGTACTTACATATATTTCCCTCGCAGCTTGCCAGAAGATCATCCAACAGAGACTGTCGGCGTCCACCACCTGCCTGTCGGACTCCCGTTGCTCGACTCCCGGTTCGTCGTCCACCACTCCGGTAGGTTTGTCGTCCGCGTCGTACAACCACCACCATCACACGCTTTCGTCGCCGGCCTCCGGGTCCCGGGCCACGTTCTCGCAGGCCTCCTCGCCGTCCCCGCCCGTCCACGGCGGCGGCGGCGTGTCCTCGTCGCCGGCCCACCACGTTAGCGGCGGCGGCGGCGGCGGCGCGGTCAGCAACGCGTTCAAAGACTCGGCGGTGCTCCGGTCCTCCTCCAACGTGCTGTCGTCGTCGACGCTCGGCCGACAACCGCTGGAGCTGTCCATCGCGCTCGACAACAACAACGTGTCGAAGACCGCGGCCGCGGCGTGCTCGTTCGACGGCGGCCTGTCCGTGCCCAAAGACCTGCCCACGCCCAGCTCCACGCCGACGACCACCAGGAAGACGAGGAGACGGTCGAACCTGTTCAACCCGTCGTCCAAGAAGGACGACAAGAACCGGGGCCTGACCACCGGCGAGCTGGGCAGCGGCCGGGCCATACCGCTCAAACAGGGCTACCTGTACAAGCGCAGCAGCAAGGGCCTGAACAAGGAATGGAAGAAGAAATACGTCGCGTTGTGCGACGACGGACGGCTTACTTACCATCCGAGTCTGCACGTGAGTTTTTTTTTTTTTTTATTAGAAGTCTTGTATTCACATTATACTTCAACAAATAAATAAAAATATAAAAACATTTAAAATATTATAATTAATATATGCTATTTAACAAATACTGTACTAAAAAACCAGTAGAAGTAATAAAATTTGATAGCAGTTCTACAACTAATGGGGTGGGTGTACGTAAGATGGTAAAAAGTAAAAACATTATCGACATGAACGTGAATTTCTTCAAGGGACTTAAAAAGGACCTTTCTTTGTGTATAGCTAGAGTGGGACGTGAAAACATATACTATATTGTCTCTGTGCGTGAAAACGTTTACAATCGATTGTCGCGCTTAGTTGTGAAACGCGTAAAAACGATATATATATAAATAGACGAGCTGTTTTCGTTGAACTTCTTTTGAGATCTATCGATGACCAAGAAAAAACGTCCGGTATACTCGAATTTTTCAATCGATCCTTCCGACAATTTTTTTTTCTCGGTACGCCTTGTAGCCCGTTTATATGTGTTTTTTTTTATAAACTCAAATCGTATTTAAACGATCCTATAAAATATGTAGAACACCGTTGTTGAGTTTTCCTTTTTTTTCGCTCTCCCGACGAGTTGAAATATTTACGTGGGTTTTCCTTCCGCAGGATTACATGGAAGACGTGCACGGCAAAGAGATATCGCTGCAGTACGTCACGGTCAAGGTACCCGGTCAGAAACCCAGGGGTTCCAAGACGATAATGTCGCTTTCGTCGAACAACCACCATCACCACCATCACAGCAGCAACGGTCTGTCCGAACACTTGTCCAACATATCCATATCGAATTTCCAGTCGAAAGACAAACGGACCGCGGACAAGGTGATGCTCACCGCCTTCGAACTGTTAAAGGAGCCCAGCTATAAAAACGGCGGTTCAGCGTGAGTACCTATATGGCGTTCAAATGGATTTCCGATTGTTGTATAATATCGCGTTTTTTTTTATATTTTTTTTGTTACAGTAACGGTGACGAATCCACGATCGGCCTGTCGAACACTTCGCTGTCGGTGAACAACGGCGACATTAAGGCCGAAACGCCCAACGTGAAGAAGAGACACAGGCGGATGAAGAGCAGCAACATCAAGAACCAAGAATGCGAAGGTATGTTTTACTATAATGTTTTCATACACAACGAATTCGGGCTGTTGTCTCGTTACAAAAACGAGTACAAAGTCGCGTTTTGGTGATTTATCCGTAACTACACATTTTGACGGATCCGTTAAAAACACGATTCTTCCGATTCGTTACGTATATATGGTTTTCATTTGCAAGTATTAATACTTACTTTTTTTTTTTTTAAATCGTGTGTAATTTGAACGGAAAATTGGACTAGATCCGTTGTTCTCCTCTCTTCTTTAACGCGTGTACCGTGTACTGTGTCGTATAAAATATCATGTTTATTTTGTGATCAGACACGGACGGATACGAATTTCTAATAGTCTCGTTGGACAACAAACAGTGGCAGTTCGAGGCGAACAGTTCCGAGGACCGGGACGAATGGGTGGCCGCCATCGAACAGCAGATTCTCAACTCGTTACAGGTCGGTTCGAGATGATCGGATTATGTTTTTTTTTGAGGTGGGGGTATTCGAACAACGAAGTTTTAATTTTTTTTTTCTCTCTTCCTCCGTACTCGACCCGTCAGAGCAACGAGATCAACAAAGTGACGGCGGGCGGAAAATTCGGCTCGTCCTGTAACCGAGCGGAAGACGTGCAGAACATCCGGACGCGAGTGCCCGGCAACGGACAGTGCGCGGACTGTAATTCGCCGAACCCGGACTGGGCCAGTTTAAATCTCGGCATACTCATGTGCATCGAATGCTCCGGCGTACACCGCAACCTGGGCTCGCACATCTCCAAGGTCCGGTCGCTAGATTTGGACGAATGGCCGTGAGTATACAAGTCTTTTTTTTTTTTATCGAGTTCGGATCGTGCTTAGTAGTTGAGCCCCAGCCATTCTCGAAATAAAACCAAACGTAGAGAAAAGTCAGACGATTCTTGGCCGTCCTGCCGAGAGATGAAAATATGAAATCGACACGTTTCGTGTGTGTGTGTGTGTCGGATCGCCCCAAATGTTTTTTTTTTTTATATATATGCTTTGGCCGTTTTAAAAAAAAAACGTTTCGTTTTTTTTTCAGTCCGTCGCACCTGGGAGTGATGATGGCCATTGGCAACGATCTGGCGAATTCCGTCTGGGAGGCAAACGTCCGGCCCAACCGGACGAAACCGAACCCGGGCTCCAGTCGGGAAGAGAAAGAACTGTGGATACGCAGCAAGTACGAGACCAAAGAGTTCCTACCGGCGATTGCGCACGTGCCCAACTTGTCGCAACAGCTGATCGACGCCGTGTACAGGTACGCGCCACGTATTTACACCTAACCTACCCAGTGGCGTATTTTCAATTTTTTTTCTGGGGGAGGGGATCCAAATTTTTTTTTTTTGAAAATTCCAACAGGATATATTGATATTAGATATTTAATAAAAAAATACCTTTGGTTAATTTTAACAAATAAGTACGTTTTATTTTTTAAAAAAATAGATTTTCAATTTTAAATTACAAAATGTAATCGTCTTTTTTTTTTTTACTGAGTTTATCCAAAATTTCATGAGGTGAGTGAGAATCTTTGTTGTAAATGGATGACGTTGCCAGTCCGTTAAGTCTCTTCTAAAAAAAAAAAAAGTCCCGCTCCATTTGAAACGTCATTTAACGTCGATTGTTGATTTTTCGCGATAAGATATAGTGTTGTTTCAAGAATTATTGGTGTTTAGGCTATATTGTTAGATATACATATATTATTCTAATTTTGTACTTGTAGTTAACGTGTATTGTACTTTGTATAACTATCATCTCGACATAATATATTTCAGTATGTTTACTCTTTAGTAATTTTTTTTTTTTATTGGTTCTGGGAGGGGGTCCAGTACCCCTGGGCCCTCCTCCCCCGTAAATACGCCACTACGCACCTACTCCTTATAAAAGTCATCCGAAATTCAGTGGCGGCTCGCGCTCGTTTCTCCTTGTAAGAAAAGGCGTCAGGATTTTTTCCACGTCTATTAACGCGTGAAAAACAAATTGGTAATCGATTTCGTTACTTCGATTAACGTTCGTAAACAGTTCCGTCTCGTGATCCGTTTACAATTAAATAAACCAATATACCAATAAAGAGGATATTATGGAAGGTTTTTTATTATTATTATTATTATTAAAAATTTATTTTTATTGGGGTATGCGCCACTGATGAGACTTAGTGTTCGAAAAACGTACCGGGAAAATGCGTTTTTTTTTTTTTGATAAATTAAAAACGCGTTTTTGAGATAAAATAATGTTAAAAAAAAAATTATCGCGAACGAATTACTAGAAAAATAACGAAAGGCGTGTGAAAAAAATTCTTAACCGGGACGTTTTTTTTTTTCGAAAAACAAATGTCGACACTTTTTTGTATTTCTGTGTCCTCTCCCACTGCGCGTGCAGTGGACCACAGTAGTGGCGAAAATCGTTTATTAAACGTTTAAAAAAAAAAAATCGTGGAAATTTGTCGAGAAAAAACGTCGTTAACTTATTATAATATAACTCATTCGTAATTTTGTTTTTGCAGGTGCGACATGAAAGCGCTGATCCTGGTGTTGGCCCACGCCAATGCCGATCAGGTGAACTGCGTCGTCAGCCACCGGGACCTGCGCACGCCGTTGCACCTGGCCTGTTCTACGATTAACCTCCCCGTAGCTCAGCTACTCCTATGGGTGAGTAATAGTGTCCGCACTTTGTGAATGTTTTTTCGTTAACGTGCGTTTTTTTTTCCCCTCCGCTCGTCTCACAGTACAAAGCGAACGCCAAAGCGGTGGACCACGAGGGCCGCACTTGTCTGCAGCACGTGCGAGCGGCCTGCCGCAACGGCGGCTCCGCGTCGTCCGTCCAGGACGCCGGCCCGTTAACGGAACTTCTGGTGCAGAACGGATGCCCGGAAAACGGCGGTACCAGCACGCTGACCAGACCGTTGGACATACTGCCGTCCAGCGTCATCTGATCGCCGTTCCCAGGCGTGACGTCCCCGGGTCGTATTAACAGTAACCTAAAGAAAACGTTTTACAACGATTATAATATAAATGTATCCTTCGCAACTGTGTGCCCCTTCGACCCGAATACACAAATGTTTCGCGCGCATTTATATTACATACATAAAATAATAGTCGACGCGCTGTGATATTTTTTACCTTTTTACAAAAACTTATATTACGACGCCCAGAGCACGTCTCTGCCGCCGTATATAAGTCGTCCATTCGACGTTCCGTTCGTACCAGGGTAAGAAGAACGCACCGACGATCACACACATAACCGCACCACGTCCGCAAACCGTATTATTATTATTATTATTATTAATATCGTTTTACTGTTTATATTTAAATGAACTTGTGTTAATGGCTTATTATTATTATTATTTAGACTAGCGGTAGCAGCGTATAATTTATATACGTATATTTATATAAATATTATACAATAATATTATTATTACGAATAGGTGGTATCTCTCCTCTCGTTGTTGTTGTTGAATTTGATTTTAAAACGAATCGGATTTTATTTCCCCCATCTTTTATTTTCTTTCTGTACGTGTATTATTTTTTTTTTTTTCACACAAGAGAATTATTCGCTTACGTTTATAAACGTGTAAATCGAGACGACTAATATTATTACATATTACGACCACTCGGCCTAGCGTTTATCATACGTACGTGCGTGTCTCTACCGTCTTACAACCGCAGTACGAAATACAAAATCGTTTTTAAAATATTATTTATACACACATATATATATATATACTCACAGCGACATACTATAATATTTAATAACTTTACAATAAACGTACCTGTTGTCATTATTATTTTGAGTTTATCGTGTTATTATTTTATTTTCACCTGTACGGTGACGTATTTTCTGAAAAAAACTTTTCGATAACACGTCGAATAAGCACGTCTCCTCGGCCGGCGGTGGGTATCTGTTCACGAATGTAAATGTTTTTATTATTATTATTATCGTTACTATTATCGAATTGTCGACGTTATAAACATTGTTTCCAAAAACCGAGGTACAAAACTGTTCAGAACGTTTCTACGTTCGAATAAAAAAATTATATAATTAGTAATCGAGTAGTTAAACCCAATAATTGTACGTTATATAATATTATATTATTCTTGCGATTGTTTCGTTTCAACTAAAATTGAATAGTCGTTAATAACACTGACCTTGTATTATTATTATTTTTTTTTTACGTTTATAAGTATTCTTGGTGAAATTTATAGACGATGTTAAAATGTTAAAGTTATTAAATTTTTTTTTTTTTTTTTTAGTATTATATAAAATATAAAATTATGAAACGCAAAATGTTTAGTTTTCACTGTTCGCGATGCTACTAAACGAAACCGTCTTATTTCAAACGGTATATATATATCGTATCATTTTTCCTCCACTTCCGAGTTGTTCCGACAAACATCAATTTTCACATATTTGTATACGCGTTTCATGACCCGAGTATGCACACACGATAATAACAGTTATTTTTCCACTGCCCAATATTCAACGTACTTGTTAAAAATACTACTTTTAAAGAGTACAAAAACTTTGACTAAAATATATATATATGTAATTTTGTACGTATATTTTTGTTTTAAAGCGTTACATACCATCCTCCCTGTTGTACGCACGAATTAGATCTTCATATCTGCGTTTCTGTTTCAAATCCATTGTGTCCCACCCTTAACCGTTGTCGCTTCGTGTGACCATTCAGTCTTTTTCCATTATTTTTATGCTGTTCACAAGCACTGTTTTTATTTATGATTCTCCTCTGTTGCCCAATTCTTCACTTCCGATATATTATACGTATAAAATAAAACACCAAATAATTGTGTTAATTCGTTGTCGAGTAAAGAATATAATTCTTATTAGATTAAAAAGATAAAAAAAAAAATGGTAAATGTCGGTTATAAGTAGGTATATTGTTCAAAATTGTAATAAAATAACATTAAAATTAAATCAAAGGTTTGTCGAATTCCTAAAGATGACAATACACGAGAAAATAGTTAACAATTATCCTTGCGCTGTAATTTTTTTTAATTATACACTTATGGGCTATTGCGTATTATGAAAAATGATTGTATTTCCAAGGTTATTAACTTTTGATTTAAAGTCGTGTCTTAAGATCATCAAAAGGAAAATATTTGTTCATTCACTGTTTGACAAAAAAAATAACAAAATTGCCTCGCATATGATACGACGTCACGTATGTGTTATAATAATATTGTGAATTATAATATTCTATTCAACGTGGTATTCATATAAAACAAAGATTTTGATTTTTAAACAAATAACGAATAAATACAATTTTCTTTCTAACGAAATATTATGATTTTTATATAAATATATTTGTAGAAAACTATTTGACTACCTGTCTGTATAACATAACGGCGAATCGTATTTAATAATATTTCAATTCCTACATTACGTTTATAATTCATGGTAACAACAATCTTTTTAATAACATCGTGTTTACGTAACAAAATTCTATTGAATTTCGTTATCCTTATAAAATAAACTAATAAAGCGAATGGGCACGGCCATCAGTTAAATGGCGGCAGACCAAATGCTTCTGGAATGAAATCTTCCATACTGTCCAACACTATGGTCGCTTCAGTGCATAAATCTTTTGGTAACAACGGATCCGGTAACATAACCGTCTGCATGCCCGCCTCCTTTGCTCCGCGCACCCCGTTCGGAGAGTCTTCAAATACTAAACACTTACGAACAGGTAACAAAAACAATAAATTATCCCAGCACGTTTTACGATTAAAATTGAAAAAAAATTTTATTTAAATTACCTTATTCGGATGTGGCTGATCACGAAATCTGGAAGCGCACACAAGAAATATATCTGGAGCTGGTTTTCCGCGTTTTACCTCCGGATCAGTTCCTCCTGTGACCACATGATTAAACAGCGAAAACAACGATTTGTGTTTAGACGTTTTTAATTTGAAACTTTTTGCACCACTGCTAGTCGCTATTGCAAACGGTACGTTCGTTTTGTGCAGGTGACGTATAAGCCGATCTACGCCTGAAACGTATTTATTTTTAATGCGTATAATAGCATTATAATAATATAACAACGCGATATTTATGAATTATTATAATCTTCAATTTGTACGTTATGTTTTAATTCACATTGCAATAGTAGTTATAACACAATAAAAATCCAAAATGAGGCATAATAAAAAAAAAAAACATTTATTCTCTTAGAAAACGTTTTTAAACCATTTCCATCTTGACGATTTTTGAATTCGGTATATGCCGTTTTTAATTGACTCTACTTCAAAGCGAAAAATAAATTTGAAAACCCAATTATTGAGAAAATCAAGAGTCATACGTTACGAAAATCAGTGTTTACGATTAATATACAGACAAACGCTTTGGGGAGAGATAAAACAAAAATTGATTACAAAAAACACATATATAAGAAAGAAAATAATAAAAACCTGGTAATAAGTCCACGTCAGAAAGGACTTTATTTTCAAATGTACGCACCATGTTTACGTACTCTTCGATCGATATCGGTAATTTTAATTCACTCACTATCATCTTGGCTCCGTCCAACTCTGGCGCTCCCAAAACCCTGTAACGCAAGTCCAAGTCGTAGGTTTTGCCAAATTTAGCTACAACTTCTGTTACAGACTGCTTGTGTATATTTTCAGTGTCTAATGTTTATATATTATATACAATTATATACACAGGTGCATAAATTACCGTGGAACTATCTAGCAATAATAACTGTAAGACAATCGATACCTAGAAGTACGCCGTCCATATCGAAAATCACATGTGTCACGGGACGAACATTCTTTGTAACGTTAAACGAACGGCAGACGTTTTTCAAAATCTGAGAAGTTTCCAGTAATAATCCTGTAATTTGTTTCAATTTCATCACGATTCGAGAATTATTACTGGACGACAGTAATCGACTTACTCATATTTATTTACTGACAGTTCTGGTCGTTTACTATAATAGCGAATGATGAAAGTACTGATGTGTGGTAAAAAATAATAATAAAAATAACCGCAATGGAAATGAACCGAATAAAAACAACAACAAAAAAAATTATCCAATAATTATTATCAGTCACAGAGATAATAATTTTGTTAACAGCTGTTTATTAGATATACACAAACTACAAACGGTAATAATAAAATAAATCACATT
Source organism: Slavum lentiscoides (assembly GCA_032441835.1). Classification (NCBI taxonomy): domain Eukaryota; kingdom Metazoa; phylum Arthropoda; class Insecta; order Hemiptera; family Aphididae; genus Slavum; species Slavum lentiscoides. The sequence goes on along the minus strand of CM063714.1, from coordinate 1,741,813 downwards.
ATTAAATCTAAATATTTTTGACTAGGTAATTGTTTAGGTAATACAAATGAATAAACGCATTGACAAGTGTATTGTAGTTTTTTTTGGGGAGAACAGTGGAGGTTGGTCGATCGATTATTGAAATGGAGGTAGCCCGAAATCTTCGGGCTTAAAATCCAACAGCGAAGATATCACTTGAGTCGCGTGAGCTGTCTTTTCGGGGGGAATTATTTTGTCCGGTACCATAACGGTTTGCATGCCAGCAGCCCTCGCGCCTGTAACACCGTTAGGCGCGTCCTCGAACACCAAACACTGCAATAATCGTGTGAAATTACGCCGTTGCGTTACAAACCGAAAACCGGTAGACTTTTTTTTCAACATCGACCAGATATTATTGTAGCCTACTTTTTCCGGCACGGGTTTATCGTCGAACCGCGACGCGCACACCAGGAATATGTCAGGAGCCGGTTTGCCGTGTTTGACTTCCGGGTCGGCGCTGCCGAGCACGATGTGATGGAATTTGGAAAAGACGCGCTGATGGTTGGCCGTTTTCACTTTGAACGTATCTTGTCCGCTGCTGGTGGCCACGGCTATGGGTACGTTGTTGGCGTGCAAATGATCGATTAACCTTTCGGCTCCTGCGGACAACAGCGCGTTTACGTTACCCGTCAACTAAATCCGTAAACGACGACTAAACACCTGGCAAAAACGGCACGTTCTCCATGCGGACGATCTGGTTCTCGTGGAACTCGGCCAGGAGATCGACCGGGTCTACGTCCATTTCCAGTTCTCTTACGATGATCGTGGCCGTGTTGATCGGTATCGTGCCCATCACCCGGACGCGCAACTCGTTCGGGTAGTCTTTGCCGTGGTTCTTCAGCACGTCCGTGATGCTGGACAAGTACACCTTTTCCGTGTCTAGAACACAAAACCGCCCTCATGATTTCTCTCAAAACGACAATAGGATAGAAAAAAAAAAAAGCGACGGCACGCGTCGCCAGGGTTAGTGCCGATATTACTCGCCTAATAGCAAACCGTCCATGTCGAAGATGACGTGAGTGACGGGTTCGTACTTGGTGGCGGCGGACATTTCTGACGAAGCGGTGACGACTCAAAAGGAATTCCTACAGATTTCTGCGACGGGCTTTATTTTTTTTTTTTTTCACGAAGAAATTAGGAAACGAATTGTTCGCACGATTTCTCGCATAATATTTATAGATGATTTATAATCGCGGACGACGTTGTATTTTTAAGGCGTTTCGCCAGAGTGATTCTGTGGCGCTTCCGAGGTGTGCGGCGGGGGTCGTCCCGGCGGTGCTGCTCTAATTTTTTTTTTTTTACTCCGCTGTTATTATCATTATCGCCGTCGGGGTTAAAAAAATAATTGTTCCTGCAGGCGACGCGCCACCCGCGGTTGTGGTTGTTAACACGCGGCACGATACCGCCATAGATAGCGGCGATTTACGACCGCAACGGTTACCGGTTCTTTTACCGCGCCGAAACCGTAATGCGTATACGGGGAAAAAAGCAAAAAAAACGCCCCGCCCGAACGCGAAATATAATAAACATAATTACTGGAGTTTGCGTGTTGTAGCTTTAAACTGTACAGAGAAAAAAAAAAATGAAAAAAACCCATTATTTTAGTTACAGTCGGTAAAAAATTCTACGTTTATTATTGTGATCTTCTTCTTTTCCAGCTTATTTACAGGCCACCGAGGCCCACGGCTTCGAAACAAACTCCTCCTCTCCGTCCACAAACTATTTCGCTATAGCATTATATTGTCTGTCCCTAGCTCGTTCCTGCATTTGTCGGAATCATCCGTCTCTGCTCGTACTGTTCTTCCAATCGGTCTCCTGCCCCGAGGGGTCCAATTATTTGTAATAACAACGATAATAATAAAAATGAACATTTCATGGCGACATCAACTCGCGAATGAAAACCGACACCGGCGCAAAACGACCGTATACTATATTAAATTACAGTGTCTTCGGACCGTGCACACAGGTACATTGCGCGCGATTCTTCGCACGTGTTTATATTCGGGACAAATAAACGACCGGAAAAATTATCTTATTACGAATATCGAATTAACCGGCCGATTTTAAAATATAAATAGCTTCGCGTTAGACCGATATATATGAAAAAAAAAACAAGCGAATCCGAAATACTAACGACGCACGGCGTTTTTTCAAAAAAAAAAACCGCATAATTAATAATAAAGCCGTCGTATAATCGGTGTTTTCAATGTAAACGACTCTTTCCCCTACCAATAACACTGTATTCAAGTTTTGTTTCATAACGATTTACTACTACGAAATAACGTAGTGTTTATATAAGCGCGCGCGCCCATTACCAAAAACAGGCCTACGAGTACGGCGGCCACGTATACTACGATTTTTTCGGTTATATATATAAATCAATATTTTCGGCCTTGGACGACAACGACGAGTCGCGTTCGCCGTGAAAATCACGTTGTAATATTATTATTTATAAAAACACGCGTGTCTACCTACCGTTTTTTTTTTACACAGCTCTCGCCGAAATATTATAATATACTCGTTATAAATATCCCCGAACGGGTTTTCGCCTCGGGCTCGCGCCGTTTCCACGACGAAACGTACACCGCCGCCGCCGCCTATGAACGCGCCCGAAAAACCAGTCGACCGTATAGTTCGTTTTTGCGCGCGCATCGTAACGACATTGTTGTCATCACACACGGTATATAATATTCCGTATAAACGCGCTAATAATAATACCTATTTAATATTCCGCATTCCGAAACGCCGAGTGGTTGTTTTCCTTTGTCGCGAAAACGTATCCGTTTTTAAATTTTTTTTCTGTCGTCGTACGCGGAAGTCGACCGTGTGTTTTTTCTGTTGTCCTCGCCGTTTTCTCTCTCGAATTAACATACATAATACACGAGAATATTTCGGTTTTTTTTTTTGTATAATAATTATTATTAAAATACGATATATTAATAATATTACATTGTCGGATTATATAGGTACGCGGTGGACGAGAGAGAGAGAGAGAGAGAGAGAGAAAACCGGATTCTCGCGGGAAGAACGCGCGGTGTTCACGTTTGCCACCCTGAACCACATGTTGATTACGGCGCGTGATAACCCGCGACGACGACGACGACGACGACGACCACTGTTGTTGTTTGTTTCGTCCGCCGCCGCCCGTGTCCGTCCGCCGGGACACTCCCAGTTTTGTTGTCTTTATAGGACGTCGTGAAGTGCGTCGTATTGATGCGCCAGTGATTTCTATGGCCAAGTCCAGAAACGGTCTGACGGCCGTCGGCCTGTCCGTTTTGGGTGCGTTTTTGGTACTGTTGGCGTTCACCACGAAGAGCTGGGTGGTCACGGACGGCAAATTGGAACATCCGAAATTCGAAAGGATCGGTTAGTACGATGGCGCGCGCGCCGCCGCCGCCGCCGCCGCTCTCCTCGTCGTCCCTCATCCTTTTCCCTATACTCCGCGGGTGTCGCGCCCGAGACGGAAATCCCCGGGGGACGCGGTTTTCCGCGTTTTCTTCTTTCGCCCCGCCCCGCCCCGCCACAACGGCCGTTTGAAATGCGAAAATCCGCGCGCGCGAAAATTTAGTTTTTTTTTTTTTGTCACCGTTAAATCGTCGGACGTTTCAGTTTTCCCGCCCTTTCTCGTTTACGTCGCCGCGGACGCGTCGTTACGGTTCGTCCGTTACGGTACGATTTGGGCTCGGCGCATGACACACAAATTATTAATTCCTCTCGTGGCCTAGTTTCTGCTCGCCTGCGCCGAGCCTCTTACGGTCTCACGCCACAAACGCTGATTTAAATTTTCAACACAAACTTGAGTTTCGACGATGGTCAAGAGCTTTGGATTCAGATAGAACCCCCCTCAAATAGGTGTCGATTCGCTTTTGAATACTCTCGTTCGTTTTGGTATCTGGCACGTTTCCTTTGTCGCGAGATAATACTCTTGAACTAGTCGCTATTCGCTCGTCGACCGCGTTCTTGACATTTACTCGATTCTTTGTAAAATTTCTGTTTCTGTTTTTCGTTTCATTAATTTTAAAACGATAACGTAAACAATAAACATCGTCTGCGTGTCGCTTATACCAAACGCTAAATATTATTGTTATTTTAATCGTGTTTTTTTTTTACTTTCACAGGTCTGTGGGTAGTTTGTTTTAAAGACTTTGAAGACTCGCATCATTGGTACGACACGAAATTCGGCAGTTGCTGGTGGGTGTTTGAAGAAGAATATTACATTATCTACGACATTTTATTCAAAGGTTTGTTTATTTTTTTTTTTTTTTTTGTACAAAATTCGATATATATTCAGTTAGCGTACGTGTTCAACGTGAAATCGATTAATATTGTATTATGTTTTCTTAGGTTTTTACATTGCTACTCAATTTTGGTTCTCGGCCTGTGTTCTTTTAACAGTGTTTGGATTATTTTACACTACGCTTTACATGTATCTCAATAGATCAGTTGAACGTTACGTACAGATTTTATTTACGGCCGGTGGGCTTTACACAGTCGCAGGTAAAAAAAAGAAAACGCCCGTTTATTACACACGATATATATATATATATTGTAAATCGCCTACTAATATATTTTCTTTTTCTTGTTCAGCTGTATGCGGTACCATCGCTTTAGTAATATTTGGAATACATGGAGACAGTAGAGTGTGGATGCCTCATTGGGAACACAACGATATCGGATGGAGTTATGGAGTAGCAGTCGCAGGAACGATCGCCCTTTATGCTAGTGGAGTGTTGTACGTGGTGGAGGGACGGGTGCACAAGATTAAACGTAAAAAAATCGTTAATCAACAGGCAAATTACGATTACGACGTAGATGACCGTAAACAATCGTCTCACACCGACATATAAATTCTCTTGTTTGTATTATGATGCTTCATATGGCGTAGCGTGTGTGTGTGTGTACATATTTTCATTAATCTGTTTTTAATGAATTGTGTCACAGTGACGCCTATTCTCTTTAACATAGACTCGCAACAGGCATTATTCAAATGTCTACACAAACGGTTCTCTTCGCAATGTATTTCGGTATTTGTTTCGCGTGCGGCCAGCAAAATACGATTAATTACAAAAACTTCTTTTTTTTTTTTTTTTTACTTTTATTCTAAAAGAAAAATTACTGCTAACAAGGCGTATATATAATAATTTATTACTCGGTTATATTTTGTATTACAAACACTGTAATAGAATATTTATAAGTCTTGTTTCCGACGAGCGATTAATATCGACTAGATATGTGTAATACTTTTAAACGATAAAGTGTTTTAAATATTTAGCGCAAAACCTATGAATCTCGTTCGAAACGATTGCGAAGAGTGTATTCGTTTATATATTATTAATTCCTGGTTACGCGACTAAAATATAAACTAAAGAATCCGATGGGAGTATTAAAACGTGTATTATATAATGTTTTTTTTACGATTTTATTAACAATTATCCGTCCAATTAGTTGTAAGTTAATTTTTAGTAACTAATGCTGCTGCACATTCGTAGCGTAATATTATTAAGTAACTGTAATCTTTATATTTTTGTATTCTAGGTCACTAAATATTTGATCTATTATTTTGTTAAGTAAACGGCTGCTAATAATATTGTTGTAGACTAAAATTTTAATACGTAGAAAATTGTGCTGTGTTATTGAAGATTGCTTGATTATTATTGTTTGTATAAGAAATTTAAGTAGTCTGTTGTAGTTGTTACAAAATTACCTTACAAAAACGATCTTCTATAAATTATTCGAAAATAATAGTAACGCGATTATTTTTAGTGTAAGGAACGTGTTGTAGTCTTTTCGAATTAATCAACCTGACCGCCGTCCATTCGTTTTACGTTTTATAACGTTTTTATAACTACTAGATCTGAATTTTTTTTTTTTAAAACCCCCTCCCAGTTTAATATTTTTCCTTTTGACTTTGTTATAAATATAGAATTTCGACTCGCTCTATACATATGTATAAATAAAAAAGAATTGTGATCTTCTCCCCTTCCCCCTCCCCCTTCAAATGTAACATTGTATTTTAATTTTAAGCTATCCTATGTGTCATTAATTTTTATTTTACGTATAATTTTAATTCAAACACGTACGAACAGTATCATCGTTTACTATACCAAGAATACATATCTTTTAATTTTATTTTCGAACGAACGGCTTTTGAACGGAATCGTTATTCGTATTTATTAACGAAAACGACAAAAAAAAAAAAAACACCTATGTATTATATATATATATATGTGTGTGGACACTAAAATAAAACATTATTATTACTATTTTACCTGTTGTACGTCGTTGTTGAACATTCTAGTTCCTAACGCGCTTTTGTTTCCCAACCGCCACGAGTGTTTGAAAAATATTTCAAAACGAACCGTCCGAAGAAAAATCCTTGGGACGCCGCCGCCGCGTCTCCCCTTGGGACGGCGACACATAATATTTTATATAGGTGTCGCAACGCGCACCCGTTCCCACGGGTTCTCTCGCGCGTGTTGAACGAAACCCATCACAAACCAGGAGACCTTGGGCCGGGGTTAATAATCGTTTTTTTATCGCGGTTTTTTACACACGCGTTTAAAAAAATGCAAGTTTGACTCTCGTCCTCGGCCCTCCCGATTTTCGAACGCGCGCTGGTATATCTGCATAAATAAATAGGCCCGTAAGTAGGTAATATCAACGCGCGCACTGTATTACGCTATCTTTATATTATCGGGCGCCGAGGAGGACGGACGAACGAAACGTATTTTATGTTTGTATGTTAATTAGAGACGCAATAAAATTTTTTTTAATAATAATAATAATATACGAAATGAGTATATATAGTAGTAGTAGTAGCGCGCATTACCCGACAGCAGCGAGACGACGGCCTCCGATAAAAAAAAATAATAAAAAAAATAACCATATATATATATATAAAGCGACGTTTATATTATTATAGAGTCGCCGCGCGCGGTATAGGCGAATTCCACGTGAAATACCGAACGGAACAAAAAAATAAAAATAAATAAATATATTTTCGAGAGTGCCTGTACGACCGTGATCGAAGGTTTGAGCCATGACGAATTTAACGATAGGTACCTTATAAACGGTCAAATTTACAATCGCGGAAAACTGGACTTCAATCGTAATTGATTGCAGTAATTTATATCGATCGTAACGACGTTTTGTTGTTTTATCGGAACCGCAAACGTCGTATCCTCGTCCTGATATTACGATTGTATTCGCGAAATAAGTCGATTAGTCCGCAAACCAATGGCGTATAATTACGGTGTGGGCCTTCCTGAGTACAGTATATTTGTATTATACAAAAACGTTGGAATTTCTCACCTCGTACTGCTGTTGTATACGAGACTAAAGTATAAAAATTTAATTTGTTCTTATTCGCGTGAATACGAGTATAACATAGGTGTCTGGAATTTTGTAAAATTAATTGACGAGTTTTCGTAGCGTATGAATATAGACGACGAGAGGCCAAACTATACAGCTGATACTGCCCCGGGGTCCCAGAATTGATTATTATAGTTACGCCGCTGCGGGTTCGAAGTGGAAACTGTTTGCAGACAAATGTGTGGTCGAAAAGGAAATTTCAGAGCACCCGAATGGAGCAATATATTCGATCTGAGATCGGGGGATAAAATGGAGGGAAGCGTGTAGTGACGGCGGTGAAAATTCTTGTTGAGCAGGCAATAAAAAGCCAAATGAATAAGACCCGGCCAAATAATACGCTCTCGAGTCGCGAAAACGTACAGTTTTTCTATTTTTTTTTTTTCGGCGCATAAAATATTTATATATTAATAATAAATGCGAATTTTAATAGCGTCGGCACGGCCATATCAAATTTAGTTCCTGAATACCAAAAAAAAAAAATCGTATTACACAATCCTACCTTTTTATTTACCTTGCGGCAATACAATCGTATTATTTTCTTAATCGGTTATATTGCGTGTACATTTTTCCATTATAATTACTATTTTTTTTTTTCTTATGTACCCAACCAATGTTTGTTATCGAAAAAGTAATTATTATACCAATATCTAACTGCGCGCGTAGACCATTACAAATAAAGAGTTTATACGATAAAAATTACACTATTGTTCTACGGTGTTTATTTACGAAAAAAAAAACCCGTTTCCCATAAATTAGGTATTTGTTCGGTATTTTTTTTTTTTTTGTAAATTTAATTTCGAGTCCGTACGAAATAATGGAAAGGGGGGAGGGGGAATTAAAAAATAATCAGGGAACTCACACTTTTGCTCGCTGTCGTTTTGTTTCGGTAAACAAAACACACGACTATTGGAAAAAAAAAAAATTTCGGTAATTTTTCAGCTATTTTCGTCTACTACGCCTATGTACTGCAGCAGTCGGTAATATTATAATACTCATAGGGCGTGTGTGCACAGAGTGTGCAGTGGCACACGTTCCACGGCCCGTGGTTTTTTTATGTGTTCAAGGAACAAAATACGCTACGACACATATGACTCATCATGAGATATGAAAAAATTTATAGGTATACCCAATCAAAAAATAAACCAACCATTAACTGCAGTGATATTATTTATCACTATATAATATATCGTATAAACAGTGTCTCAATAACGATTGGAATCGTTTTTATTCGTATTTGTCGAACAATAGAATATTATAATAACCAGAATCAGTTGATTTAAATTCAATATAGCGTTATTGCGGCGACTCCTATCCTATGATTGATCACAGATCACAATCACTGCAATACGTTTTATGTGTTCATTTTCTATTATACTTGTTTTCATATTATAGTTTAATGTTTAATAATTTAATGTGTATATATACACATACTTTATTTACGTAAAAAGATAACTAGTCACTTTTAATGAACATATCAATTCGTCGAAACATATTATATAAAGAATAAAAATGTTATGAAACACGCCGGTTGTAACCAATATGATTTTTTTATCAATCGATATTTTCCATTGAATTTATTCCTTTGTGTGTGTGTGTGTGTGGGGGGTTTAAGGAGTAAGGACCGTTTAAGGAAAATCGGTTCATTTTCCTTCACGGCGCATTGGCCCGTACAAAATGTCTGCGGGCGACTATGTCCGTATTCGGTATTTTTACAGCTTCTTCTTCTTCTCGTGTCCGATTAGAATTGCCAATAATTCATAATTTTAAGTTAATAATAAGTTTTTAATTTTTGCATCTGTGATTGAACGTATTGTAAAAAGACGAGGTTCGTTTAAAGGAAAAAAGAAAAGAAATATTAACGAATCTATACGTATTTGGTGGTGTACAATACTCTGTAGTAGTCACCCCTCAACAAAAAAAAAAGTAGCTGACGGATCCGTCTTCTTCTTCTTTCGCTTTACGGTTCTTCAAGAACCTTTGCGGCTAATACAAAATCTCTCCACGCTTCCCTATCTTGAATGCATTCTTATCCCAGTTTGTTACGCCTAATTGATCCATGTCTTCTTTAATCTCGTCTTTCCAGCGCTTTTACGTCTGCCTCTTGGCCTTTTTCCAATCGATTGTATAGCCTTTATCCTTTCCGTGTTTTTCTTCGCATTGCACGTCCATACCGTTTATAATTCTTTGGCTTTTTATCAATTTTGTGTAATCCACGGCACTCCAGTTTCTTCTCTCAATTCATTTGTTAAACTTTATTCTCCAATCGCCTCTTATTTGTGTATCAAAAACAGGACGACATATTTTCCTCAGGATTTTATTCTCGAATGTTGTCAAGTTTAGTTTCATTTTGTTTGTAAGTGGCCGTACTTCACGGCCGCCATGTGCCGGTGTTGGTCTCACCACTGTTGTGTACAATTTTATCTATTGTTCGAGAATAATTTTGATATTTTAGCAGAGTACGGATCCGTACAATTTTTCTGGACACGAAACAGGGCCGGCGCTACCTTTTGCGAGGCTCTGGGCAAAATGTATTAGTTACATCTGTGTTGTTCATTGCAAATAACAATTAGAATTAGCGAATTAGCGCGAGGCCCTGGACAAATGTCCCGTTTTGCCCCCCTAACGCCGGCCCTGACACGAAATTCTGAAAAGACGCCCGCGCACTGGCCCACATATTATATATGCGCAGGCCGTAACAATAATAACAGCAGCAATAACAATATTCATTATATACGAAGACCGGTCTCCGGACGATTATTTTTAAAATAATTTTTATTTTCGTTCTCGATATTATACATTATGCGTGTCCGTACCGCATATAGAAATATATTCGGTACGAATATAGAAAGAATTAACGAAATAAAATCCACCGCTCGACCGCCGCCACCACGTCACGGACGACGGAGCGGCGGGCGCTCCGACGACTGGCACGCGGCCTAGGGCGTGGTGTCTTCCCCCCCGCTCACCACCACTCCGACGCGGCGACAACACCCGCAGACCGCAGCGGTATCTCGCGCGACGCGTTTTTACCGCGGATAAACAAAACGCGAAAAACACTGCGACGGCGTCGGTATCACGTAGTACGCGTCGTGCTCGAGAACTGTGTTGCAGCGGAGATAGCGAAACTCAGTTCCGTCCGTACTCGTAAAACGATACGCTCGCGTCGGTCGTGCGATAACTTCTTTTATTTCTTTTTCCACTACAGTCGTTCCGTTTTCTCTGCGGTGTCTTAGACGATCGGTTTTTTTTTTCTTCTTGTTTTCCGTTAACGTTTTTTTTATTTGTTTCCCGACGTCCGTTACTCGACGTACAGAAGCGCGTTCGCAACGGCGACGGCACCCGTTCCGGAGAACGCAAAACGGACTCGGTTTTGTTTTTCTCCTCTTTCGTAGACGCGGGAAAAAACACGGCAGGTACGACCTATATAAACGCACGCAGATCCGGCTTTTCCGGGACGTTTGTTTTGAAACCTAACAATCGTTTCTCTCCCTCCTATTCCGTTCCGTTTAACGCGTCCACTCACCGATAATAAACAATAATATAACGTTTTTTATTTTATTATTTTTTTTTTTTCCCCCCGGCTTTTCGCAATAAATTAATCCGGTGTTTTGTATTAATCGTTTGGGTTTTTTTTTTTTTTATTGATTTGTGTTGTGTGTTGTGTGTCGCCCGTTTGGCATGCCGTTAACAGTTTACGATTGACCGTAGTCGTACAACGCCGTTTGCGCCAGTACGATGCCCGGATCCACAGATTCCGAAAAAGACCTGAGGTACGCGTCGTTAACACGTAATCTTGTGTATTGGGCTCTATATATATATTTATGTATATAGTATTATAATTTATTATTATTACCGCTTGCGTCTTGTACCGCGCCCGTCATATATATATATATGATTGCAGTCGAGTGCCTGCCCTTCGAAGGACAATTACGTATCGGTCGTAATAATATATGTGCTTTTCGAAAATTCGGGCCGACTTTTAACGGTCCTTTAATGGTTTTCCTCTCGCACGTTATTATTGTTGTTACGGTAGAATACCAGTAATCAAGTGTAAGTGCTCGCCGTTTATCGCGTTCGAACGTACAGAATCATCGTCGCTCGTCGACTTTTTAACTCGTTACACGTAATAATGTACGTGTACAGAAATAGTTTTGTCTAATCGTGGACGACATACGATTACATACTCTTAAACGCTTATTATCGCACGCATTCGAGCATAATAATTACCGTACGTTTTATTGGGGGAGGACATGTATTCGCTTTCCTTATTACTCATTAGTGTATTTTCGACCTCGAGGTAATTTAAAAATCGTATAATACGTAGATATTGATATATGTGTGCACTAATTTATCGTGTTAAATTACCTACTTGCGATTTATTTGAACTCGTACCGTAACGCCCAGTTGAAAACTATTGTTTGGATTAATCTGTTGAAATTATTTCTTTTTATTAACAGCAATAAAGTTTCAATTGGTATCTACGGAAGTAAATAGATTGATACTCGTTTAACATAATTGTAACAACTCGTTTGTTGTGTCTGTAAGAAAAACAAAAATACTAAAAGGACTAATATTATCGACTGATTTTGTAAATTTATTCCGAATTCAAAACACAATATTAATAATTTATATCATCATAATTAAATAAGCACTCTGCCCAGTACGATCAAAATTTTCAAACTTAACCTATATAATTTGTAAATATAAATTTTTTTTTTTTTATGCGTTTAATTTATAGAAAACGTTTTCGTATGCTGTTCTTTTTTACTTTGAATTTATTTTTTTGTTTTTGTAGAATGAAAAAACGTAGTTTGGCTGGTAACGTAGCCCTGGGCTTATACGTTTTGGCTTTAGTGTTTGTGTTCATTGCGTTTTTCTCGACCAGTTGGTTAGTCAGTGATGGAAGACTCACAGGTATATTCGTAGATTTTTTTTTTTTTTTAACGTATATACAAATTTTTAACTCGTTTCATGTTATTCTCGTTTGTTCTTAGGTGCAAAGTTAGAAAGTTTTGGACTATGGACGCATTGTTTTCGCTCGTTGCCCGATCCCAACGACCCGGCAGAACGGAGGTTTTTTGTCGGATGCCATTGGATTTTCGACCCATTCACCAAGGGATACGATGAAATCAAAGGATTCTTATTACCATGTAAATAAAAATAATAACGTACATATTTTTAATCGTCGTTTCGTGCATATTATTCAATAGTTTTATTTTCATTTTTTCCAGTTTACATAATGGCTACTCAGTTCTTCTATACAGTCACATTCCTGGGAACACTGCTGTCTGCCGTCGGATCATCAATGTTTCTCTTGTGTTGTACACCTGAAGAAAAGCGTTTCATACAGATAACTTTTGCGTTGGGCGTGACATTGATTGTGTCTGGTATATCCTTTGTCGTATACTACCTTATAATCTCGAGAAAATACATTTTTCCATTTTTTTTTTTCTAGGAATATGTGCCGCGATAGCAGTATTAATATTTGCTTTGTTCGCCAACCGTCCTGGTTGGATGCCTGGTCACGACAACAATTTCTTTGGTTGGGCATTTGGCGTGGCTATAGCGAGTTTCTTTGCTTTACTCGCGTCTGGAGCGTTCTATTTGGTCGAGACAAACATACAAGTGAAGAAGAGAAAGTATTTGAAAGAATCTCAAACTAAATTCGACATGGAAACCAAAACTTAAGACAGAATATAATATTTTTCATTTTACATACACGTAAAAATAATTCCCGTTTTGAATAATACGCGTTGAGAAATGTTTTTATTTTAGCCCGTTCAAAATAATGAACTGTGTTTTCAGAATTCAGTAACAATTATTTATATGAAATTAGTAATCTCATTTTTTTTTTTACCATTTTTAATTATTTTTATCTTCGGTTGTGATTTACAATTTTGACTGTTTTTATGAAACCGACTCCGTCCATTGAAAACGAGTATATGTAATTTATGATCGTACAAGTTCTTTTTTTTATAATCTTCTTTATTTAGTTAAAGCGTTTTGATTTAGTTGTTAAAAGTAATATAAGTATTATAGTCTTAAGATCTGTATTTTTTTTCTCCTCTGAGCAAGCCTGTGTTCTAGCGTTGCTAAATACTCGCGTTATTTAAATACTTAGTTTTTAAGAAAATCCTGTGCTACAGTTGCAGGATTCGTCGCTGTAAGGGACGAACACCATTCATTTTCGTTTTTCTTACGCAATCTGCTTTCTTGAGATTTGTATTTAGTTTGTTTATTCTAAAATTTCGTTTCATTCTAAATGATTAGGCATATTATTAAACCCTTAACGTTATTTCACTTGTAGGCACTGCACACCGATTTTTTTCTCTCTAGTATTGTAAACACCATTATTTCTCATTAAGTCAAAATAATATTATCAAAATGGTTTCTAAAATGTCAGTATGAAATATATGTACATTTTCACTTTTTAAGTATCGTGGTGGATTATAAATACTATGATATAATTAATATGTTGAAAATGTCTCAAGTGACAATAGACGTTTTCAAACAATATAAATGAGTTTGATATTATTTAATAATTACCGAATGAGAAATTTCTATTTACAATATAACATTTCACCGAGTTTTGTATTTTAAATCGTCTTACGGTTTTTTTATTATATTGAAAACCTCGCATTTAATAATGTGTTTTTTTTTTATCAAATGGTACTGCATTCGCTTTATTAAGGTATTTTATTATTGAAACAATTTAATTGGTTTTTTTTTTAAATATATATGTATACTTATAAAAAAAACTATTCGTATTTGATCAAATTAATATTGTAATAACGTAAATAACATTTTCGTATTGTTAAACTTATTTTATACCACTCGTACTGCACCCAGTAATATTAATATTGTTAAGTTTCATAATAATTCATTACGAGCTTAAAAACCTGTTTTGTTTATTAGTAGTAAATAGTTTACGATAGACGTAATAGTAACTACAATTTAGCCATTTTAATAACATTGTTATATTTGTTTATGTTACATATTTATAAACTGTATTGTGCAGAACTGCCTTAATATATTACGAAAAAAATTTAATTTTTATATTATTTTGTAATGTATAAAACGCGATTTTATATATATATAGAATATTTCTAGTAAAAATAAAATGAAATCAACGATAAAACAATACGATTGTTTCTTTTTTTTAATTTCAGTCATCCGAAAATATATTGCAACAATTTTTTTTTTTTACCCAGTAATGAGTCTTATAAACTAATATGAATTATTGTTTTCAATGTAAATATTTAACACCGTGGGACTTTATTTGTAATTTGTATGCCGAAAATTACAATTCGATTGTTAAATTATGCACTTAGAAATTAATACACGCGATTAAAAAACAGATTATACTTGGGGTGACGTTATTATTTTCTCTCTCTCTCTAACGTATAACCGATTGTGTAGGAATTGAAAAACTCGTGGGACGGCCATGAACTATTTTCTACATCGTTGGGTCTCGTGTGTAATTTTTACTGTACGCGTACTTTTAAACAACAATCGTCAGTATAGTGACGACGTATATGTAGTTTTAATAACAATCGGATTTTTCGAAGTGACACGTCCTCGGAACGTATTTTACTTTTTTCTCTCGACCACTCAAATATTTCTTATATCCAATGACATATTTACAGTGCGAGTTAACTCCTTCTCCAGGACCAAAAAGTCGATTAAAAATATTATTGCGCGTCGATCGATATTAACACTATTATCGACAACAAACGCGTTACTCCAATATTCACTGTTTAAAGGAAGTGGTTACGATTTTATCAGTCGCACAAAAGAGTATAGGAGTATAGGAGGTGGTAGTGAAGATCTGCAAGGAATCGGAAATACTTGAAAATAAGTATACTTGACGACACATAATATATGCCCATCAGTGGCGGTTATACACGATGTTCAAGGGGGGCGAAAATGGACCAACCTCCTCTGCCAATAAAGTATCCACGTCGACGAGTAATAACCAAGAAAAAATACCTATTAATATACCGAGACGAAATGCAGATGTAGAAAAAGAAAGTAGTCACCAGATAGCGCTGCGACGCTACATAGAGGGCGTGGCAGAAAGGCGCATATAAACACCGGTCAGTCTTGAACACACACACACATACCGCAGACAGACGCGAACTACGTTGTTCACGCACGACCGCCGTGACTACACTGAACGGTCCGTTGGTTTCGAACCGCTATTTATATGCGCCTTTCCGCCACGCCCTCTATGTCGTATCGCAGCGCTATCTGGTGACTACTTTCTTTTCCCGTTCTATTACGGTCGGCTGACGCGCTATGCGGGTGTTCAGTTTGACGTTGACCGAGCGATCGAACGTACGCGCGTGTGCAACCTTTATTATTCATTATTTTTGTTGTTATTAATATTATTTCGCGTACTTCAATGAAATGAAATGAACGTAAGGATTCGTCTTTCCTCGTTGTACACTCGTTTACGCGTTTACTATTTATTTAACGTTTACACTGTACACGACCGACCGAGTTTGTCGTCAGCTAAGCACTAAACGCTCTATCGCGACCGATGATCAGCGCGTGATCAGTACGTTAGGTCAGAGATACACTAAATTAAAAAATATCAAATCCCATGGGGGGTGGCAATCTATCTATTGCCCCTCTTATAACCGCCACTGATGCCCATTGGCGTAACTTAGGGTGTGCTTAACCTTCCTCCCCTAATAACGTTTCTTCTACACCTCGTTGAAATGTATACAAAATCATTTCGAAAATCGAGTCGGCGTTAGCGTGCCGACATTGTGGACGTTATTGTCGACTCGCCGCGTCGCATCGCGGTCCGCGATTACCCCGTTTTCGAAGTTCTTTCCGTCTCTCGTTTTTCTTTCTGCTCGGCTCCTGTATAATAAGGCCGTGGCGCGATGTCAAACAATAACCTTTCTCGAGCAATTTGGCTATTGCGAATGCAACGAGAATTTTTCAAATCCGTCTGGTATACGTGGTTCGAACAAATTCTTAGGTTTTATTATAATATATTAGTATATAGTCAATATAGGACAGCGTATATATAATGAATAACGGCGAGTGGTGCAGCAAAGAGACGCGCGTAGATGCTCGCTGCAGCAGACTAAAATTTTGCTACGTATACCGGTGGCGATCAAACGGGGAGGGATGAGAGGGATAGATCCCCTTCCATGACTTTTTTGTCATTATATATTATTTTTAACGTTATATACCGTAGTTTATTACCTATTTATTAATAATAAAAATATTTATCGTTAAATTATGACTTATGTTTTCATTGATCAAAGTTTATGTCGAAAAATCAGCCTCATCCCCCTCCCTCATGACGAAATCATTTGACCGCCACTGCTACGTACTCGTTTATCGTACATATATAACGAATAACATATACTATTTGAGCTTATAATTTATATACTCTTAAACAGTATTACCGCGTAAAATATATATATATTTTTTTATTATTATTATTATTATTTAAAAATTCATTCATAATTATTTCGCGTTAAACGCTCTTCTATATATACAATCGTTCGGAGTATAATAAATAATAGCTGGTAGGTACGCGCCAGGAGCAATATTATATTATGTCCGAAGAAAACCCGTTCAAAACGCGTTTATATATGTATATTATAATAAATCACATTTTTTTTTCTTCTATTACGTACCTTTTCGAATGATCGCGCATTTACCGCTGCTATAATATATCCCAGGTGTTTTTCGATAATTCGCCATTCGGCTCCGGCCGTCGTCATTCAGAATAGCTGACACTCGTCGATATATTTTTTTTTAATTATAAAACTCGTATAATATATAACGCGCGTTCGCACACACACACACACACACACACACACACACACCACCACCGCACGCGTGTTTAATCGCACAGCGACTATGAAATTATATTTATATAATAATGATAATAATAATAATATTTATATATATACATATGAATAAATAATAAAACGCACATAAATATAATAAAATAATATAATATTATTATATAGAAGTATATACGCGAGAACACTCGCGGCGCATGGACCCGACGACTGCAGCGTACAGCTGACCTGCAGTTAAGACTAGCATATTACGGGTTCTCTGGGCTCCGATAGTATTCATATATTATATGTTAATTTATATATATATATATATATATATATATATATATATATGTGTGTGTATGTCTGTTCAAAAAAAACCGATACTTGTGTGGATTTTAGGTGGAAACGGGAATTCGTCTTTTTCAGATATGCGTGTACGCGAGCGCGCGCGACAAACATTATTATACAAACGGAGAAAACGGGTAATGTTCAAAATGCAATAGTGTGTGTGTGTGTGTGTGTGTATAGGTATTAAATATGCGCGATGATAACCGGTTTCTGTTCGGTATATTATGTTATATACGACGCAGCGCAGGTTGTGATGGCGATGAGAAGACGCGCAAGGTTGACGGGCGCGTTAATACCAGCTTATAAAAGTTGTTGTGTTATAAGTCGACGACGTCAATATTTTCTGACTTAACTATATATATGTATATATATATATATATATATATATATATATACAGTTGTAAGTAGGTATATTTACATAATATATGTACAGGGGCGAGCAAAAGTCAGTTTCTCGATATATATGTAATTTTTTTGGGGGAAAAAAAAGAATGAAACCTATTATCTATCTATCTATATATATATATATATATATATATATATACTGAGACTTGGGTATAGTATTCGGCGAATGCTTTTTTTAAAGTTCGGATCATATTTTAAATAGTACCTACCTACATATACACATGAAAACAATAATTTATTACTTGTACTAAACGGTAAATAGTATAATTATTTCGGAAAAAAATGTGTAGCCGCAATTACTATAGTATAGCAGTATATATTATGTAGATATTTTAAAACCACATCAATTATTTTATCAATAATTTATTGCTATTTTTGATATGATTGAACCCGGCCTTATTCAAACAATCGAGTGTATTTGATCATAATTATTGTGTTGTGTTTCAAATCTTCTTGCAAGGACAGTGACTAATAGAAACTTTTAGAAAGTTTAGCGTGAAATCACTAAAAAAAAAAAAATGTTTTCTTATAATTTGCTTGTATTATTATAAAAATTGTACGTTTATGCGGATCGTACTGCACTCTTTCCTATCGCAAAAAAAAAACAACGAATCGATACGAGGACTGGTGGTAATAATAATAATTAATAACGCGATACTCGGACAGCGGAAACTCATCTTTGCACACTCCTGTATATATTATAATATATATAGACTCATCCTATATACGAATTCTCGTGTTGACTTAAGATTCACGCTGCATTTTTTTGTGAGTAGAAGAATTTCTCGACAAAAAAAAAAAAAACGAGATTATTCGAAAGTATTATATGTATGTACCTATATAGCTGCGCGGGTATACAGGGTGTCTGACGAATCTGACGCGCTATAAATGTTGTTCCGCAACGTTTTAGATTTTTCTTTTAATTCTATATAATTCTATATTTCTGTAATAAACTGTACATTTTTATTGTAAATTTTAAATATAATATAAGGACTTGTAAAATGTAAAAAAAAATATATTAATCGATATAGATATATATAGCTGCCAATTACAAAATGTACATTTTTGAAAATGTCGGTGTTCATAAGAGGTTTAATTATTATATGTTACGTCATTAATAATATTTTTAAACAACAATTTTTAATGTTTGTTGAAATACAAATATTTTTCTTGCTAATCAATATATACGTTGCACTAATGGCGTAGATATACCTAATATAATATATTATATACTCGACATCGAATCGATTTTTTTGAAGACATGGACTTATAAGTTGTATTATCATTAGGCAATAATAATTGTAAAAAAAAAAAAAATTTTAAAATATTTAACAAAAGTTATTTGACTTTTATCAGATCTATTCATTCTGTATATACGTGTACGTTGGAATTTATAATTTTTGATCAATTATCATATTATACGCGATAAATGTTTAATTGAAAAAAAAACGTATAATATTACATATATGGTATAGTATAATAATTTAAAACGTGTTAGTATGGAAAATAATAAATTATGATGCGAGCGTTTGAACAGTTTCGGCGTTGCAGCGGTAAAAACGCGCGCCCTTTTTATATATTTATACATATATGCGTTGTATATATTGTAGAACTGCGATTTAAATATTATATTTCTTTTATAATAATTATTATTATTATTTAAAAAATATAATTTCATAATACGCAGTTTCTATTCGTGGTGGTCGACTAAAATATGTGCGAATTGCAAAATAGTTACTTTTATATAGAAATTCGTGTGTATAATAATACACCGGTCGAGTCGACTCGACGAATAATAATAAGTCCATAAATGCGCGCTTTTGGCGAGTAATACTTTTTCTACTTTCTGGCAAAATTTCACTTCAATTATACCAAATAAATATGTTTTAAATACAAAAAAAAAAAAAAGAATTTAAAAATTGGCCTTGTACCAGCGACATTATATAATAATTACACGCGTTTACACTGCTGCAGCACGGCTATATCGTCTGTCGAGCGAATTGTGTTTTCATATAATTAATGTCTCCGGACTCTGACGCTCAATTTATTGTACCTATATATACATTATACGTCATTGCTCATTAGGTTAGGTTAGGTTAGGTTAGGTTAGCTTGCTAGGCCCTGAAATGTGTGTGTGTGTGTGTACACTACAAAACATTTTGTGCAATACGAAAAAAGAAATATTAAGTCGAATAAAATATGTAATTAAACGTGTAATTAATATGTAATTTAATGTGTAGAACGAAAATGGAAAGTATATGTTGTACAATATAATAAATATATATATATAATAATAATTATTATTCAAAGGTCTCGAATTGTAGAATTTCCGGTTTTGATTGTTTCAAAGCGATTTATTTACTTTTTTATAATAATTAATAATAATTTTTTTATATATTAATATCATTTTTTTTTATTCGTTGTTATAGTAATATATATATATATATATATATATATAAATGAAGAATTTAGGCCTTATGCCCTTATATATA
Organism: Slavum lentiscoides; assembly: GCA_032441835.1. Lineage (NCBI taxonomy): Eukaryota > Metazoa > Arthropoda > Insecta > Hemiptera > Aphididae > Slavum > Slavum lentiscoides. The sequence continues at coordinate 1,721,364 of CM063714.1, read as the reverse complement.
TGTAAAAAAATTAACAAGCGCGCAATATTATTATAATAATAATATGACGCGTATATGGTGTATCATATATAATAAACAATATTAAAATTTACAGTGTCCAATATGTGCGTGTGTGTGTGTGAAAACTGCATCACCGCAGCTAAATAAATATATATATAATATATCCATTCCTTTGTGTATAGGTATTCGTATATTATATTCTTAATTGCGACTTTGGTTTATGGCCAAATGATAAATAATGGTATCTTTTTAACCCTTTTTTCTCCTCGACTCCTCTACACACATTTTCCCTGTTCTTTCTCTTTTTATATTTATTTATACTGTTTTTACGAATCGTAAAATTTTCTACACAGAACGCGTGTATTACGCACTACAATTATTCATATATATATATATAAATATACAAAATGATTTAATGATTATGATTATATATATATTTGATATAAACGTCTTCGCAATAATATATTGTAGTTTATTGCGATATCATTTTTTTTTCATCTTTTTAATATTATTATTATTTATAATAACTTAATAAATATTTACAATACTCGTTACTCGTTCGCGTCACTCATTCCCCGAAAAAATATATAAGTCTATCGAAAACTCGTTCGAAATCTCCGTTTTTTACCTACAAATTTCAATATTCTAAAATATTGTAATATTTTATTATATTTACATATATATATATATAGTTATAGCCTATAGGTAGGGCTGTATATACAGATATATGGTGCGTTCGGTTCTCGCACAGCTGTAGCTGTTATAACTATAGTTTATTGTATATATATATAATTATATATATATTATATATATATATATATATTTGTTGTATATATATATATAAGGCGTTTAAAATGTACACGAATGGTTTGCAAAAATCGTTCGAAATGTCAACAATTATCATATTAAATAATATAAATATTATATATAGCGTATTTACACGTATATTAACGAAACGACTATACCGTTTACATAATATATATGTATATATATTTTTTTGATTTGTTCTTTGCTACTTAACTATTATATATATATATATATATATATGTAGTATGTATACTAGGCAATATATTTAGGTTCAGTAATAATAATGAAATCGATATGTATAAGTTATCGGTAAATTATATATATATATATATATATATACGATGTTTTGTAATCAGTACATTTTTTTAAATTTTCACTACGGACGAGAAAAACAATATTTTCTCAAAATAAATGTATATAATAATATATGTATATATATATATATATATATATATATGATATACAATAGCGTTTTACACTCGTTATGTATAAAATAAATCTATTAATGCTCGTATTAAATTGGAATTTAACTATGTAAAGTAAGTTTTGTATATATAGTAAACGACAACGAATTTCAAAGGAGGCGTATATATATAATATTATAAATTGAAATCCTTTTTATTTAAAATTTCTAAATATCAACAATATAATGTTCTAAGTTCATATAATAATAATAATAAACGCATCTTGTATTTAATAAGTAGGTATTTATAAGACGTAGATACACGCATTTATTATCTGTCGTTCGTTATACCTGATTATTAATTTTTTTTTTATTCGATTTAAAAAAAAATGTCTAATGAAAAACGTGCGCGTCGTCCAGTGTTTTAAGAATACAAGTTAGGCGACAAAATATTTTCACTGCTGAATATTTCTACTAGCTTAAACGCACAGATTTGAACATTTTTCTTTCCAGCCAAATAGTTCATATTATACAGTAGTACACTAGTACACGTGTATAGGTCATAATTCGAAAGCAAAACATTGATCGTATTTAGAAAACAAAATTCTCCAAGTCTGAAATACGAGTATTACAATAATAATAATAATAATAATAATAATAATAATAATAGGTAATTATAATAGTAATAAAATGAATAATTCGTCGATACATGTCAATAAAACATATACGATTTTAGGTAGGTACCACCTAAAATCGTGCACGTGTATTTATTTGTACGATATATATGAAGAGTTAAAAACAAGCGTGTAGGTATAAAATTTATCGCGTATTAATTTATTCGAAGATTTAGTTTAATTTAATTAATCGAATACAAAAAAATGTACCTATTTTAATACCGTTTTAAAAATCGATCCGAAACGATTAATTGATCAGAGAAATGTACCTACTGCGTATGCCTATAACAATATACGTTTAATGCATTGTCGATTTCTGTCGCGTCCGTATAAATAGAAAAAAAAAATGCTATTTTTAACAAATTTAATCGTTATATTATATGTGGATTGTCAGACTTGAATGTAATTAATCGCGTAAATTATAATCGCGTTGAAAACGATTATATATTACACTCAACTTCTCGAGTACCTACTAATTACTATATATATATATATATAATATAGACAATATATTGTAATAATTGATGTTTGAAATTTTGACCCGTTCTAAAACGATTCCAAGTATATTTATAAATCAAATATAATTCGGAATGAAACGCGTTTAAAACGTCAAACTTTATACGTATTGTAAGAACTAAAAAAAAAATTCGCCAAATCCGTGTTTTCAGAGTATATCAGAGTTTTAGAAATAATATATCGGCGAATACGCGGTGGTATTTTTCGCGTTCAAAGGCGCAAATGTCGTCGCCGAACGCAAAATTGTATGAAAAAAAAAAAAATCCGTGAGAAATTTCGTATTCTAACCGAAAAATTGTCGCGTGCAAGCGCAAGAGACGCGCGGAGCGGTCACGACACGGACGTGTACGCGCGCGACACGACCAAAACCGTTCGCGTGGTCCAATGACAGAAGCGCACGCGAGCAATGTCGAGTTTCGAAATCTCGCGTTTATCACGAGACGACGACGACGACGAAGTAAACAAACGCCGTAGTGCGACGGGACGACGTTGTTGTTGTTGTTCCGTATCGGTCGGCGAAACGGACCAATGGGAACACACCACGGCGTCCGGCCGCGGGAGAACGGTCGCGTTTGGCACCGGGCTCCGTCGCGGTTCGGCGGTCGCCGCGGAAAAAGGCCGTCTGCCGCGCGGGCGGAGGCGCGAAACCGGCGGCTTCGGGCCCGCGCCAAACGCGTCCCCGCGCGACCGCGGCCCGTTATCAACGCAGCGGCCCGTTATCAGTCGGAGAACGGTCTCGCGACGACGGTTTGACTGCGGCTCGTCATTCGCACAGATATTGTCGTCCGTGGCACGTCGCGCGTACACTCCGGGCGTGCAGTACCCGTCGTCCCTGTGCTCCGTCGTAGCGCACACGTACACACACCGTCCGCCACTCGACGGGCGCCGCGTAGGATGCGATTTGTTTTGCGTCACGTCTGACACCAGCGGAATAGTCCCGGGGGTGGCCCGTCTCGCGTTATTGTCGTTTTTGTTGTGTTTTGCCGCCGCTGCCGCCGAGATGGATACGACGTCGTGGCACAGGATGCGCATGAAACTTTACTCCACTTGTCTGTTCTTTTTGGCCTTGGACTGTTCCGCGGCCATGGGTGAGTAAGACGAACCAAAAAAAAAAAAAACAACCCGTCCACACCGCTTCGCACACTACTGCTGTGCTTGTGTTCGATCCGTTATCGTTAACCGTTTTTCTCTGTGTGTGTGTGTGTGTGTGTTCGATCGCAGGTTCCGAGGTGGAGAACCATTTGGATTTGGGCCGCGACTTCCTGGCCAGAGGACAACTGCAGGACGCGCTGTCCCATTATCACGCGGCGGTCGGTAAGTCGGAATCGTTGCTATACTAAAAAAAAAAAAACACGATAATTCCCACTGCGCCCGTTGTTTATAACCCGTCGATCGGTGTCCCTTTGTTTGGAAATCGCGTCTCGTGTGCGACGACAACTTCGCGTTATTCTACCCTACGTTTTCGTTTTACGATAAAAATATTATGTAAATACGTTACGTTCGTGCGTAATTAATTCACATTTATTACTACCGCTGACGATAATTATTATTCGGTAAATAATATTGTCCGTTATTACAGTTATCGTTGTGGGAATTGTCTGGTTTTATTTTTATATGTAGTCGTACAAACTTTGACGTGATCGTAAATAACAAACTTGCTCTTTTTTTTTCTTTCGCAGAGGGTGATCCGGATAATTATTTAACGTATTTCAAAAGAGGAACAGTTTATTTGGCTCTGGGAAAAGCTAAATTCGCTTTATTAGACTTCGGTAAAGTCCTTGAACTTAAACCAGATTTTACAGCTGTAAGTACAATATTGTTGTTACGTTTTAAACGGATATAAAAAATATGTATATCGTAATTTTTAATTTTATTAGGCGCGTTATCAACGAGGCGTAGTCCTCATGAAACAGGCTTCGTTTGAAGACGCGAAAAAAGAGTTGTACAATGTTGTGAGTATTAAATCCTTGTTGTTCAAACTAGAGACGAGTCGAACAGAACGAAGAAAAACGTTTTTTTAAACAATAATTAAACAATTAAACCATTTTTGGTACGTTGTATAATATGAAAAAAGTTTAATATTTTCGAAAAATTGTTTAATTTTTTTTTAATAATAATTTTTTGTAATAACTGGCGTGTAAATAAAATCAGACAGTTTATTGTAATTATAAATTTTTTGAAATAATACGAGTTCAAATTTCGACTCGTCTCTACTAAAAACCTTTATTTGTGTTAATTTGCATTCGTGTATACATCAATTTTTTTTTTTTTTTATATATATATAGTATATCGCTAACGGCGATTTTTCACAAGAAGCTTACGATTTATATTCAAAACTTGACGGTCTTGCCTACGACGTGGAATTAGTTTCTTATTATCACGAGAACAAGGACTTTGAGAGCGGAATAAGTTCATTGGACCGTCTAATAGAACACTGTCCTTGGGCGCCGTCGTTACGTGAACAACGATCTCAAATGCACATGAGTTCTGGAAATGTGCAACACGCTATAATGGATTTGCGAACGGCTACTAAACTTCAAGCGGATGACACGGACGGCCATTACAAATTATCTACACTTTATTATAGCATAGGAGAAGTATCCGAATCGTTAAAGTAATTATCTTAATAGTATTTATCAAGAGTAAAGTCTGTTGTCACCAATCGCCGTGTTTGAATTGTTTTACAGAGAGATCAGGGAATGTTTAAAACTGGATCCAGATCACAAATTATGTCATTCACATTATAAAAAAGTAAAAAAAATCGATAGACTGCTAGTAGACAGTCAATCGGCGCTAAATATCAAAGATTTCACCAGTAGTATTCAATTTGCAAAAAAGGTAAAATATTTTGTTCTGTCACATGTATTACTCTGTTCTAAGAATATTCATCGTTCGAGTTATAATGTTTTTATTCATAGTAGATATAGTGTAATGTATTGCACAGAGAATCAACTTACTTTGTAGTGTCATGTCCGTTGGGAGACCACTGAAATTTATTCGACTTGTGGTCTTTAAACACTCAATATAAGTTTCCCTCCCTCCCTACAAATCAAAATTGTAATATATAATAAAATTAATTTGTAGCTCCTCCCAAAAAGCATTCTATAATTTGTCTCGCAAGAGAATGGCACCGCATCCTTACGTCACGTTTTGCCTAGTTCTCCCTCCATACACTGGACGAATGCGACTAGCTGCTAACGGCCGTCTGTCCCATTTGTGGTATATCAGTAATGATAGATCGAGTGTGGATGGGAGAACCGACGGTTCGGCAGCGGTTTGTAGTTCAGTGTGCGGAACTGTACCGTTCATTTGTGAGACAAACTATAGGCATAAATGTATACGAATGAACATTGTTTGAAAGCGTGTCATTCGCCTGTTTGATAATTTATCTATTTACTTTTCTTTATACCGTTTCAAATTTTAGGTATTAGACTTGGAAAAAGATGTACAAAATGTAAAATTTGTAGCCTTGGAAAAACTTTGCAACAGTTATCAACACACTGACGAACCGTCGATGGCATTAAAATACTGTAGTGACGCTTTGGAAATAAGTCAAACGGCAGATCTCTACTGTATGAGAGCAGATGGATATATTGCCAACTCGATGTTTGAAGAAGGTACGGAAAATAAATGAACGTAATGAACAAATCGATAATTCCAATTTTTCACCACAATGATTAAAAGTCAATATTTACACTTCCTTTAAAAAAAAAAAAATTAAATTAATTTATTTGAAATCGGAATAAAATTAAACGCTATATTCGTATGATGTGATAAATAATAATCTTTCTGACATACGTCACTCCTTCTTAAATTAAATATTTATTTTTATTATTGTTTTACAATGCGTGTTCAGAAATGTATTCTTAAATGTTCGCATTTATTTGTTAGTAGGGAATATAATGTCTTTGATTATAAATGTACTTAATATTTATAATAAATGATAATACTAAGGATAACAAATGAATTGATTACAAAAAAAAATCAGTTAGTAGATAGACATATTATTATTTACCGTAATCGTACGTTTGATATTTAGCTATTAGAGATTTTGAACACGCACTTCAAGTCGATCCGGATCACCGGAAGGCAAGCGAAGGATTGAAAAAAGCCAAAAATTTGCAAAAACAAGCGGAGAAAAAAGATTATTATAAGATATTAAACGTGAAAAGAACTGCCACTAAACAAGAAATCATAAAAGCGTATAGGTAATTATTGAAAATTAAATAATCTGTAATAAACGCTTAAGAAAATGACGAAAAAAATATTTGAAATTTTTAGGAAAGCAGCCCAACAATGGCATCCGGATAATTTCCAAGGCGAAGCCAAAAAGAACGCAGAGAAAAGGTTTATTGAAATAGCTTCTGCTAAAGAAGTGTTGACTGATCCAGGTAATTGAATCAATACGAACAGTTTGCTTTTACAAAGATGCGTTTTTTAACGTGTTCTGTATTGCGTGTCTGAACAGAAAAACGACAACAGTTTGACCGAGGAATCGATCCACTAGATCCAGAGTCGGGACGCCATAACCAAGACGGCTTCAACCCGTTCCAACAGTTCCATCAATTCCACGGGAGCCCGTTTACGTTCAAGTTTAACTTCAACTAATTCGTATGGTACACAAACAAATAGTGCCATAGAGGGTTTAGTTTTCGCCCAGTTATCCAGGGCTTAAAAAGGCTGTGCGTGCTAAAATGTAAATAAATAAACTAATATTGTCATTGTGCAAAATAAGATATAATATATCGTATATTAATTTATTGTACATATAGTTATTTAACATACAAAAATATATTGTAACACGGTAACTCGATTCATTGTGATTTGTTAATTTTTACTCCAGGAATAATTACACATGAATAATAATAATAATAATAATAATAATTGTTTACGGTTAACATCTTCTTCCCGCTCTATTCACAGTAACGCCGCGATAATTATGAAATGTTTATAAAATGAAAAACTGATGATTTATTTTTAGGATAATTTTTTTTTCTGTTTTTAGTTTCTTTTTGTATTCACGGTCAACGGACCTGATCGTTTTGTGATTAATGTGCAATTTGTACACAATCAATTAGTTAAAAACAAAAATGTTATTTACAATAAAATTATTTTACTTTACGATATTTATTTTTCTGTACGTTTTTGTACCTTTGTAATTTATAAACTGTTTATTTATTATTGTTATCGATACGACGCGACTAGTCCAGTACGAGATATTTTTTTTTTTTTTTTTATCATCATCGATGAAGTGATAATATTATATTCGTCTTTTATATCCACCTCGATTGTTATTTTGATATATCTTGTCCGCCAAAAACCTGTTCTACGTACGTTTGAATGCCATTTACGAAGCTTCTCGCGTTTAATCAGTCGATTCCGTATACCCGTTTTGTAGACGTTTGTTATTAAAACGTTTCGTTATTGTTTATATCGATGGCGAGGACTATTATCCTCCAAAGATAACCGTCCATTCCATAACGTATAATCGTTTTATATTTGTATTTTTATATACCTAATCCGCTTCGTGTAAGCGATTATGTTAGAAGCATTTTTTTTTTTTAATAATTATCCACACGTTCGTGAACGTGTGTAGATAATTTCAAATGTTACAACGATAAGAACATGGACACGAGACGATTCTCTTGTGTACAAGTGCTTTTATTGCAAATAAAAAAAAACGATTTTCTACACTTACATAATCGAAAATGTTTGAATACGAAATGTTTTGTATCTATAATATTATGAAAACTACTACTATAACTATCTAGAGTCTTGAAATTTTTTTTATAACTAATTTTTTTCTATAATATATTAATCAAAAACAATGTTTGGAAAAATTTTTACTCGCCTATACGTTTATCGTAAGGAATTTTGTATTAAAACGAAAGTAAGCGATTAATCGTAAATCATACGTATTTTATACACGCTACGAGTATATATTATTATATAATAATAAATAATATTACCTATATAATATAATTTAATAATAATAATTAGGGCTCGGAACTTGATGCATTTGCATCTTTTTTCCTAATGCTTATGATCGAGGCTCGTCTTTATAGAAATTTCACTTATGTCACGCAGAATTCAACGGTATAAATTTTATTTTGCATTTTTCCAATCATTCTTGGTTTATAGGTAATTTTTTTTTTAGCTATTTTAGTGCATTTTTATTCTTTTTGTATTTGAGTATTGCAAAGAGTATATTTGCATTTTTTTTTGTTTAAATATTTAAATTCTGAGCTATATAGTTTTACGTAAACACGTTATATTAATTTATTAAATTCAAATAAAAAAAAATATATATATATAATATTAAAATCGGCGGAAAATCTGTGTGGAAGTCGAAAGGAGTTTTTTTCTGCATTTAATTAACTCTTTTATATGATAATAGCCGATATTTTTTATTTGAAAATATTACGCATACTTTATAGTTGTCAAATATAACACATTTAATGATTAGAATAATATTTATTTTCTAATAATTAATACTTACTAATTAATACTTACTAACTAATAATTTTCTAATTAATTAATTTAATTTAAGGATTCAATGGTTGGGCCACGTGATGAGAAAAGGTGAGAACGAAACTGATGTTAGAGTAGCATTGGAGTGGAAACCACAAGGAAGAAGACCTATAGAGGGAGACCTAGGAAAAGATGGATTGACGTTGGTTGAGGAGGACCTAAAAACCCTAGGAGTTGAGGACTGGAGAGAGATAGTTCAGAGATAGAGACAGGTGATGGCGAGGTGTAGTATAATGGCGGCAAAAACTCTTAGTGAGTAGACTTGCCAGATGATGATGATGATGATTTATTTAATTTATTTTCCTGTATTTTTAACATTTTCAATAAATTTTAAAGTCATTTTTAAACTTTTTTTTATGTCGTTTTACGCATTTTTTTCCGTACATTTTTTCATGTTTTTTTTAGGTCATCGAGTTTCGGGTCCTAATAATAATAATAATAATAATAATACATTATCGCGTACCTAGGGCGCCGAATTCTTAAATACGCCACTGATCCTGCAAAGTCCTTAAAGTATGTTTTATATAATATGTATTTCGTAATGTTCATAATTTTTATATTATTTCCTATATACACGCATTGCGAAATATAGGGTTAAACGCCTAGTAAATAAATGCGTTATATATTGGTCGCGGGCACAGGTAGGTACCTATACGTTTTCTTTTCGCCCAGCAGTCCCGAATCCATTAATTTCAGCCGCAATGTATTTTTATTATTATTATTATTTTTTTTCTATATTTCCTCGTCGCACTGATGAAATATATCGATTCGAACGGAAAGTGAAAAATATTTTTACTCGGCGGGCCTTATTTTCCACCGTTTATGTACACATCTAAAAAAAAAAAGTCATAACTCGTAGCTGGTTAGCGTGACGTAGGTATATATTAACTAATTTTTCTCGGAGAAGAAAAATTAAAAACAGGCATTATACCGGCGGTAGTAGTGGTTCCCAATATTTTTGAGACTACCTATTACCTATAGAGTAAGGTTGTTAGATATTCGCTAAATATTATTTTGTATAAAAAACAAAAATATTTTTAAATATTCATTTTAATCGGCCAAACGAACAGAAAATGAAAAAAAATGAAAAATTTTTTTTTTTTTACAATCAATATAAGTAATCGTAATGCCAGTCAACGAGACGGTCGATACTCTGTTTATTTCTAACAATTCGGTTCGTTGAAAAATGAAAAAATTTGATTCGATTTGATCAGTTTTCGTTTTTCAAAACGTCAAGAGTCGATTCGATTTGTCGAGTCACATTGTCGCACAGCGGAGACGCGAAAAATATAGCTACAGGCGCTCGAGTCAGAAAGAGTTTCCGTCGCGTTTTTACGCGATTTTAATGAAATATTTTGTTCGGGATTTCAAAAATATCGACAATGCCGTCTTAAAAATATAAAAATAATATTACGTTATTGCTCGAACCGGGTCCCTGCACCCCTTCCTCATGATTCGCTCGTTTATGGTATTACTATTGCTTGTCGATTGAAAAGATATCGATTATTGGATATATATATATATAAAGATTATTATTTTCAAATATATTTCCTCTTATTTAATTATTTAATGTTTAATAATTTTTTAATTTTTATTTTTTTTATTGTACTTCAATGTATTAACTAGAAATGTACGAGTAACAACGATGGTTACTAATTTTGAGGCATTACATAGCTAATGCACGGAAAACTAGCACATATCGTTCACCGCATTAAGTCTAATCGTTTTATATAATACTTAAATGAGGTAAATATAACATTAATAGTTAGTGTTTTATAAGGGTGCGACGAAGTGAGAGAAAAACGAAGGGAAGTGTGGTAATTTTTATAGGATACGGACTCGATGATAAACGTACAGTTTTCGTAATTATTAAATATTATTGTTATTATTAGGTAGGTACCTACTATTATTATTATTATTATTACGGCATATAATTAATAGTAATTTTCAGCGTTTATAAATATAGTTATGTTATATATTTAACGTTTAGCTAATTAAAATTAATATATATAGTAAAACTAAACTGGTTTTAGAGTCATGTATACGCATTTACTAAACAAAAGAAAAAACAAATTTTTTTTTACTATACGCGCAGTTGTACGACATTTAAGAAAGTAATATTATCTAATCGTTTGATCTATTTCTGTAATAATTACCCCGTTCGTGCCTATATAATATTATTTTCGTTCATATAGTGTATAGTATTAATAACTTAAATTTTTTCAGCGTTCGTTTAACGTCGGAAACAATGTGTCCAGTATAATATTCGTTACGGGACAAATGTTTGAATTATTATTATATATATATATAAACGTATACATTACCCCTAAACGCGGAATTCGATTTTAGTCGAACAAAACGGTTGAAAAAAAATAAAATTCGTAGAAACCGTTTTGTAAAAGACGAGCGTGTTCGAATAGGCGATTTAAAAAAAAAATGTATGTGTTAGCAAGCGTGTGATTATTTTAAAATATTTTTTTTTTTTTAACAAACCTATAACAATTCTGCAGATCGAAAATAAAGCCCAGTGTTCCTATAGGCTTCATATAATAATATTACAAGGTACGTACGCGATATTTTATTACATTATATACTTTACATTTTACGATTTCATATATCGTACGTTATTATTATATAAATTGTTGTTGTTTAATAAAATATATCAGAATCGGTGTATTTACTCTAAAATAGATAATACTACGTATATCAATATAATAAACGGCGTATGACTGTTTTATATTTTTTATATTGTTACTCATCGCACGAGGTGACATTATACACTCGTATATTCAAAAAAAAAAAGTTGAAAATGTTTTAAACAAAATTACAGAGTGCGGTGATAACAATATAAATATATATATATATTCTATCGAATTCGCGCCATTTGATATTAAATTTCGTAGTTTTTTTCTTCTTCTGGGTTTTGAGTATATGACTAAAAAATATGACGAATTTCACGATTTACAAATTTATATTAAAAAAAAAAAAAAAATTATATTTCTAATCTGCGCGTTTTTCTTTACAAAACGAGGGAAACCGCCGTTTACGTATATATATCAATAATTTTAAAGTATTTATACGGCTATCTTGCAGGTATATACAATAACTAATGAACAACAGCTGTCCTGACAGGACTTTGCGGGTAGTGTTCCGAATACAGTGTATATTCGGAATTCAGAATACTTTTTCAAAAGTGTTTAATACAGCATTTTAAATATTTTTAAAAGTATTTTGAATACAGTATTCCGAATGCTTTTTAATCATATTTTAAATAGTATCTACACGAAAATAATAACTTGTTACTTAAACGTAAAAAGTAGATAATTATTTCAGAAAAAAATATCAGTAGCAATACACTGGCAGCAGTAGACATTTTAAAACGACACCAATTATTTTATTAATAAACTATTGTTATATTTGGTGTTCGTACCATGCAGCCTTATTCGAATAATCAAATATATTTGATTATACACTGTGGTACAGTAATCGTATTATGTTTTATAACTAATTGTTATTATTTATTTTATATAATTATTGCGTTAATATATAAATACGGAATTAAAAAAAAAAAATATTAAACCTCCCATACGCATATTGATTACTGTTCGTATTCGATTAAATCAGCGATTCCCAACGTGGGCGCTACCGCCATTTTGTGGGCATTTTTTATTTTGAAGGGGGCGTTTTTCTGAGGGGGGCGCTCATCTATCATTTACATTTTTATTGTTTATAACTGATTGCAATGAAATGTATAACTGCGTAGAATAAAAACTAATTTAAAATAAAAATCTTTTGAAAAAATTGATTGGGGGAGGCGGTATGAGATTTTTAAAATCTAAAAGGGGCGTTGAGTAAAAAAAGGTTGGGAAACATTGGATTAAATGATATGATTACTTACTATATTCGCATATTACTGAAAATTAGTAAAAAAAAACTCTTTTAAAAGATTCCGGAATAATTTTTGTGATAAGTATTCAAAACACTTAGGGAATATAATAATAATTGTCACGAACGGTATATTCCGAATAATTTTTTTCGAATATGTATTATATAATTTTTTTTAAAGTATTTTATCCGAGTCTGTCCTGGACTTTTGCAGCGTCGTTTAAAACGTGTGCCCGAAACGCAGTTTTTTTTTTTTTTTTTTTTTTTTGTAGAAAACCGTTTAAATTTCGCCAGTCTCTTCGGCTGCAGGCCAGCGTATATATATATAATAATAATAATTATTATTATTATTAGCAAAGCGCGTGTCGTCGTCAATATATACTACTATTCGTTTTCCAATATTAACATAAATAATTCAAAATATTGTTCGATACAAACAATACTATATATGTGTAAGAATACTCCGTTGAAAACATCTCGCGTATCGGTTAAATATTCCGAAAATTATTATTATTTTTTTTTTGTTTTTGTTGTAAACGAAATTACACGCTTTAATTTTGCGCCCGCAAATAATTATACACTTTATAATAGCGAACGGATTGTGCATTAGGTGGCATCGGCGAATTTTTCGGGCGAACGAGGCGAAAATTGTATCGCTAACTAACCGCATTGTGTTCTTATGTACACAGCTAATACGGCAAATCACAATAAGATTTCATTACACGAATTTCACGATTTGCGAATAACGACACATTGTGCAGGCAGTTTAGAAAAAAAAAAAAACAAAAAAACCGAAAGAGTTTTTAAACGAATCCGCAGCAGCAGCAGCGGACTCCGCGGGAAAGGCTTCGACAGGCGCGGGGAAGGAACGGCCGGTTTCCTCGTTCGCGCGGATAAAAATTTTTTTTTAAATAGCTCTTTACTTTCCAAATCATTTATCAAACGTCGAAATAATATTATTCCGATGATTTATTACCCGCAGCCGCGCAAACTAACGTACATTTAATTTATTAATATACTATTTTATATGTACTGTTGTTATTCAATTACTATAATAATCGTCTTAATTTTTTAATTACATTCATAATTATACCCGCAGTAACCAGAAATTAGTCAGTTTATTAAATAAAAATATTATATAATTTTATACTACAGAATATCTCGAAACACGCGTTACTTTGACTGCAAGACGAAAAATAATCAATGTACTCTCGATTCATATAGCAGACCGAACTATATAGAAATCCGTTGTACACCACAAATATCGAGTTCGAAAAACGAAAATTTAAATTGTATATTTTGCTAATTTTAGAACATTTTTTTTGCATATTTCTTAATTTTTATGTATTTTCGTGCATATTTAATATGTATATTTTTTTTTTGTAAAAAACGATCTTTTTTTATTATTTTTACTACTATTACTATATAAAAAAAAAATCAAGGGGGGTTTGAACCCTTAATTCCCCCCTCCTGGCTACGCCACTGCCTGTAACTATATATTCAGGCCGAAATTAAATATCTGTATTTTAATGATGGACTATACGCGTTGAAAATTACTATATTAACCTTAATCAGTCTGTCTATATATATCAAATATTGTTTTGAAAAAATTCTCGTTTATTCTGTACAATTTTTATTGTATATTATAATAAATAATAAGTATAATGTGTTTCGCCACGTTTCTTAAACGAATCGATAAAACGCGTTAAAAAGATCAAAAAAAAAATCTCAAAAATCGACAATATTAGAAAATATAGCGAACCGCGCGGGTGTTGTGGACGTCGCTAAGATTATAAATTTGCAATTTTTTTTTTGCACCATTCGATAAAAAAAGAGCGGAGTTTCGGCGTGATTATTGTATTTATTAAAAATATCTGATACGCGTGTTGTATACATGATTTAACTCGGTGTTATACGTTTTCACGAATTAAAACCTAAAAGGAAAAGAGTAACTCGTACGATTGACATTGTATCGTTGATTTTTCACGAGTTAAAATAAAAATACCTATTTTTATAACCAGGAAATGTTATAATAATAGCTCAAAATTGAAAAAAAAATTACTTTTCTTAGTAGTATATGGTTTTGTATTATTAAACTTTAACGCGTATTATATTCGTTGAAAATTTCAAAACATTACACCGGGTCATCATAATATATCATTTACCGAAATTATTAAATATTTTTTATGCAATTTTCGAGTTTTTTTTTAGGCGATTTTGCAAAAAAAAAATCGAAAAACGACCTCTCTCTTTCTAAAGTCTTAATTAGATAAAATTTTCTTTCATATAGAAGTTGCCGTGTTTTCGTAGCACCGCAGCAGCTCCTTCTGGTATACAATTTTCGATTACAAACATAAAACACACACACACACAATTCATTGTAAAACCAATTTTAATTTTAATAATTTAAATGTTCGAATCTAAAAAAAAAAAAAGTTAAATATTTTCATACGTACCTAATTCGAACACCGCGAAAAGCGACGAATTCGCTTTCAAAAATTATTGCAAACGAAACGATAACACAATAATAATAATTCGTTAACGTTTCGTATCCGTATTATTAGCTGCTCGGTTGCGCGCGTTTGCAGTTTATTTTATATGTCCGCAGAATACAATATTGTCTAACCGTTTGATTACATATACAGGAGAATGAAAACAAAATATACTAATAAAAACAATAAGAACTTTCGAATTTTTGTATGCACTACGAGAATATTACGAGGAGGACCTGTACAGTGCGTAATATAATACGCACAGTGTACAGTTATATTATTATGTCTTAAACGTTTCTGGTACAAAAAAAATACCTGTGGCATCCGCAGCAGCTCTCATAGATCCCCCGCCAACCCATTCAACACTTTATTTCCTCCTTCATCGCCTCTCTCGTTCACGCGTCACTCTCACCGCGGCGTAGGTATACCTACACATTCGGTGCTGCTGTTGATTACGTCTGTGATATTTGCATTAGCGGGGAAAAAAAAGTAGACAAACCGAAATAATACTAGGAAATAAAATAGTGTTGTTGAGTTTTCGTATTTCTTCGTAATTCAAAAGACTGAAATTCGATCGACTTGTTTAAAGTCTACACCGTTTTATAAAATATATTACTATTGTTTATAATACCTATATATTATTACTTTAGTATAAATTTAAGCAAACTGTATGGGTACGTTTTTTAAAAATTATTTTCGAAAGTCTCAAGTACTTTGGTTATTTTATAGAACATAAAGAATATTATTCCTCGAATACGAGGGGGGTTTTTTTTTCTGAAATTAATAATTACCGTTTCCCTGTATATGTTTGCAGAATGATGCTTTTTCGTGACCGGAATCACTCTTATATCGCGGTAATACCGCGGTGGTCATTTGAATATTTTTCTATAAACGTATGCCCCTACACGGATTATAGATTTTATAGGTACTTTTAAAGCTCGGTCACAATGCGTAACCAACGAGTTTACGTTTTGATTAGAACGGTGATTTTGAATTTTCTGAGTAATTTAATAAAATCCTGCTTATGACCGGTATCGCTCCGTTCTCCTCTACACGTATTCGTGTGTACAACGTCAAGGTTTAGTACTCCGCACGGTCGCGATTAATATTAATCTTCTCGTAAATCGTGTTCTTGATTTGTTTGTTCGATGACATTTTTTTTTCGAAAAAAAAGAAAATATATATATATTCATAAAACTTATCGTTTTGAATCGTAAATAGATTAAGTAATTCCGACTGCTCGTCTTACTCTTCGAGAGTAATACAAGAGTGCCGATTATTATCGATTACCAGAATAATTGTGCTTGGAAAAATTCGTTACGAGCGCTCAGACGAACAATTGAAATACATCAAAACGAGCAAAAAAAAAAAAAAATACACTTTAATAAATACTAAAATTCTCAAACTCTTTAACCAACGCGGATTCGTTATTCGCGAACAAAACAAAATATTATTCCGAAAAGTAGTCGAGAAAAATGAATAAATTTTATCGAGAAAAATAAAGCGGATTTTCGTCAGTGGTAATCTGAACCTGCGTCGTCATAACGATGAACAAATCAGGAAATACTAGTAAAAAGCAAGTGTTTTTTTTTTTTTTTAAGCGCTCTGCTATAGATTTTATTTCAAGCGTATATAAACGAAAACTCGAATTAATTTCGAACCTATCGACTATTGTCGCCGTAGAATGTTTGAAATATTTTGTTGCCTTGCTGCAGGACTACGTTCAACGTCGACTCACTATATAACGTGTGAATAATTTATTCAACACATAGCCGGGAATTTATCGACAGAAACTCAATGCGTAGGTACGTGTATTATTATAATACTTAATGATCTGGAAGTACCGTGTAGCCATATATGTATAAGAGTATATTATAATATTATATACTTACATTTCCGTTTAGAAAACTATATTATTTTACGCATTTTGTATAAATATATTTATGCTATAGTCTCTGGCCGGTTACTTAATTGATGGTGACGCGACGGGAGAAAAAAAAATGAAATTTCATTTGAAAACCTAACAGTAACGTTCGATTTAATCGGCGAACATATTGTGTGGATACCACGATTTAGAAATTGTACCTTTATCGTTTACCTATTCTTTTTTTTTCCGAATTATTCAAGATTTATAAAAAAAAAAAAGTTATTTTTAAATTAACAAAACGTATTTTCTATATATTTTATTATTATTATTTTTTTTTTACAGTAAAAAGAAAGTTATATTTTTACGGTTTCAGTACGAATTAAAATTTTATTTTTTTAGCTTTCAGTTTTTATATAGTACAGTTAATTAAAAGGTAGATTTTTTTTTTTTTTAGTAAGGGTCTGCCTAGAAACAAATACGGTAATTTCGATGTGCACAAAGTATCTAAAAAAAAAAAGAAATTATTATTATTTTTTTTATACATACGTTCGCGTTCGTTTAAAATAAATCGGATTTACGCGTATATATATATATATAAAATATAATTGAAAAGAATATTTCGATTGAAGAAAAAGTAAATTATTTGGTTGTATTATATATATACGCGTATTTAGCGTCTTTTAAACGTTACGAACGTTGAACTATGGAACGTTTTTTTTTTATTTATTCGTATATCGCGTTAGCCTCTTAACAGGTTAAAATACAAAGTGTTAAAAAGAAATTGTATTTTTAAAGAAAACGATCGTTTAATTATACGAGTGTATAACGTTTTGAATGACACGGCGTAAAGACAGAAAAAAAATTCGATATCGCACTAATATAATAATACTATATAATCTAATTAAATACACATTGGGTATATTTAATTAACGCATTATAATTAGTTTATATTATTATCTAATGTTAACATTATTTGGCGTAAGTGTTTTCGTCTTCTTATTTTTTTTTTCTTCTTTCTAAGCTTTTTAGAATATATATATATATATATTTTTCGTTACACTTCAGAATTATTTGTATGTACGTATTATACTATCGCGTTATCTTATACGTTCGAACAGGTAATTATACATTACAAATTTTCATAGGTACGCGCTATTTTAGTATATTAACCTCTCCGCGCATTAATGCCGTATAATTCACAACTCGAGTATATGTATATTATATCCTTTCTATATCGCGTTTATCACCATTTTGTTTTTTTTTTCCTTGCTAAATATATTTACGTTTTGTCGCGTTACAACACGTCTACACGCGCATGTCATAACATGCGTTATCGTTACACTACGTCTGTGCAGTTAAGTAAGTAGGTAAGGGTTATTTTTTTATGGAAATCATAAGGTTTCTATACGATATTACGCGAATATTGGCAATATTAATAAAAACGTAAAATCCTATACAAAATGATTAATATTCTATAGGCGCAATACGACGAGGTTTTTATGAACCTTTGAGTAGAAAAGAAACTGCAGGCGGTTTAATTATTATCATACGCATTATTAATGTGTGTTCGAAATTTGATTTTTGTTCTTTTACGGTTTCAACGTTTTATCGTAATGGACTTGTGATTGAAAAATTACTGGTCTTGTATAACGCTATTATTATATTATACGTACGCCATTCTATAACGTATATATATATATATACATATTATACATATATTCGAAATGTTAATATAACGATCATTAATATACACGAATAACGATTGGCGTTTCGTATTTTGACTTATTATTAAACACATATCTCTTTAAAAATTACTTATCTTTATACTATTATACAAATATAATAATAAAAAAAAAAACAACGACAATGAAAATAATAATATCGTATATATATATATATATATAAATATATAATGTATTTAATTTAGTTGTTGTTGTTTTTTTTTTTTTATCATGCATTCAAAAAACGTATTCAGTAACGAAACGGAAATAATAAAATTCTATTGTAGTACGTATTTACTCGTTTGATTTTATTGTAACGTGTATATAGGTGTACTGTACAGAATTAGTGGAGAATATTCATATGTACGAATAAAAAAAAAAAAAAAAACGGGCGTCCAATGACGGCGAAATAAAAGTTATGACAATAATAATAATAATAATAATAATAATCAGAACGAAACCGTTAAACGGCGTTAATTGTTTCGTATACACTGCAGTATTATAATCTGCAGGTTTATTTTGAGTTCATCAGATAAGTTTCCTTTCGGGTCCGGAAAAAAACTGACTTGTAAATAATAATAATAATAATAATAAAATTTCTTTTTAAATACCCGTCTTTTCATATTATACGGTAAACAATAACCTAAATTATTCTTTTATTGTACCTATCTATCTATTCGTATGGCCCCCCATATATTATATTATTCATATTTTACAGCGTATAGCATTTATGTCTGGGTATCATGTTATATTTTAAAAACAATCAACGCGGCTGATTTACAAAATACAATAATTTTATAATACGAAATTCATTAGAGCAACGATTGAATATAAATTTCAAGAGTAGTGTACCAACGATTGTATAGTTAGTAAACACAGTAATTTTCCAGCGATTACGATACTAAGTTTACTAACACTAATACGGTAAAACATTATTTTACCGATAATTCTATTTGATTCGATAGAAATCACGTGTCGTAAAGTGACATTATCACGTATAATGTACGTGACGTTACAGTGTTCTAAAACGTTTCCACATACTCGGCTACTTATCGTGTACACGGCGACGTCGTCGGAAAAATCTTCGCAAGTCTATCGACATTAAAGTTTATAGCTTCAAACAATGTCCGAGTACAGTATGATTTTTTTTTGCAAAGGTTTCCGAATTGTATAGCGTCTAAATCTGTACGAAGATAATAATACGTTTCATCAGTGGCGGATCTAGGGTTATTTTTGTTTCGCAAAATTTTTCATAATAATTTTTTTAAGCATAATATTTTGTAGGACTCGATGTCAGGCATTCGAATAAAGTATTGTTCTCAAATATTTTTCTAAAACGAAAAAAAATCGAAAAGTATATATTTAATACTCGTATTATTAATATTACGGATATATATATATGTATAACAGCCAAGGGTCCTGGAATCCGCCACTGCGTTTCGTATAACAGGACGTTCTAAACGAGAATTTTCACTGCGCGTTATTGTATATAGGAGGGTTATCGTTCGGAATCATATTTTTTTTTTATGCGTATACGTAATTAGGTAAAGGTAAGTATTTTTTCAATATTAAATATAACGATGAACATTATTGTACGAAGTGAGATACGCGGCAGTAAAAACACGATATTTATCGAAAAACGGTTAAACTACACTATTGGGCAATGAAATAAACGACACATTTTTTTCTTAACGTCTGAACCCGAACTCGTAAAATCGTTCGTTAGTTACGTTACACAAAAAAAAAAGGATTCTAAAATATAAGGCGGCTACTTTTTTTACTTTTTTTTATCGACACAATAATATTGCGTATATAACGACAATAATACTGCTGCTGCTGCTGCCGCCGCCGCCGCAGTTACTGTTTTATGATGTCACATTAATCAAGCGGGGCACACTCATTACAGTACTTATAATAATATGTTGTTATACCTATATATATGCACACAATATATATTATAATATATTCTCTCCTACTTCCATTCAATTCCACTTGACAGTGGCGTATAACGACGTATACGCCGCACGGACTGTTCTCGGCGTATAATATTATAATATACATACAGTAGGCATGCGATGATGATATCCATTAACACTTATCACGCGTAAATAACGCGTTTATTTTTATTATTATCACGTTTATTAACGAGCCAACAGTACAAATTTAATCAGTTTATTATTATTATTATTATTTCGTCGGGCCGACTTATTAATCGACGAATAATTGACATTTATTCCTGAAATAATACCTCCGCTCTAACGATGTATTACAAAATCGTTTCGTATCACGTTTATAAACGTCATTACAACGTATTGTTAGGTATTAAAATTCGTATAACGATATTTTAATGCGTTAATTTCGTACGTTTGATTTGATTTAGCCATTGAAACACATTGACAAAGTTTTAATAATACTTGAGTATTTGTCGTAGAAAAAAAATCGTTGTTATTTTTTATCGTGGGCTTAAAGCGTAGAGAATTCATTGGACTGCTGCGGTTTTAAACTGCACACTTAGACGTGTAACGGATAAAGAATAATAAAAAAAAAAAAAAACGTACATAAACGTCGCGAGTTCTGTCGTTTCTATGACATTTTATTATTGCGACTTTTTTTTTGTCCGGGGCCGAAGGATTCGTTTGGTGAAGACGGATGATGGACTGATGTTCGATGTCGAGCGAGAGGAGTGCAGTTCGAGGGATACGCGTTTCACCGAGAGTTTACAGACTCGCGTTGTTATTCGCGTATGGCGGATTCGGATTCTTTACACTTATTAATTTATTACGGTCATTTTTTTTTTTTTATGAAAGCTTTTAATCGGTGTAGTTTGTCGTTGGTTTGTTTTTCCCATCGATACCGCCGCCACAGAGAATAGCATTTTTGTTTTTAGAGTTTGCGGTTTATCGACGCATTCGAGTGTTTCGGGAGATCCGACTGCTTCTGCCGCCAGTTCATCTGCTTGTTCGTCTAGTGGAATCCGCATTAGTTTTATTAGACGCGGAGATCGTGTTTTGTTTACTCTGGGCGAGATTATACGTATTAGTATTCCGATTAGATATCGAGGCAGTTGCACTCGAAGAGTCACTTAAGATAAGAATATTCTCGTGGTTGGTCGTGAGAGAGAACAACACGATCGTATCGTTTCATATTGTATACGACGAGGGTTTCCATTGTAAATAATATGCGCTCCTCGAGAAGAGAGCTGGTTTGTTAGAGTGCGTTTTGTGAAATACCTATATGTGCTGTATAACCCGCAGTCTCGTTGGTTGTTTTCGAGGCGTCTGTGTGTGTTTAATAAAAGTCGTTGAATTTATTGTTTTATTATTATTCGTAAAGAGAACTGATAATTTGCGGTTAGTTAGCCATGGTGGATAGTTGTATTGAGGGGTAATCTACAATAGGTCTGATATTTTTGATGCCGAATAATATTTCTTCTGACTTTTCATATAATATCTTTAAATTTTTATTACGAGTAATTAAAAAAAAAAACATACAGGCTATACGGTAAGTCGAGGTAAACATTTAATCAATTACAATTACAATAATACGCAATTATATTTTATTTCTTAAAACTTAATAGACGGAAGGAAAATGCAAGTTTTTCCTCGGATAAAAATAGTATTCAGTCGCCACTGCAGCGGACTACAACAAATTATCGCGTTCTGCAGTAGAATGAAACATTATAAAAACCCGTTAAAATTCGATTAATAATTAGTGACAACACTCTGCTGCAGTTGCCTTAAACGTATCGGCGCTTTCAAATCGCGTGCAACGATAATTGTTATTTATTCGAGCAACTCGGTACGTTTATGGTAATTATGATGATCATTAAAAAAAAAACAACAACATAATTTTCGACGAGTTAATAATAAGGAAAAAAAAAGTATACTTTTATTATCACAATTTCAACATACCACTATACGTTATTATAGAATTTTATAGCGTCAATTTTATTTTTATTTCCCGAATACCCAAGCTAACGGAATTCTTTTTGAAAATCACCGGTAAATACGTATTTAAAAAAAAAAATTAATCCACTCGCCATAAAACACCTACGTATTTTTCGGGTCGTATAGTTTCGGATTATTTTCTAAACTATAAGTGTTGTGCAGTAGGAATTTGTAATATCTAATACGTATAAAGATGTTTTTATTAAAAATTATAGAAAAAAAAAAAAACGGGAATGTTTATGTTACGCGAGTATTATTTATTTTATTACGTTCAATTTTATTTCGAACGGTCGTCATTGCAAAAGTGAAGGGGAAATTTATTCGTTAGTCTGTGATACGATTAAGTGAATGAGCAACAAATAGGTACAAATATTTACAAACATTTATTGTAAATATTTTGAAGGTTAAAACGGTAGAAGGAAAATCACGTGTACTCGGGAGTATTAAGAATTTACGAAGCTCTTTCGTATCGTATCCATTTGTATAATGTTACCCATATACGCGATTCTAGTGTTCTTGATATAGGTCGTGATATTAATTTACAAAAATATTATATCTGTTATTTCTATAATAATATTATTTTCATATACGTAGAAAAATATCGACTACAATAATTATTATTTATATTTAGGCGAGTTTAACAGAATAGAAAAAACGTCGTTTATAAAACCGTGATCTTTCTGGCTCGCTCGCGCCTCACAAAGCCAGTTCAGACCCGTGAGAAAACCGCAGAGATGCGTTCGATATTATACAACCAATTATCGAATTATTAACAAACGATTTTGTGGTAAGTAATGAAAAATAAAGTCATATTTATTTATTTTTTTTTTGTAAAGCGATTTTTTTTTTATCATGTCATTGTCGTTTATGTTCGGTAAAAATGAAGAAAAAGACAATTTATTGTCAATATACGCACAACAACAGAACTCAGCAGTTGTGGACACTGACAATCCAGAGAATTCGTATTTTTTTTTTCAAGAAAAACGATTATTTAACTTTTCATTTATATCCATTAAAATTACTCTTTGCACGAATAGTATAGATTATTTCGATTATTTTATTGTGTATTCTTTGTAAAACGACATACATTTTTATTTGCGTATAATTTATTTTTTCATTATTATTTAAAAAAAAATAGAAAATAGAAAATAAAACGATGTTATTTTTATCGACGAAAATATAAGTATATATTGTGTATTGCCACGTCGTATTCGGATAAAACACGAGCTTATGACAAAGTATTTTTCTGTAGGTATAGAAATACAAATAAAATATCAAAACCGAAAAGAAAAAAATAATTATACGTATGCGTATACATGAAAAAAAAAAATACTAACGCACAAAATTATGTAGTATATGCGAATAGCCAAGAGCCAAAGAGTTAATATGCAAAATAAAGAAAAAAAAAAAACCGTAATAGTCGTTGTATTAAATATGTTTATTTCGCTACCTGTTTCGACGAAAAGTCATCGTGGTCGGGTAATTAAGCAAAAAAAAAAAAAAGTCGAATCTATAAATTTTCTTTTTTCAATGAAATTTTTTTTTTTAATTTTAAGAGTCACTGCCATTTCGTTAATAAAAACAAAAAAACAGTAAAATTAATTCGCGACGAATTCTTATTTTTTTTTTTTATAAAAAATCAAAATATTACACGGTAATTCTTACGAAGCAAAATAAAAAAAAAAATAAAAATCATTCCTGAGTTTTCATTACCGTTTACGCGTAATGTAATATATATATATAGTAATAAAATTAAAAACAATAATAACCCGACCGAATAAACGAAATTTCGTAGTTTCGACACTTTAATAGCGCGCATTTTACAGCCGTTTTAAAACGTTATCCGCCGAGGTTGTACGGAGTAGTAGTAGTAGTAGTAGTAGCTCCGTTGCAAAAAGCGCATAAAAAAACTTTATCGTTGTTGTTTTAATTACCATAATATTTACCGCGTAAATCGTTTTACAGGTTATTTTTAATCGTTTTTTTTTCGTATATTTTATCCGCTCACAAACGTTACGTTCTTGTGAGGACGGCGAGGTAATTAAATTTCAACTTAAATCACCGTGAATTCGTCATAATCACAGAGTAAATTACGCGCAAAATTAATGAAATTATACGCGCCAAGATGATTTTTCAGAATATTTCAATACTCGCACGCGCGTACGACAATCGCCAATCGTATATTCGTTTAAAATACTATATAATATAGGAACGTACTTACTATACGTTATAGCGGTCGAAACGATTTTTTGAAAGTATTACAATACAGTATAATGAAGGGGGAAAAAGGGTGAAAACACATGGAAATGAGAATTTTTCATATAAATATTTTTTTTTTACATTCTGAGCTGAGCGAGGTCATTTTTCGATTTTTTTTTTTTAAAAAACTCATAAAAAAACACAAAAAACCGCCGAAAAATTACGTAAAAACGCGATTCCGTCGCAAATCGATTATCGCGTGGAAACTTGAAACATTCGCATAATTTTCGCGCATTATGTTAGGAAACCAAAAAAAAAAAAAAAAAATTCAAAAAAATTACTTTCAATTTCGGGTTATTTTTTTATAGCGATCATATAGATTTTGAGGCATTCGATTCGTAAAAGAGGTTTTTTTTATTGCTTTTAAGGCTTAAAAATGTAATACGTAACGTACGCGTTATACTTCAACTGTGTTTATATTATATACTGAAAAAAATCTTGAAAACCGTTTGTAACGATTTCAAGTCTTTTCGACATATAGTGCAGTTCTTGTTGAAAATCACGTCTGTCCAAAACTATAATTGTCCTATAGAGTCTTGACATTTTTTTTATAATACCAAATATTATGTAATTTTGTACACTATATTGACGAAAACAATTTTTCGGTAAAATTTTTGAGCTGCCTAGGTTTATCGTAAGAAATCGTATAATATATTGAAATGACGTACCGTAAGGTCAATCGAAAACTCTATATTTATACTCTATGTTATTTAAATAATAAGTAATATTACACCGAAGCTGAGTTCAGAATCGTTTTATCGAATGCAATCACTTATCAAGTTCATAGTAATAAACAAAACTCTAAAATCTTTATACAAGTAATTCACAACACTCAAAACCTAATCTAACTTTCTTTTTTTTGATAATTATTAAACATTTTTTTTTTTTAAAGTTAGGTTAGGTTAGGTTAACCATCGCCATTTAGAGAGAGAGAGAGAAAAAGGAGTGTGTAACAGTTAAAAATCTCTTTTTTTTTTATATTAAAAATCAATATTTAATATTAATTAATTAATATTAAAATAATAAATATCGTACAGAGACGATCGTCACACTGCAGTGTTATTTACAAAAAAATTAAACGATTTTTCTCGCCGTATTCGTATCGAACGCGTCAAATGTCTGTGTCGAAAAAATTCGAACGGTGAGGGGGGGAGGGGGTTACCTAAATACGAGGGGTGCTGCGAACAAAACGCGCCGCCGGCGCGACGATGACAGAAGTACAAAGTCGCGGCGGTGGCGGCGGCGGCGGCGGTGGCGAGTACAGCAGTTGGTACACTCTGCGCGCGGCGGCCGCGCACAGGTCGTCGCCGCGGCGCACTGCACGCAGTTGGTAATTGGTTGTCCGGTGAAAAGCCGACAGCCGAGCGCGACTTCGTCGGAACCGCACGGGCACGGCAGAGTCAGTGTACCAGTGCTAACCGACCGGTGCGAACGTCGTGGCGCGCAGTTGTCGTTCGCGTTGGAAAAAAAAATTGAAAAAAAAATTCCCATATAAACAAAACATTATTATTTACTTCGTCTCGCGGTTACACGCAGTTGAATACGATTTTTTCTCAATTTTGTGATTTTTTTTTTTTTATGTGTCGTTTTTTTTTGCTAAAGACATTTTTTTTTTCTGTTTTACCGTATAATATCGTCGAGTTTTGTACGGAAAAAACTTCACTATTACATTAAAAACAAAAACGTTTTTGGCGTCGTAACCGCGCGCGAGTTTTGTGGGTGCCGTTCGGTCTCGTACCCATCGCCCGCGGTTTAGCGGAATTTACCCGCACGACGTTCCGGTGAGTATTTAAACTATAGACTTTCGTATACGAGTTTTTTTTTCTCCTCGTTTTTTTTTCGCGCCGCCTAATGTAAAAAAAAAAAATACACGAACGCCGTTAGCGGACGCGCTTCTTTTTGTTTCCCCGTTTCGATTAGCGTTTCGGACGGGATAAAACAACGCCCGAAAAAAGTCATACTAACCGCCTGCACCTTCAGCGCGTAGAAAAAAAAACAGGTTCGACCGCGCCGGGAACCCGTGTGACGTGCAGCCGGAGGGGAAGAGCACACAACGTAACGTATTACACGTGTGCCGCCTGTTGATGGCGTATGTGTGGTTGCACCCTAAATGAGCGCGGGGACCGTCAGGTGAATATAACAACTGCACAATGGGTTACATTCCGTTCGGCCGGTTTTTGGGGTTGTGTCTCCGTACGCTCTCTGGGTATTATTATTACTCCTCCTCCTCCTCCTCCTCCTCCTTCGCCTCCTTCGCCTCCTTCGCCTCATCCTTCGCCGTCGTCGTTACCTCGTCGTGACTAACGCGCGCGCGCGCGCGTAATAACAACGCGAGTAGGTACGTCGCATGACGTGCAGTGTGTACCTAACTCCGTTGTGTATGTACGTATAAGTATACCTATATGGTGAAATCACGAATTATTATTATTATTATTATTCGTTAACAGCGCTTCGATACGCAATGCAGTGGCCGACGTGCCTATAGTCGGATTTACGCGATCGAATAGATCAGATCAATATAATAACAGTCAATCGGGCGGGGCCGATATATATATATCGATATATATGTATACGGGAAGGATCGGGTGTGCAGGACAACGGTCGGAGAATTTTTCGAATTTTCTTTTTTTTTTCCGGTGTAATTTCTCGTTTATCACTATTTTTTCTCGTATAATAACGCGTATAAAATATTATATTAAATATAATTTTGTTTTATATTGTATATTGTATAGAAAAAGATTTATCAGTCTACGTAACGATCGATACGTATATACGCAGTGTTTAGTCGTGGAAAGAGCGTTTAACGCAGTATCTAGTAGTAAATAACGATTTCTAATCGTTTCGAGTATTTGAATATAAATAAAAGAAAAAACAAACCAATCCGATCGTCTGATTGAAATCCGCTTTACGAGCGCACGCTTTTCTTCCGCCACCCGGGTAACCCGATTGATTTATCTGATATTGTCCGAGTTTAAAATCAGTCGACTATTCGAAAAACAGTATAGTTATTGCTATATTGTTATGATTTTAATTAAAAAAATTTTGAAAACGCGAAGGGTGAACTGTAACTATAATGACGATTTTCAAAAAAAAAAAAAAAAGAAAATCTTTGTGCTTTTGTTCATATTATATGTAAAAATATAAAACCTTACTTTTTTTTGTCCTATTAAACCGTGTGTCCGAATAACGATTGAAAAATAGTTATTTTGTTTCAATAAACGTTTTTCGAAATTCGTGTCGTCGAATCGGAATTTTCTTATATAAAAAAAAACCTGCGACCGTTTGCTGCGGCGGACACAATCCGAGCGCATCTGGACATTAGTCAAGAAGACTTTGCAAGTCCGTTCGAAAAGCACGTCGAAGCACGGTCTCGAAAACAATGTCCGAAAACGTCGAAACTTTAATCATATTCTTAAAATATAAAATTTTGAATAGTCCCCTTCTCGAGGGGAGGGGGGAGGTTTTCAAGCGGTTTTCTTTTATCCGTTTTCGAGTAAATATATTTTACGTTTAAAAAGACTAGTGAAAAATACGTAACTGCAGCGCGGATCGGCTAAATCTCCAAGTACGTCACTGTATATAAGAATAATTATTAGTGTTCGGTACGTTTTATCTTTCCAAGTAAGCTGTACATCCGATTTTGGCCGGTTACGAATTGATTTATGACTTTTATTGTTTACACCACGATTCGTACGTTTTTTTTTTTTTACTAATACTTTTCGTTTATCGAACGTCGAATAACCATTTCCGTTTGGTGACAAAAAAAAAAAAACAAAAAAGATCTAAACATTCGGCACGTCGGCATAATCGAAGAACCGTTTTGTAAAACAGGTGTTTTTTGAAAACTTGTGTTTGCGCGATAATATTTCTTCGAACCGAGTACAAATATCAGCGACAACTGACGGGGGGAAGACGCGCGGCTATATACAGTTCGCGTATTATTGTAGTGTCGCGCACGAGTTTATAATAACGATTGGGAGGCGATACGCGTAATATTCTCGTCGATTATTCGGTAAATATTATAAAAATATCGTATTATACGAGAGCCATCTAAAATCAACATATTATAATAATGTCTGCAGCCGTCGACGACTGTTATGTAAAACCGTTATCGGCACGAATATTATAATCACTTCCGTTCTGGTCTCTCTCGTCCGGCGCAGTGTATTTTTTTTTTTCGTTAAATGTCGTCAAAATGCCGAAAAAACACTCTTCCGATGGCCGAGCTTACTTGTCCAAAAAAAAAAAAAACAAGTGTCTAAAGGAGCCCGGGAGGGGGGAAAACGTGGTGTTCTCGAGTGCTCGTTATACAAACGCCGTTTGAATACAGACGATGGACTTCACTGTTTTGCCAGGCAAAACTCAACGATATAGTATACGTCACGTAAAAATTTTTTTTTAAACTTACGAGTTCCCCCATTTATTATTATTATTACGTCGACAGATTTTTTTAAAATGTGTAGAGGCACATTATTTGTGTTGAATTTTAAATTCCTGAGAGGGAAAAAAAGGACGATCCGGAACAGAGTTTATATCGCAGACGCGCGGAGTCAAAAATTAAAAGAAATTAAAAAAAAAAATGATAGCGAGCCGCGGGCTGTTGCGAACGTGTCGGCTTAAACGAATTGCTTGGATAAAGATTTTATGTTATCAGTTATCAGTGTACATTTGAAAGCAATCGATAAAACGATTCTGTGCTTCGTCGTATATTGTTTTTTTTTCCGTTGAAACCGGCTTTTGAGAAATAAGCTTTTGGAGACCCCCTTTTTCCCTAAAAATATCCACCTGATTATTTGTATCTTTTGTACTGAACGCGTGTATAATTTTCAATGTTTTGATCACGGGGTCCGTAAAAGATGCGGGGCCCGCAGGCAATCGCCTAGTCGAAGGACTATCGAAGCGACAATCAGTTGCGCGAAAACACGGTTTAAAAACTAAACAATATTTGATTAAAAACGTAATAAATTACTCGACGCGAAAACACAGCGGAAGAAAAAAAAAATGTCATCGACCATTATTATTATTAAAAAAAAAAAAACCTTTATACGTTTATTTATATTACATATTTTATAGTTGACTTATTATATATTTTAATTACGTCACGTTTTTTTTTTTAAGCGTTCCTTGTTGTTATGATCGAAAAATACGAATCGCACACCGCGATTTTGTGTCGTGTTTCCAAAGCACGGTTACGAGACACTCTGAGAAAACTGGTTTTCCGACTCGTTTTTTAGCAATCCGCTTTTGCGCATAAAATCCTGCGGCCCGAGAGATTCGTCGTCGTCGTCGTCGACGAGTAGTGTGTGTAACAGAGTTAAAACGGCGTTTCGTTACGAAGAATTATTATTATTATTGTGTAACGTTTATGTACGATTACGCGCATCGTTTGTGCCGCGGAGAAGACAAAAAAGTATATGGAAAAAAAAAATAAAAATTACCGAACGAAAATAATGATGACGGCTAGTAAACGCGCGAGCGCGGAGAAATGTTTGTTGTTGTGCAGTGCAGCGAGAAAGGAACAGAACCGAAGCCACATCGTCATCAGTAATTAATATTATGAAAATATGTGTGTCTCCTCCTCTTCCCTCGTTCGAAATCGAACAGAATTATTCAATTCGTATTTTAATAAGAACGCGTAAGACAATATATTTTTGGTCATTTCGATATAGAAATAGATTTGAATATATATATATATTACAAGACCAGAAAAAAAAAATATATATATAAATTCGGTATTGGACGAATTAATCATTTATATATAATGAAGTTAAACGTAATGGTTTTCAATAACGTTTTATTTATACAAGCGGATTTCGAAAATAATGACGTTTATCAATACATATAATCATGATACATGATTTTCTACCAGATGTTCTAGTATTATGTTACTATGGTCATCGGTTTACGATTGTTTTTTAATTATTTAATTATAATATATTCGGTGTGTTTTTTTTCTTCTTATTATTCATTGCAAACTGACGATGACTTACGGCCGGAATTAGTTGTTACTTTCTAAAACACTTTTTTCAAATACTCTAGGCATTTTTTTTCTCTTTAAATATATATTATTTTTTATAATATATACTAATTTTATTATATATATATATATATGTTACTTTTTATAATATATATTATTTTATTTTTATAAGAGTATTATAATTTTGTAATTTTAATTTTATTTATTTATTTTTAAAATTTAAAATTTATTTAATATATTTAAATATACGAACGATCGAACACACGCGTACTGTGATTTTGACGATTTTTTTTTTTATACGTTTCGTGGGTCGTTTTGCGCAAAACAGCGCCCGACAACCAAAAGCCTATAGTTTTCGCGTTTCCTCGACAATCTAAATCTTGGATTTTTATCACACGAACATCGAATACGCGGCACAAACTGTACCTTATAAAAAAAAAAATAATAATAAATCCAACGTTTTTTTTTTACCGTATATTTTCATTGAAATTTTCTGGTGCAAAAAGAAAAAAATGGGTGACCTAAGAGCTGTAACGTTTCGAAATTTCGCCACGTCAGAATTTAATAACGAGTATATATAAATAAAAGGCTTGACGGTGTCTGTTACACGTAATAGACGAATTGACACAGCACGCCGTATACGATTCTCCAGGCGTTCGTATCGAAATCCGCACGGCTTTTTTTTTCAAAAAAAAATCTGTCTGAAATATACTCTATTGGGCTCGGGTCCCTTGTTGCACGAAACGATTCGTTTATATATGAAAAGTCGTTCACCTGACATTTATCGATATATTAAGAGTAAAGTAATTGTTTGTTGTGCGGTATACCATTCGTGCGGTACACAACAAATCATAAATAGAAAATTTAAATCGTTTTGTAGCCAGTCTGTTCGACGATACGTATATTGACTTTACGAAATGTTTCGACATCGAACGTCGAGAAATTTCGCTGGCGGTTTCGAGAAAATCGGTGTCGTTTATAAAACTAAGAACATTGACGTCGGGCGCTAAACGGAATCCGGAAACGGAACAGACCGATACGTTCTTTGTAAGCCACAACGATCTATAGTAAAAAAAAAAAAAAAGTCAGGACTAGAAAAAAATCCTACCAAAGCCACAGTATATTATAATAATGTGTCAACGCGTAACTATTATTTTATAATATTCGAATAAAAAGTTCAAAGAATGTCTGCGACTGAAGAAGACCCTCGGCCTCTCCGAAAAATCAAGTCCTCCTGTGATCGTATCGGCCGCGGCGCGGCATACTTGCGCAGTGATACGCGCGCGCGCGCGCGCATGAGCAGGAAAAACGTACACGCGTACGTGTTCATATATAGTAGTATACAATACCCACGCAGTCGCTGCACCATTCACGTGCCCGCCGGCTCCGTGGCTTTTTAATTAAATATAATAATTAATAACAAAGCCCGCGTGCGACCTTGTTCTCTACGGCGCGATACAAATGCGCGTCGTCGTGCTCGAGTATATATAGGAATAATAAAAAATAATAATAATAATAAAAAATTTACTATCCGGAGTAGTGTAGTAGTAACAGCGCGCGCACAACCAGGAACTGATCCTGTGCAGCGAACGCTTGACATTATAATTTTTTTTTTTGTTTCGCGTGATGCCTTCCCTTCTCCTTCGGCACAAGTGAAATTCAACTTCGGTCCTTTTCAGGGGGTTTGCGGAAAAACGCCCGCCGGAATCGTTTACGCACTATGAAAACTGTCGAAATATGCGCCTTTATAAGATTTTATTCGTACGTATAAGAGCGCGTGGAAAAAAAAAATCTTAAATTTTTTTCAAGTCGGTCGGTTCAAAGAGGTTACCAGACTTTTTATTGGTGCGACCCACTATTCTGTAGAGGATTTTCAGGAATTCAAGTGAAATCAATTTTTTTTTTTTTCACACGATATGAAATACGAATAATCAGAATATTAACAATACGTTTTAATAAAAATGAAAATAATTTGGGTATAATAATGTCGTGCGTAAAATGTGAATAATTCGGTAAACGAACGTACGCGTAAAAAAAAAAAAAAATGACCGGAAATCCGATTCCACAAAGAACGTGGTGCCTTTTTTTTTAGCTTTGGCAGAAAATATTTTGAATACAGAAAAACCAGGAGTCCGCATTTGAAATATTTACGGTCGAAACTCGTTTTTATTGAAGAACACCGTCTGCAAAGTGAACACGTTTCCACCAGACATTTTGTCGCGGCCCACTGCAGTTTGGGTTAACTGTCAATTATTATCAAAAATATCATTTGTTTTTTTAATACGGTTTGAAAAACTTAAACTTATCGGCCGACACGTTTTTCTCGCACAAACGCCCGCGCGAAGCTCCCACGCCGTCAATTCACGAATATTGAAATCGCGGTGCGTATTTTAAACTCGAATTGTCTGTCGTCGTTGTTTCTTCTGCCGAAACGGTTTTTGAAATTTATTTTCCATAGTTTCACTTAAAGCCCGTGGATTTCTCTTCAATAACAATTCGAGTTTTCGTAAATATTCCAAATTAATGCCTTCGGAACGTTCTGATTTCGACGTTATATAGTCCTTGGAAAACTATACTTCGTCGTCGTCGCGTGTCGGCGGCATATTCTGCGTAAATAATTACTTTTAGACTGTGAGCGGGAGCGAGGAATGTATTGGTTTTACAATGATGTGCTTTTTTTTTTTTATTTTATGTCTGTACCCAAAAATTCTACCAGAAGGAGTGCTCCGATCTTTTCGTGTAGCGCCTTTTCTGATTAATTGCAAATTGCACCGGGTCTGTACTTTAAAGACGTCGTTTTTCTTTTTTTCTCAATAATTTTTTCAAAAGTCAGGAAAACCAACCAAAAATTACATATAAAAACGCGATTTCGTCTTAATCGATTTACACCGAAGCTCCGCTCATGACCGTTTTATCGAATGCAATGATTGAATCGTTGCTTTCAAATTTATAATAAAAATAAAAGTCTAAAATCTTTATCCGTGTGATTCACTTGAGCGATGTCCACGACACCCCGCGGGGCTCGCTACCTTTTTTTTTTTTTACTCGTTCGTCATCGATATTCGATCGAATAACGGCAGAAAAATAAAAAAATAAAAACGAAATAAATAAATCGTCGCGGCTTCGAGAATCGTCTGTACGCGCATTAGCATAATTTTCTCATTACTATACGGAATACGCGCGTCTTACAGCCGATATATAATCGTTATGCGAAATTATTGTGCTGCGCAGAAAAAAAGGCGATTTTCACTCGTTTCGTTATATTATACGCGCCTTTGAATTCCACGCGCTTTTTTTTCTCCTCCTCACGCCTTTTTTTTTTTGGTTTATTAAGGCGTATAATAATTTTATTCTCATCGTTACGGCATCGCGTCTTCGTCGGTGTATACGTACCGAATAAGGTTAATATAATATCGTAAAACGTTGTTCGTCGTGGTGTCGGCCGGTCGATGGAACGTAACGCGGCGAGCGTGTAGGAAACGCTGCGCGCGGAGAAAGTTTTTTTTTTTCTTTAAGATTTTATTATGTTTATAACGCGAATCGAGTACAAAATAATAATAATAATAATAATAAAATGATTCACTCAAGGCCCAATGTGGCGCGAGTTAATAATCGGAGAAAAAATAACGCGCGCCTTGCAGCTGAATTTTTTTTTTTTTTCACAGAAAACTTCCGTCAACAACGTATAATATAATATATGAGTACAATACTCCGCGAATAATAATATTAATAAGACATTGCCCGAGAGAACGTATCGAAATCGCGAAACAATATTTAATATATTCAAATGTAATAATAAACGGACGACGAGAATTTGAACGGAACTAATGTCTTAGTAGCGCGTACAATGTCTTTGCAGGTCTTTGTAGTGATACGCTACGGATTGAAAACGCGATTTCCACATCTTCCGCGCACGATTCGCGTCTCCTGTGTGCAAATCTCGATAGAAACCTTTAACTCGGGTACGATTTTAACGCTCGAAATTATACGGAAAAATATGTATTTTATGAAGAAAAAAAAATCGCGAAATATATATGTAAAAAAAAAAAAAAGTGAAGTATTATTACAACTGACTGAAATCGGATGTAAAATGCGCAAATAGAATATCTTGGATTCGACGATTTCTTTTCATCCTCATCAGACGACGATCAAACGTTATCCCCCACAAAGAGACGCGAATCCTTCGCGGAAGATGTGGATATCGCGTTTTCAAATTGGAGCGTACATATATTGCCTGCAAAGATGGTATACCTACGAACTACTAGGTACTACTACTAGACGCCAGGGGCGTAATCACTGAGAGGGATATGGGGATGCATCCCTTCCTATGGGCTTTCTTTTTTGCGTTTACGTATTGTGTAATGTACAAAAAATATAATAATTAAATACAATAAAAATAATATTTTCGTGTGTTAACAAAATTTATTAGTATTTATCATAATTCATAATATTCCTCAGTTTATTATTCACCTACCAGCAGATATGGTGCGGTTAGCTTAGGTCACCGAAGAAAGGTTTACTCATATTGAGTTGGCGAAGTGAAAACAGTAGTATGGGTTAGAGTAAGTAGTAGAAGTACTCAATAAATTAGCTGAAAAACGAAAAAAATTAGAAAGTTTTCTATAAAATGTGTAGTTTTTATTAAAGAAATTTAATAA
This sequence comes from Slavum lentiscoides, assembly GCA_032441835.1. Lineage (NCBI taxonomy): Eukaryota > Metazoa > Arthropoda > Insecta > Hemiptera > Aphididae > Slavum > Slavum lentiscoides. Next base: position 1,685,627 of record CM063714.1, on the reverse strand, counting down.
AAGTATAAAATACGAGTATCGATCACTGTTTAACTTTGATATTAGTGTTGGAAGGGTCGTTACAATTATGGGTTATCCGAAGCTAAATTTATAGCCCCCCATGTAACATTCATAATTACGCCACTGCTAGACGCGTTCCATTAAAATTACGTTCTCGTCGTCCGTGTATTTTACATAGTTATAAATAATTCACGTTTTTTAATTTTTTTTTATATATTTAGTTTTTTTCTCTCGTTAAAATACACATTTTTCCGTATAATTTCGAGCGTTAAAATCGTACGCGAGGGAGAGGTTTACGAGAATAATTCTAATCGAATCGATTTAGTCAATTACATTGTCGCGTTAGACTGCCGCCAGTTTTTTGTAATAACGCGTAATATAATCATTATTATAGATTTAATAATCGATTGGCGTGTAGTTTTTTTTTTTTTGTGTAACAAGTGTATCTGATTTAAAATTCGATTTGCAAATCACTTGCCGGAACACGACGATAGGAATCTATATATTTATACATATATATATATTGCGCTAAGTATATATACATATATGAAGCAATGAATCTGTGCAGATATTGTAATCGCAGGGCGGTGCGTGTATATACAAATACATATTATGCATAAAAAAAAACGTGTTATAATGTATGGACGAAACGAAAAGAGGGAAATCTTCTTTCGCAATTGCAGAATTAATAATAATAATAATAATATCTGTATAGTAGCCGTTATACGAATTTACTGTGTCGGATACGCGCGCGATATATAAAATATTCCTAATATACCTTTCACATATTCTAATAAAAAAAAAAAAGAGCTCAAGGACCGCCGATCGCAATTCTATCGAAGATTCTGTATACGTATTCAGTCAGTACTTATTAGTTATTCAGTACTGTATTTGACTGGACGATCGCTCGGGGCAAGTTCAATGTTTTTTAAACGGTCTTGCGCGTAAAAAAATCGGTCACTACAATTTTTTATACGTATTTTTCTTCATTAATCACCGACAATGGTCATTCGGTAATAATCTGTAGAACATCTAGTCACCATTGATTCTATTATATTGAAGCGTACGCGTTTTATATATCTAAGAACTTCAAGATCCGATCGATGGTGTCTGCAGTGTTCTAGTGGTCCTAGTGTTGCGTTTCTAAGGTGTTGGGAACGTTAAATTCGGTGACAGTCTTCTTCTGCGCGGCGTTCTGTAAACGTACGTTGTTTTATTGCGAGATCAGCATCAAATTTTGTATTTCGTTAACACAACACTTATTATACTGTTGCTTATTGTACAGTAGAACGGTTTTATTCGGTTTCGGAACGACGGATTTTAAACGTTATTTCGTTCGTGCCCAGTGACTGCTGCAGTCGGTTTTCAGCGTTTCGCGGAACTACTGCAATAATATATCTCTTCGTACGCGATTGAATGTAATCCACCGGAGAACACAATATTATAATAGAAAAACGTCTATAATTTTTATATCGGATTTGAAATTTTATTTCGCCGATGAGTCAGAAATATTAATAATCGTATTATTATTATTATTGTTGTTATACGTTTTGTGCTCGTTGTGAATGCGGTACGCGCGGCGCAACAATAATTTACCGTGTACATATTTGTTTTTCTTTAAATGCACGACAATAGAAAATACCTATTGTGAATATAAAACGTCCGAGATTAGTGACTTTATTTAGGAAAGAAAAAAAAACACGTATATATACGCGTATCGTATATTTTATTATATTTGTTTATTATAATAAATTATTATCAATAATAATAATAATAATAATAATAATAATAATAATAATAATAATAATAATAATAATAATAATAATAATAATAATAATAATAATAATAATAATAATAATAATAATAATAATAATAATAATAATATTATTATTATTATTATTATTCTATTTGAATCACGTCGCGCACTCGTGTGATAAAAATATTTTTTCGTACAAAAATAATTTCGTAAAAATCCTGAATCGCGTATACGAAATACGCGATTATTGTACAGTATTTTCTATCGAAATATATTAATATGGATTCGCGCAAAAAATAATGCATTTTTTTTTTCTGGTCGACTTCAATCTTACACAGAGTTATTTATTAAAATTGATTAGATATTGCACGCACCCTGTACGATTGTAAAGTGTAGTAGGGGGTAGTCGGTAAAGGTTTTTGTAATTTGTCGCCAAAGTTTTTTTCTTTCTTGTCTCGCTATATTGACATATACTCGGTATTTGCGTATACGACCTTTTAAAAATATCGTTAATAAAAAGCCTCGAGGCAATTAAAACGAAAAAAGTGCAGCCTATAATATTAAAATTATAAAAACCGTAGGTAGAAAACAACGTTTTTTTTGATAATTATTATTGCTTTTTTAGATTGTGAGCGTAGCGAGAAACGTATCGCGAGTTTTACAACGATGTGTTTTTTTTACGCTTGTACCCAAAAATTCTACCGGTAAAAAATTGCATTTAGTTCGGGTAATTTAGATACTTTACTTCGATTTTCTCAAAAGCGCCTAAAAACTGAAAGACTACCGAAAAATTTACATAAAAACGCGTTTTCGTCGAAATCGATTATTATCGTTATTTCCTCGTGATTTTCGTAACTAATGTTTATAGAAACTCGAAACATTCATCGAATTTATGTAACTCCGTATGTTATTATATTAGGGAAAAATTAATTACTTTCAATTTTGAGTTATAAATAAATAGAAATAAATGGCTCGTAATACGCGGTATACCGACGAAATATAAAAATTTCAATTTCTCTTTGTCTCCCATAAGGTTTGAAAAACTCCTCTAGTTTCGGCATTGCGTGTATATACGAGCAAAACTAGCGAAACGTTTTAAATTCGTTTTACAATATTACTACACTTTTTTTCCCCCCCGCGAGGGGAAGGAAAAAAACGAGAATAGTAATAACGTCCGGAGATAATCGCGGGGCAATATATTCGCATATAATATAATAATAATAATAATAATAATAATATCATCACGAGCGGTCAGTGACCGTTGTAAGAAAAAAAAAAATGTATTATTTGCGGCCAGCAGCAGCTCCCCATAACCAGTGCCGACTCCGGGCATTTGGGTTATGGAGTTTCGGACATAACGCTTGGCCGCCACGTCCGTCGTCTTGTGGCAACCGGTTCCTTGCATAATGCCAATAAAATATTCACGTTTTACCTCAAGTAACTAGCGAATCGTATTTCAGAGGTTTTCGCGTGTAGGTATCGAGACAATTATTCGTGTCGTTGGCGTACGTAAAATAGCTAAACCCACGGTAAAAAAAACGTTCTTCTAATCGACCTTATCGAGAGAAAAAAAACGAATATTTTCCCTCCGGTGTAATCCGGTATATTATTGATTTAAATCGACGTTTTTTTTTTAAACTAGTCTAAAAAATATAGCTATAGATGAGCTACGAGTATTATAGTCAATACGAATCTGAAGTAAAACGTTTTTCGTTTACATATTTTACGATTTTTTCATTGCGTACGGATTGTTTTTATATTATTACCGTTTTGGTTATATTTGTTTTTCTAAAAAAAATATATATATTTACCGTGTGTTTTATCGTTACGAAGGAAATACGTTTTATTTTATTTTTTTTTTTTTTGTATAATATAATATTATAAATTGCGCTCGCTTTTAGGGAATCCGCGGTATCCGGTACTATAGTTGTCGTACAACTCTGTGTATTGAGTTCGTTTGTACTTTTACATTTAAATCGGTAATAAATGGACATTTCTTTGAAAATCTAATTTTTTTTTTTTTTTTTTTGATTCTGAGCGGAGCGAGAGACGTATTTACAATTATGCGTTTTTTTTATGTCCGTACCCGAAAATTCTATCAGTAGGAGCGCTCCGATCTTTACGCGCAGCACTATTTTCCGATAGCAAATTGCGTCTAGTCGGTACTTTAAACAGGTCATTTTTCGATTATCCCAACACTTTTTTTAAGCTTCGGAAAAAAAACTATCGAAAAATTACATAAAAACGGAATTTCGTCGAAATCGATTATGGTTATATTTTTTCGTAATTTTGAAACTAATGGTCGTAGAAACGTGAAATTTTCACCGAATACGTAACCTTCAGACCGTATTGACGAGACGAAAATTTCAAAAAAAAAAAAACGTCTTCCAATTTTGGGGGCTATTTATAGAAATTGTAGATTTTGTGGTGTAAAAGAGGTAATTTTTGGTTTTTAGGCTTAAAAATGTTGTCAGACGTTTTTTACTTCAACCATATTAAAAAAAAAAAAAATCATCTTGTAAAATCGTTATGTCAAGATTTCTTTTTGCATAACCGTTTCAAATTTTTCGACAAAGCGTATTACGCCGAAGCTCAGAATCGTTTTATCGAACGCCAATGACTGCTTTTAAATTTATATAGTAATAACTCTAAATATCTTTTGTCTAAATAATTCGCTTAGGCTTCGTGTCCACAACATTCCGCGGCAAGGCCGTAGCCAGGGAGAAGGGTTTTAGGGTTCAGACCCCCCCTCCCGAAGTTTTTCTTAAAACAAAATTTAATTATTTATATTCTATTATTAGTTTTTTATTTTTATTATATTTCATGTTTACACTCTCAACCCTCCTCGCCAAACAATTTTTTGCCGGCCACGGTCTTGCCCCGCGGCTCTTTACCATTTTATTTTTGTTTTAAAAGGCACAAAGAAAATATGAGCGTAATATTTTATAGCGCACGTTTCTAGGGTTTCTAGAGCATATATAAATCCGGGCCAAAATTATTATAACTATACATAACACGTGGATTATAAAAACGCGCGCGGTTGTACTGTATATAAGTGTATCGGGAAACGCGCGCGCGGACGACAGAGTATTTATTTGAATTTCTGCAGCGTGTGCGCGACCAGAAAACCATAATAAATTCGTCACGAAACACCAATAAAAAAAAAAAAAATAAAATAACGCGTAATAAGTAATAAATAACGATGCAGCGGATATTTGAAATATTTTCGTTGGACAACGAGTGGTTATTTAGAAGAAGAAAAAACGCGCCATACGAAAACGCAACTCGCGTAAGCGAGAAAGTGAATTAATAAAAAAAAAACACCGTATTCCGCGCGATTATAAAACGATTTTTTGTTGAAGCAGCTATGCTTCTTATGGGACGCCATGGGCGCTGGAGATCGAAAAACGCGGGACGGAGTCCGTCCTCCGACACATTGATAAGGACTTGGTGTAGATAAGCATTTAGTACTACCAACGATTAAAACAAAAAGTATTCACAACGAATAATGGTTGTATATTATAATCATGGTTTGTATAACGGACGGTGTAATCGTAGAATTAATTTAATTTATTGAACAACAATGAATCTCAACTGTATCAGGGGTTTGTATTCTATAAATTACGAAATTTCTTTTGTACATTTTACAAAAAATCGGTTTTGGTATTTAAAGCAATGCGAGGGGTTAGGTGGTGTGAAACCCAACAGCTCGTTCTTATCGATTCGCCGGAGAACGGACCTCGACGATTAACTGATAATATTGATAATGAATTTTAAAAATCGTTTTATCGAATGTATTTATCCCAATTTTTTATTATTATTATTATTATTATTGAAAAGCATTCAAATAATTACGTTTTAAGAAAAAAACAACAATCGCGTTGCCCAATCGTGGACATTTAATTTGTACGCTTACGATTTGCGAGATGCCCGTCGTCCGAGTCGATCGATGCCTACTGGCTGATAATTTTTTTTCTCCTCAACTCCTTCCTCTTAACCTAAGCGCGCAGATTCTCCCGGCAGTCCCACGACTGTTTACATATATTTTTTTTTGCTCTTCTTCTAAAAGTGTCGCGTTCGCAGGAGTTTCGCGGTGAAAAGTGTCATCCGCGACGGTCGGGTTATAAGTAGACACGCGGCGTCAGGGGGGAAACGAGAAACGGCGTGTGCTGCAGGAGTCCCGTCGTCGTAGCACAGTAAGTAATTACGGGGGTATTGTCTGCGATTGCAGCAGGAGGAGAGAGAAGAGAATACGTTTCGGTGTATGTGTTTGAAATTAAATGCGACGACGTGTGTTCGTTTTTTTTTTTTATTCTCTCTTTTTTTTTTTTTTATTAAAAAAATGGAGGTCACGGCCACGGTTCGACGTGAGAAGATGCGGCCGGTGTGTTTGTGGTGATGATGGGGGTGGGAGAAAAAACGATTACTATTTAAACGTGTCGAATCGACAATAACGCGCTGTGGCAGTGTCCCCCGGAGAATCGGTACAGAGGAAACGATTTTTACTCGCGCTGCACGTCGTCTTACGAGACGGATATTTTTTATCCGCTCGTTTTCGTACGCGAAACAACCGGGTCGTCGTTGACGTTTTCGTTGCTTTTCGTTATAAAATAATAATAATAAGCGAATAAAATCGCGGACGAAAAGTAAAATAAAATTAGGCGGAAAAAGTGATAATGAAATATTATCACTTTATCCCCTTTATTTTACTATTCAAAAAAAGCTCGGTGTGAGGTCCGAGGATCCGATAACAATATGTTCTGAAATAAATATTCTTACCTTTTTTGAGCCAAAATCCTGATGAGTGTATCAAGCTGTGCGGTCCAGTGCGGTGTGGGTCACAGTATTAGAAAAAAAGTAACGCTTTCCAAAAACGCTCGCGACCGGCACACACACACTGCATTGCAGCGGGTCCGTGAAGTCGGCTTCCTTGCAAGCTTGAAGGCTGCGTTCGAATTCGGTCATCAGTCATCAGTTGTAAGTCATCTGCCAGCCCAAAACAAAAATTTGCCGTAGTCAGATTTCGAAAAAAAATCCATACGTACCACGACTGAATTGTTTTCAGGAATCGTTTTGTTAGATGGGACGGCTTACAAGTTTTGATTCCGGGCTCACGGATTACACACGCTTCAAATTAAGGCGTAGTCGAATTTCGAAAAAAAAAAACATAACTCATTTCCGCGAAGTTAACCGTGATACGTACTACGTATTAACGATAAATTCGAAGAAAAGGGACGATTTATAAATTTTGATTTCGGGCTTACGAATACTTACGAATTAATGATCGAATTCGAAGTCGGCCGTTCGGAGTTCGGGCCGCCAACTTCTTGGCACCACTGCACCAGTTTAATGAAAAGAAAATATACGGCCGGTTCGTCGCCTGTAAAACGTTCGTGTCGCATTATTTAAAACATTTTTAAAAAAAAAAAAATTCTTTTGGTACACACGTCGTTATGTCACTCGCGTAAAATGCTGGGACGAGACGCAGTAACGACGTTTCGTTAATAAATTTTCGCTAAAAGTGCAAAACGTTATAGCGCGTACGAGTATACGTAATATTTTATCTGTGTTTATCTTTCAAAAAAATGTGTTCTTCCGTGAAACTGCGAGCGCGTGTGTATACGTTTCGTCGGTAAATGTTTTTTTTTTTATTGGAATTTCAGTTATTCGAATGATTAATGTGTTTACGTATTTGATTTGTATAGTTACAAACAAAAACAATTTAAATACACTATAGTTTCCAGAATTTTTTTTTTACCACGCTCGTGAGCTTTACTCTCGTGTATTGTTCAAAAATTTCTTTACTATAAGAGGACCGATCAAAACGCGTTCCATTCGAATTATTATGCGATTCATCCGTTTGAATAGTTTTCACGAATGGCGGTGTCCATCTATCCTTTTTGCAAATTGCCGATACCGCGCGATTAAAACTCTTTCATATCAGCCGGTCAATGCCTATAGGCGTGTTTCTTTTTCGTTAAAAGCATTTCGTAAAGTCTGACGATTTTCGGAATTCGCTGTTACCGAGTTTCATCGACGAACAACTGTCGTTAACACCATTGACTTTTGTGTAAAGTTTGGGAAATCGTTTACGGAAACTTTTCATACAGTCGTTCGAAGCTTACCGTATGAACCGCGGTTTTGAAACGTACAAAGAACAGGTCCGAGAATCGGTCGACAACGACGATCCTCGCGTTCTGGCCCGATAACGGGTTATCTTTGATTTCGCTGGAGACTCGTTCACCACACGCGTGTCTCCCACGAGGTTTTGTTTTTATTACCTCGGGAGTTTCGAGACGATCCGCGTAGATCGTATCCTTCCTATACCTTGCGGTTGTTAGAGTCCGTTCTCGTACGTTCGCCCGATTCGGCTTTTGCATGACTTTTTTTCAAGTGTCCTTTCCTCGAGGATTCTCGACGATTCTGCGGAAAATATCAAGAGGGGCACGGCTCCCTTTGATTTATACCAATGGGGGCACCCGCCCCTTCTCGTCCTCCCCCAGTTTACGTCCATCACGTCCAGACGGTCGTCGTGTTTTTCGCATACACGTTTCAGACAGTCGGTTTCTGTTACTTTTCTCCTCTCTCTCTCTCTCTCTCTCTCTCCCTTTCAGTCAAGGGCGACGATCGAAATATTAGCGGTATAATAAAAAACGATTTTTCATTGTCGATCTGTCGCGCGGTATACCACGGTTATAATATATATCGTGTTAACGCGTGTTATGCTCGACGGATCGCGGCCGAGCGGTAAACGTTTTTTTTTTTCTTTCGGCCGACCCACGTCGCGAGCTATCTGGTCCGAGGACTGAGCGGGAATAAATTTAAGCGCGCAAGGTGATGGTCGCCGGAACGGTTTATTTTTTTCATTTTTTTATATTGTGCTCGTATATTATTATTATAATACGCGTACACTGACACGTGTAAATACTGCTCCCTACGACTCTGCAGTACACACACACACGACTATTATAATACGACCGTTCGCGCAGCAGTGTACTTATATAAGCTAGTAATTCTTTAATATAATATAATAATTTTTTTTCTCCATAATTTACATTTTGTCGTCGTTGTATACGAACAACACCGCGGTCCTTGACACTATTCTCATACACGTTGTTTCGGTTTGTTTTTTTTTTTCCCCGCGACCGGATCGCTTATAATATACCGCTGTAGTGTTCAAAGCGTGTACTTGAAATACGAGACCCTGATGCGTTGCAAATTTTTTTTTCTCCAAAGTGTGTGTATCGATTTTTTTTTGATTTTTTTATTCAACGTATAGTCGATTTTTTTCGATTCGAAAATTGTCATGCAATAATAATAATAATAATACTGGCGCTCGACGTTTTTCTCATGCTATGACATAATATATAATAATCGCTGTACGCGCGATAGTTTCGATAGACGAAAGTCTAATAGACCGTCGCGCGTTTCGAACTGTATCGTTTCGCGCCCTCTGCCTACAGCAGTTAACAGTGTGTCATATTATTATTATTATTATTTTTTTTTTTTACGGTATTATATACATATTACATATACTGTACAAGCTGTACGTATTGTGTGATATACGCGTTTATTTGCTCAAATTGTAGAATGAGAAAAAATAATATTGACTGCAGCAGCTGGTGTAAGTATATATGCGTTTACAGAGGGGCTATTTGGATCGGGGGAATACGCACACACACACACACGTTTTAGATCTCCACTTTGCCCTTAGTTCGAGATTACAGATGTAGGCGAGGATCAGTCCTCGGGATTCACCGAGTTTTAGATCTTATATTCGAAAAAAAATTCGTTATAAAGAAATTATTATATAAAAAAAAAAGTAAGAAAACGAATTTATTTTATTTTATTTTTTTAAATGATTTTCGGAGGCTATTGAAATTTGAAATATAAAAAAAATAAAAGTTAAAAGAGACACAATGATAGGATATCTACTACGCCATGATAGCCTAACGAAAAGCGTCATATAGAAGGTAACGTCGAAGGTCTTATCGGAAGAGGAAGACCAAGGATGGAGTACACGAAGCGAATCACGATAGACTGCATGGGGAAGAATAGCTACAAGGAGTTAAAGGAACTGAGTAATGACGGAGAAACATGGATAACTGCAGAAAACCAATTAAAGACGTAAAGAAGAAAGACTAAAATTCGAATCACAGACAATTTTTTTTTCAATGTACTTCGGTACACGTATATTTTAATTGGCGATACATATTACAAATGTTAAATTTGTTGGACTTTAATTGGCGCGATTTTTAAAATCATGCGGTAAATACTCAAAAAAAAAAAATTTTTAACCAAACCTGTTTTTTCATATGTGTATATTTGATTTTTCTTTTAAAATAATTAAATCGGAGAACACAAAGGTAACTTATAAGGACAGTTATTTGTCAAGATAATTCAAGATTTTTTTAAATACAAATAGACGAGTCAATAATATTACGTTATTTATCGATACTTTATTAAGACGCGGTTATAATAATATATTTGTGCATCTTGCTGCTAGTTAGGTTAGGTTAGCTTCTGTATAGATATACCCTTTTCAGAAGAACAATATAATATCAAAGATTCTTAACGGTCTTGTAATCGTCCTTAACGCGTTTATTATTAAAAAAAAAATTATTTTTATATTAAATTAACATTATATATTTTTCGTTTTCACGAATTATTAGCAGACCAAACGTCAACGTATAGGATAACCCAGCACCTAGGAAGGAGGGGGATAACTTTTAAAATATCTTTTTTTCATTTGCCCGTTTTAGATCGTATGTCGCACTAGAAGTACTATAATAAGTTTAACGATAATATTTCTCTTATATCCAGTATGCATGTAACAACAGCGCGCGTTACTCGATTTATTGTCTATACAGTTAGTGCATTCTGTTGATCAATTATTAAAGTTTAAACAACCTTCGTATGTGCGACGTGCGCGTATTATTATAATATATTGTTATTCGTAAGTGTAATTTATTTTCGATTTGCAAGTCATTACAATAAACGACGTGAACAGCAGCAGCAGCAGCAGCAGCGGTTAAATAAAGTTTCGTAATTATCGAATCGCGTGTGTATAATAATATAATATTGAACAGACGAATTCCAATAGTTATTGGGCCGTCGAAGAGGAGAAGGAAAGAAAAAAAAAATGTTGTCCGCGTCTACTACGCACGACGGTTTTTTTTATATCGCTATATTTTATACGCGTGTACATAATTTTACGAAGGGATTTTTTTTTTTTTAAATTTTCTGAAAAGAAGGAGATTTTTTTTTATTAGACTTATACGGATCACCGGAGTACCGAGACGCGCGTTATTTTTCGAGGGCAAACAAATAAAACACCTAGCTTCGTGTATTCGTGAAAATATTAACGCAGGCGATATTTAGATTTTTAAACGTCAGTCTTATGACATTATAAAAACGTACCTACCTGAAAAAATAACGCGTGTATATAATAACATAACGGACGTTCTCTCTTTGAAATAAAAATTTCGTTTTTCACCGCGGCCAATTTCATTTTTTTCTTTCGTTACGAGATTTTTTTTTTTTTAGCATTTCATTCGAAAAAATCTTTCGATTAGTGTAAAACTTTTTTTTTTTTATCTACTGTAGATATAAGTAATATATATTTTTTTTTTACAAAACGTTTAACGCCGAATTCGTGTTGTTAACTGTACGCGTAAAATTTAATAAAATTATACTTAAAAAAAAAAAAGTATCGAAAACGGTCATACGTGGCCTACGCCACTAACCTAACCTAACCTACGCCACGCACAACAATATTGAGGTGGTACACGGTTATTATCCACGTTAAAATGTACTTAAAATTAAGGGGATTGAAAGCGGGTATTTTCTCTCTTTGTCTTACACACATGAAACATAGCAAAATAGACGTTTCGTACTTCCAACGTACCGATCGATCTATTGGTGCGATAAGATATTTGAAAACAGATTTGAATTCCTCGTGAATTTTACTACAAAACGACTTTCCCACATTTTTCATTTTTTTTTTTTTCATAAACCCTTAAAAAAATTAACCGAACAAATTAACAAAAAAAAAAAATTGTTAATAATTCATTTTTGAAGGTCTTAAAAAAAAGAAATAAAAAAGTGGGAAAGTCGTTTTGTATAGTAAAATTCACGAGGAATTCAAATCTGTTTTCAAATTTCTTATCGCACCAGTAGATCGATCGGTACGTTGGAAGTACGAAACGTCTATTTTGCTATGTTTCATGTGTGTAAAACAAAGACAGAAAATACCCGCTTTCAATCCCCTTAAGAGAAAAAAAACGATACAACGGAATCGAATAAAAAAAAAAAAAAAAATGTTTTTTATTTCTTCTGTCGACGCGACGTATTTAATTTAAATAATATTGCGCACAAACACCGACTGCACTAGAGACGCGTGTATATAATATAGTCAGTCTATAAATCGTATTTTAATGCGTTTATCGGTTATATATAATATGTGTGTGTGTATAAAACAGTGTCTATAATATATTATGTACTATCAGTCCACCGATGATGCATTTTTTTCCCCCGTCAACGTAAATACAAAATATTATAAAATAAATCGATGTATAATTTAAGAAGACGGTCGTCGTATGCGCTTCGAACATATATACATGTATATTGTAGAGGCACAACCAACACGCGTTAATGTTACGCGATAATATTATAATATAGACGAGGACTTGGTCGTTATGATAGTATTTTCTATATTGTATTCATATGTTACGAGTGTTTATTGCGTAAAATTAACGACATTGTTTTTTTCCCCTCCCCCGCGTAGAGAAAATTGTTACAGTTAAAATAGATAACGTCCTATTTCCATAGGAAAAAAAAAAAAACTCCTCGTTCGTCAAAAGTCACACGCGTTTAACGACGGCGAAGCGGTTTCGGCGTCTTAACGACCCGCGCACAATAGGCGCGCGTTAACCGCCGGCGTTTCCTTTTAAAAAATATAAATAATTGATTTGTTATCGCGCGGGGTACGGATAAGATTTAGAGAGGAGGGAGAAAAAAAAAACTGAAATTAAAAACGTTTTTTTTTTTTTTTCGTGTATTTTCCACAGCTCCGTACTTGTGCAGAGTATCCGTGGAGAGATCGTCTGATGCTGGCGACGTAACAATGAAGCACGAGAGTGTACACCCGGAGGAGCTGATTTCGAACGGCGGCGGGAAAGGAAAACCGTTCAAGAAGAGCATCAGTCTAGGCGCTCTGGGCCTGGGGAAGCTGTGGCGAAGGCGATCCGTGACCATAACCGAATATGATCCGTGTTACAAGGTCGTCTATCTGGGCAACGTCCTCACCGGCATAGCCAAAGGTACGTGTGTGTAATTATGATTTTTTCAAAAACGATTCCCGTCCAGTCGATCGGGCGGAGTCGGTTTCGTATTATATATTATATAAACTCGGTATTTTCTGACTCCCACGTCCAGCGCGCCGTGTTTGTAAAGCGATTAGAATACGAGCGCGCGCCCAGTTAGAGAGACCAGGTCGCGGTGGATGCCGACGAAACTCGTATCGAAAGCCCGGGGGCGTTTGGTCGGACCACAAGAGGTTTCCGAACGAAACGTACAAAATTTAAGTTTAATCAGCGTACAAATATAAAACACAAAAAAAAAAACTGTTTTCTTCTTATATTATAGTCGTAGTCATATCGCTGAACTCGATACATGGAACGCGCGTATATTAATCAAAATACGACCTCCCAGATAGGAGGCCGCCATATGCGTTCTATAAGGTATAAAATTCGTGGAGAATACGATGAAACATTGGTTTCTGCCGTGATATTTATCATATTTTTATTATTTACTTTGAGATAACAGGACACATCAGTGTTAGCACCAAAATCGGTTATTTTTACATGACGAAGTCGGTAACAAAAACAGGAAAGTAGAAACGGAATGCATGTGGCGGCTCACTATACAGGGGTCCATTTTTCGTATAGGAGAATTGTGTAGAATGCGCGTTCCACGTATTCAATTCAGTGATTCGATCTCGCTGATACGGAGGGAAAAATAAATAAAAATCCTATAACAGAAACGCGCGTAGTCGAGAGAGAGAGAGAGAGAGAGAAAGAAAAGGTTTTTTCCTAAAACGGTTTTTCTATTTGAGCGGGGTATTTTTTTAATAAGTCGTGTGAATATAATATCAGCGTCGTTTTTTTTTAATATAAAATATAACAATATATAATAAAAAAAAAAAAATTCATCAAGTAACACTGGGTGATTCCTCTCATCAAATAATCGTGTAAATATTTTTTCTGTTATCACATATTCTTATTGTTCCTAAAGGAACAGATTGTATATATCGTTTAAAAAAAAAAGTCGACGCGCATTTCGTGCAGTAATTATAGAATGATGTGTAAATATTCGGAATATATCGCGCGCGCGTATGTGGCAAATTATCGGTATTTGTCTCGTGGATATAATTATTATTATTATTGCAGCAGTTTTTGGACGGCTGAGAATATTCAGTTAAATACGTATACGTCGCAGACGTATTTAACGAAAACGTTTTTTTTTTTTTTGTATCTATTCTGTGTGGGGGGGGGGGTTTATAACGCGTATTACACGAAAACCGTTCGTATAATATAAATAAATACCGCGCAGAATGTTTAAACGTTAGTGAAACGTTTTTTTTTTTTATGCCTCGTGTTTATAATGAGCGCGTTATTTTTGTTTTTGCGCGCGCAACGGAATCGCCGTTTTTATAATTTTTCTCGGCGTCCGCGTATTATCGTTATAGAATAAATAATAATTCGTGTAGGAACGATTTTCTCAGTGTTTTAAAAAAAAAAAAAAAACGTTTTTCTCCCTCGTTTCGATTCGTTTTTTTCTTTTTAAACGCGTCTATTCCAATAGCGCAGCGTTGTTGTTATCCATTCCCATCACCACATACGCGCGTATATATACGTACGGCTGGTACGCACGACACGTATACAGAGAACGCGTGTGACAGGCACACCTTTGCGCGGTCTCACTCCACCACACTCTCTGTCTCTCCACACACACACACACACACACGAGCGCAATGTTTGTACGGTCGCTTCTCGAAGAAATAACTATTCGGACGCGCATTCCGACGTGAAAATTTTCCTACGTGATCCGGAGCAGCCGACACATTACACGAGCGCGCAGAGAGCCGTGCACGGTCATCGTTTATTATTTTTTTTTTTTTAAAACGGACCGGGCCTGGGATCAGTCGTGTACAATGACTGATGGACGGGAATGTCGCCGCCGCCGGCGGAGGAGTGTTCGAGGAGGAGGAGTTCTTTGGGTCGGTCTCGCTCCGTACGGTGTTCAATTGAATTTATTATCGCGCCGTTACGATTTTTTTGTTTTTTTTTTTCGTAATTTTTCACAAAATTAAATCTCCGTTCGCTTTTTACCACGCGTTTCGACTGAGTGGCGCGTCCTCGATCGCACTCAGACGTCCGTCGCCTTCAAGCTTAGCGAGCTGGACACTTTGAATCGAAAATATCCCCCGGATCCGTTGTGAACGACCGTCTCGCGTGAAGGCCTCGATTACGGTAAAAATCGGCTGAAACGTGTGTTCATATTTTGTGTAAACGTTTTGAACTTTTGTAAACCTATAGACCTATGAACTTCGTTTGTTCCCAACTAGGAGCTACTAGGACCGGACCGGTAACTTTTTTTTTTTTTTTAATTCACTGCCAAAAACGAATGTTTATACATGATGGGACCGGATCGTGAAGAGCTCTAAATCGTATATACATTTTTTCGCGTTGACGTCACTCGAGAATCAGTCGCATAATGTCCATCCACCTCCGTGTCTGATCGCGCACGTCTCGCGCAGCCTCTTTTTTTTTTTTCACTTCTTTCAGCGTTGCTCTAATTCGTCCGTCGTACTTGAGCCGCACACGCGTTCTTCTACTACGCCAATAGCCGTGTGATTGCGACGCACTAATTTGTTTCATGTACGCTTCATTATACCGTTTTTTACTTCCACAGTTTAGTTAAAATGTTATAAACCTTGTGAACGATACGAGTTCCAAAAAAAAAAAACTCTTAATTCTTAAGCGACTTAATCGTTTAAGGATTTATCGTTAAAACGATCCGCCCCCCCCCCTCGAGTTTTCAATGAAAAATCTGTCGTTGTTCGCGTAATTCGTTATACACACACTTTAAGTAGGGTACACACTTCTTTATAGGTGTAGGTACAGTTAAACGAGTTACGCGTACAAATTATTCGGTAAAATACATTTTTCGAGTCGTCCTCCAAATAATATTGTTTTCCGATCACGTTTAATGTTGACTGTGTGTGTGTGTGAATCAAACGGTTTACTACAGTAGTTACTGCGTAGCGTCCTAAGTAAAAAAAAAATAAATCAAATGTATTGAAAAAAATAATAAAAAACTTGGGTCTGTGAGTATTATCGAAGATGAAATTAGAAAAAAAAAAACCAGCAGGATACGTTTTTAAATAGATTTCCAAAAGAATTTCCCAAAGAAATCCGTGTTTCGAAAGCGTTTTGCAGGGCTTATACTGACCGATCGTATATACATTTTTTTTTTTTTTATTTTAACATTTTCAACGATTACGTTCGATATATTTACTACGCAATGGCATCGGTAATAAAACGATTGATGTGTGCAAAACTCTGTATATTGTGTGGCGGCGGCGGCCTCGGTTTCCGAACCGTTAAAATGAAAAAAAAAAATAATGCGAATTATTATATCGTCGCCAGTATAGGTGTACAATTTACGTTTCGTCGACGAAAAGAGTTTCTTTCGCGTCGTAAAATTCCAAACAGTAAAACTCGCCGCTACACTCGCCCCCGTCTCGTCGTTCGTCACCACACCGCGTGTTTTTTACGATTCTCTTTGGGTTTTCAGTTTGCATTTTAATAGCGCGTTATTTGCAACGTGTCGCCAAACGGCGAATAACAATAAATGCGCCGCCGGATTGCCGCGCGTTAACGTTGTAAAATAGCTCGATTGCATTCCTGTATGTGCAATAAATAATACGGTAAATTATGCGGAAAGATTTGTGAGAAAAAAAAGTTATTTATACGAAAAATTCACGAGGAAAAAAATCGCCACCCGTGCAGTAAAAAAAAAAAAAAACGTTTTTATTGGTGTTTCAGTTATATATTGTTAGTCACGCGCGCGGCGCGTACACTGTATATATAGTTATCGTCTGGAAATACGCCGAACTCAATACGCGGCACGCGTGTATCAATCAAAATATGACCCCAGACCGGAGGCCGCCGTATGCATTCCGTAAGATATAAAAGTCATGGAGGAGATACGATGAAATATAATTTTTTCCATGATATTTATCACGTTTTATTATTTACTTTGAGATGATAACAGGACAAAAAAACGGGTCGGGGGCAGTTGTCCGAAAATGATAACAGATATGAGATCGAAAATGGCGGCGTCGAATTTGTACCAACATAAAATTTTCAAAAATTCAAAGACCAATGTTTTTTTCCCTTTTGTATGTGTACTGTTTTGCTATATGATAAAAGTTATGTATTATGATATTAACAGAGGATAATAATTATATTTATTTATGTTATAGTCTATAGAGTATTTGGAATTTTGTAGTGTGTAGTGAAACGTAAATATAATTTTGTTAGCAATGGTTGGCAGTACTTTGTCGAGTTCAAACCTTTATCAATCTCAAATCTGTTATCATTTTCGGACAACTGCCATTGACCGCAAAAAAACGACGTGCTCGTAGTATCGACGTTAACGCCGAAAACGGTTTTTTTTTTTACGTAACGAAGTTGGTAACAAAAACAGAAAAATAGAAACGGAATGTATATGACGGCCAAAAATACACGTGTTTAATCAATGCTGTTAGAGGGCCGTATTTTTTTTATATACGAGAATAATATTGTACAAAATGCGCGTTCCGCGTACATTGAGTTTAACGTGGAAATATAATATTATTGAGCCACGAATACTTTTGCAAAATTTTAACTGCTGCTGGGAACAAAATTTTTTTTTTTTGATAAATTAATTTGTCGTCGATATAATCTCAATGAAATTCGTAAAAAAAATGTTTATGCGCGGCGCGAGAACAGAATAGTATAAAGTACAAGTATTATACAATTATATAGCCCCGTAGTCGGGTGCACCGTTTTCCGAGACGTTCCAGTGTCGTGTTTTGGAATATAATCTGTATCCGTATCCCGGTGGCCTTCTTGTTAATTGTCATACTGCAGAGTGCAGTGTATGACAAAAAAAACTATTTTTAAACGCGGTATGCGAGCACTATTAATAATTAATTATTATTATCGAACGGGATGTACGTATACGGCGTATTGTTTTCGTGGAGATATCGATCGCAATTTAACGTATTTTTCTTCTTTTTCTTCTAAAATAGGTATCTCTTTAATTACACGCGGATATTACACGCATATTTTAATTGCGTGTATTTAAAATTCCGTCCGCACAGTCAGCTGCGTTTGTTGACTTGTGTCGTCTAATTGACAGTGCGCAGTCTTTTTTGCAGCGGGCGGTGGTGGTGGTAACACGGTAAAACGAAAACGTTTAGAAAGTCAAATTTTTTTGAAAAAAAAAAAACAAAAAAAACTCTCTATATTCTCGTAAACGTTAAATTTTTACGAATTTTCTTTGCCGATAAACGCGTCCAAAAGTTTGATTTTTCTTTGCCGAAAACCGTTCATCGACCGTGTCGGAAAATATTTAAGACGGTATACGATATACACGCGTCTCTTTCACTCCAATCCTTTGGCACGCTTCGCGCCACCTTGGAATGCGAGGACGGGAGAGAGTATATAAAATAATATTATACGAGTATACGATGCGCCGGTTATCTGTATAGTGTGTAGCAATAAGGTTCGCTCGCCAACTGGTTCTACCAGATATTTGTTTGTAGAAAGAACGAAAATCTTCGGTATATTTTCGCATTCGCCGCAGGTTATGCGTGGTGGATACAAAAATGTATATATATATATTTTTTTTTTTTATATACTTTCGAATAAAATTGCGAATTTCGCCGCGACATTACCGTTACACTACCGTCCTGCGGAAGAAATGAATATACGCGAGATACTTTTACAAATGGTCCACGCGGTGTCGCGAACGTGCGGTGAACGTGTTTAAATGTCATCGTGATGGCGGAACTCGAGATAAAATTTCAAAAAAAAAAAATTTGACGTTTAACGAAAAAACAAAACTTTCGAGACTCGTTCGCCGGTATAAACGAGTCCTTCGGCAATCGCGTTACACCGAAACGAGTCGCAGTGTGTATTTTTTAGTGTTTTTTTTTCTCCTGTGAAACGTATATTGAAAAATAAATAAATAAATGCCGCGAACGCGGTTTTAAAATACTTTCCGCTTTGAGTTTTTCGAAATATTCGGGTGTAATATCGATTGACCGAAACGGGGGGTTTTTTTTTTTAATTCGCGACTATTTTATAAATATTATTA
This sequence comes from Slavum lentiscoides, assembly GCA_032441835.1. Classification (NCBI taxonomy): domain Eukaryota; kingdom Metazoa; phylum Arthropoda; class Insecta; order Hemiptera; family Aphididae; genus Slavum; species Slavum lentiscoides. Next base: position 1,666,441 of record CM063714.1, on the reverse strand, counting down.
CCGTTACGTTCATATACGCGTCTCGGATTATTTTTAACCGACTTCAAAAAAGGAAGAGGTTCTCAATTCGGTTGTACTTTTTTTTTTTCAGTGTTTGTTACCTAATAACTCCGTCATTTATGAACCGATTTGGAATTTTTTTATTTTTTATTTGAATATATATTATACTTTCAGGTCGGTCTCATACCGGTTTCGTAAATACTCGTATTAGCTTAGTATTGGGCCGGTAATTCAGTTGTTTTTGTATATTTATTTTTTCCGATTTCATAAGGATATTGGCCTAACCACCCAGTCAAATGAAGGAACAAGAATGACTACATATATAACTGCTACGACTACTAAAAAGAATGAAATAAAAATAAAAAGAAACCGAGTTAAAAAAAATGCACTAAAAATTATGAAATAATCAAAATAACCTTTTTGAAATCGGCGCCGAACATCAAACAACATTGCGCGTTGCAGAAACGCATTTTATTAATATATTAATTTATTACAATATCCTATATACCTATTAGATTAATACAGTGCGTTTCTAACAATGTAATTTTGTTTGAAATTCAAAAATGGTCATTGATTATTTCGTACTTTTTAGTGCATTTTTTGAAGTCTGTTTTTTTTCTAAAAAAAAAAAATTTTTCTTCTTTTTCTCCCGTAAGTAATACCTAAGTATAGTATAGCTACGACAAAAAAAAAATCTAAAAAAAAAACGCAGACACGCTGGCCGGAATTAAATTATTGGCACTGTTTTACAATCGTCGGTATACATATTTAATTCTAAGCGCAATAATAATTATTAACCGAGCGCGTTTGCGACGTACAAAAATAGCGAGGGAGAAAAAAAGTAGAAAAGACCTCGACGACAATCGCGGAGAACGTTCGTTCGCGAATAAAATATAAATTGCGTGTGGACAATTTTTTTTAAAATTATTATTATACGCGTTTTAATATATGCGCGCAGTAACGCGCTGCTCAGTACCTACTTCAGGGCGCGTGTTTAGAAATTTTTTTTTTTTTTGGGGAAGGGGGGCTGAGGCGTTGAGTAAATATCATTGTTGAATTATTTCTAAATTCTCTAATCCAAGACTAAATCTTAAAAATAGGATAAATCACCAAATTCTCAACGTTTTAAAGAACGACTATACGTATATTAGAAATTTATTTAAAATATTACATCCTATAGCCATGGAGCATAGGAATTAGTAAAGAAAGTTCCGGAAATTTCGAGAGGGGGGCTGGAGCCCCATCAGCCCCTCCCCCCATAAATACGCCCGTGCAGTATTCCGTATACTTTGTGCGCTCAGCGTTTATTTATATATTTTAATTCGTTCGAGTTCTTCGTGTATAACGTTTTTTTCTCGCGTTTCGTTCTATACGCAGCTCGCAGACAACGATTTTCGATTATAAAAAGCTACCGAACAGTGTACGCCGCGTATATTCCGAACGAAAAACTAGGAGTTAAAAAAAAAGAACGATCGTACACACTTTTTTTTTACGTTTTCTACGCTCGCGAGTTCGAAAACAAAACGATTTTTATTAACGAGTCATAATATATTTAATTCGGGTAATTAATTAGGTATTACATTGCTGCAGCGTATACGGTCTGACGCGTTTCTGCGCAATTATTTATTTATTTTTTTTGTTATAAACAACGCAAACGGAAATAATTAAAAAAAAAAACAGAAATATTTCGAAATTCGTGTCGAGATTTGACAAAAATTACACTGTTTTACGCATGCAGTATATTGCGCAACGTCCCTTTTAGACTTCAAGTAAATTTTTTTATTTTAACATTATAAGAACATCGGCTGTTATTATCGTTGTTACGATTTCCCGGAAATTCCCGCGGGAACGTCGAAAGACTTAATTCAGATAATTCCGATTTTAAATCGCGTAATTTTTAAAGAAAATATTTCGAATTTCCAACGACGTTTTCTTCCGTTCGAATCGATATTATCGCGATAAAAATGTGTTTTTTTTTCAAACAACCCGGTACACAACGAGTAAATGTGTCGCGTCAATATTCACCACGGGTCATTTTATCGAAACGTCAGTTCATCGCGTGTCATCGTATTACACGATTTCTGAACACTGCGTCGCCGTTGCTTATATCAAGTGTAATGACGAGATTTAGTTTAGCTCGTGTACCGGGTCATTGAGTCTTATGAAAAATAATCGTCGGCCACCGAATAATTTATTGGAAACGACGAACTACTCTGTCGGCTGCAATTCTTAATTATTCTGAAGACACTCGGATAGGACGTACGTTGACATAACGAATCGATGTCATTCGAGTGTATATATAGACATTTATACAAGCGTTGAAAAAACAAAAAAGAGGAAAAAACGAATGAAATAAAAATCGAGCAATATATAGCTGGAGAACGTTCATCGGCAATAAAAAAAAAAAAAATGTACCGAGATAAAGCTCAAAGTCTGAAGCAAATATTGTTATGATGATTTTGAAAATAGACATATCGACGACCGTTTGCGAGAAATAATTTCCAATTGCAATATAATGGATCGTGTAAACGACAAACAATATTTTATTGCGATCGGTGTTTCACGCGATTATTTGAATAATATAATTATCATCAATAAATATTCGATAAAATCGATCATTTGACATATCATTCCGTGTGAAAACGTATTGTATTGTACTCGCACAAGTTCCGAAAACGTCCAGATATTTTCTCTACACGACGTGCACACCGGTACCGACGATTTTCTAGTGTTTTATGCAGCGGACACGGCGCGTTGCAACGAACGACGCAACGTCTCCGGCTAATTATCGATAATATTCATTAGCTTATTATTAACCGTGTCCGTACTTCGTTATTACTAATTAGTTTATAACGCGTATAGATTATAATATTTATTTGTACAGACACGTTTACGCGATGATTTCTGTTGAATTCTTTATGAAAATAAAATCCAATTAAAAGGTTCTTTGCGTAATGGGCGCGCGCGCGCGTCTATTACATATTATAATATATTAAATATAACGCGTCGTTATTGTTAATTAAAATCGCGGCCCGTCTACGAGCTAGTGGTACACTCACTATCGCGTATGTTCGAATTAAAATTTTTAAATGTTTTTATATATGTGTTATACATGTATAGACAAATAATAGGTACAAATTTATGAAATAAAACGCGTTTTTATTTCGTACAATTAACGCGTCCCGCTTACTGTACATTATATAGGTATAATTACAAAATTGTACGAACAGAACACACGTAAATACATTTGGCGATTATCGCCTCTAGTCGATTTATTTTACGAATATAGGTCTGCGAATTATTGAGCGCGTTTTTTTCGTCTTCTGTACATCATCGCGGTGTCATAAACGTCTTCTTAATATAATATATACAGTTTCGAATCGTATTGTGTCAATAAAGCGGATTCAGTTTTCGAAACGTTATTGTTTCGACGTTTTACATTTTAAACACACTCAATGTCTTCGCTGACATTTTCATCGATTTTCTTCTGGGGGTTTTTTAAAAAAAATATTTTACGCGGGCTGCAACAGCGGTTGCATTGCTAAAAGTCATTAACATTTAATGGATTCGTAACAAACATTTTAGATTCTGAGAGGAGCGATGAATCTATTGTTTTTACATTGATGTTTATTTTATTTTTTTTTTTCCATCCCGTGTAGAGATTTTTGACCAGAAGGAGTGCTCCGACGATCTCTTCGGTCACAGTTTGTTCTGTGCGTTCTAGTTGGTACTTTAAGAGAGGTCATTTTTCGATTTTCTCAAAAGCGCCTAAAAATATAACTCAAAAACGCTAAAAATGCAATTTCGTCTTAATCAATTGTTGTTTATTGCTTGTAATTTTGAAACCAATTGTCATAGAAACCTGAAATTTTCACCAAATGTGCAACTTTAGACTATGTTTACGAGAAAAGTAAGCTCCGCTCAAAATCGTTTTATCGAATGCAATGACTTATCATTGCTTTTAAATTTAAAATAAAAACAAAACTCTAAACTCTTTATCCAAGTAATTCACTTAAGCGATATCCACAACACCCCGCGGCTCGTTACCTTTTTTTTTTTTTTTTATAATGTAAAATATCGAAACGGAAATTTTTTTTTTTTAATTCCATAAAAAAAAAAAATTTATTTACTTCGACCGCTGCGTAATTTAATAATATATAGTCGTTAAAAATCGCGATTTTTAATGCGTCCTTTTCAACGTGTTGGCCGGATTAAACGCGCATTAAATTCACAGCCCCGCAGGCTTGTCGAATAAATCGTGTTGGTCTATACAGTATTTCACACGGGAATATAATATATATTACGTTTTATAATATTATGCAGTTTTAACCACGCGTATTGTACGTATACGAGATATCACTTTTTTTTCCTCTTCAACGAGTCCGCCGTGCTGTTGTTCGATATTTTGACAGTTAAACGAAAAAAATAAAAAATACGCCGTTATAGTTACATTTTTATCGCGACGTGTTTTTTTCTCTCCACCACGCGTACTCGCTATATCGCATTGTATCGCGATATTTAATCGGACTATATTATTATAGTAAAACTCGTCGTTTTGTCGGTAAAAATCTCTCGTCAAATAAAATATACACGCACGTATTTTGTCGATCTAACGCGCGCAGATTTTAACGTTTAAACTCTGTCGTCAATATCTCGTATATCTGATCCGTAGATTAAAAAGAAAAAAAAAACAAGTGTTACGTAGATGATAATCGTGTTTTTATTTTATAATACCTGTGTGGCGTGTGTTTGACATTTTATTAAACGCGGTAGGTATATATTAACAAAATCGAGAAAAATCTCGTTCGTAACGATTTTATTATTTTTCGTATTAGCCAGCGTGATTATAATACGAAAATAACATTCGTTCAACACGGCGTACGACTCGAATTATTATAATTTATATTATATAATTGAAAGCCTCCGCTGCTGCTGCAGCGTTATGATAAACGGCGGAAAAAAATAAATGTGTATTATTTTAATTCCCCCGCGAGAACGTTGACGAAAACGAGCGTGCGTAATATACTTTTACACTTTGCGCTCGTACCGTATTGCCAGGACTTATCCTTGATTTCATACAATATTACACACGTTCTCGGTCTCGTAATCGCGCACGTTCTCCTAAAGTCCTACTAATACACGCCGTGTTATTTGCGATTCCTACTCCTTAGCAGCAGGCAGTAGCAATAAGTGTATTTAGTACGGTGTAGCAGTGATAGCTCCGCAGATGTACAGGGTGATTCAATACGGTCTTCGTCCGATTACGCGCCGTTATAACTGGGTTAACCGTAACGTGGTCGCTGGACGGATCGAAAATAGTGTCGAGTTTTCTTTTTTTTTTTTTTATCGCGAATACACGTGTCTTGTGAGTGCTCTGTACGTGTAAAAAAAAACTGCCGTCGGTTTGTGTGGAGGTCCTCGGCAAAAACCGTTTTGTGTCCTCCGTTTCAAACGAGTGCTAGTCGACAATAACCTATCGCGATTGTAACAACGTTTCCGGAGGAATTCGAATACCTGCAGTTTGGGGTGAAATATGTGTGACCCGATCGCGCACATATTAAAACACCGTATTATTTTAAGTACATATTTTTTTCTTTATCATCTACCCCCTCCCTATGCGTCTTCGATCTTCATTTATATAAAAAAAAAATACGAATTTTTTTTTTTTTGTAAATCTTCAACCATCCTGTATAATCATTACAACCGTCTATTATTATTATTATATCACTTCCAACCCCCTCTTTCGCAGCGTATATTACAGTATATGTGTATAATAGTTGTCGAAGGTCAGTCGGCCTGTTTCTCCCGCAGGAATGCGAACCAGATAATAATAATAATAATAATTATTATTATTATTATTATTGTGTCTGCCGTTGGGATTGTTATAGGCGAGTGTGTGTGTGTACGTTTTATAATAATTATGTGGCGGCGGCGGCGTCTAAAAATCGTTTGCGGTGTATGTACGAGCGTGCGGCGGTGGTGTATCGTATGAGATTCTGTGGTACGAAACTCTGACGAAGGTGGTACACCTCCAAAGGCGGTTTTTTTTTTTTTTCGACGCGGACATTGTCTTACGGCCATTGGGATCATTGCGAGAATTCGCCCGACACCGAGAATGTTACCGTGATGACGTCACGAACGAGACCGTCGGTATTTCGACATTTTCCTATGACGACCAAGTAGCCCACGAGACGTATCCGTGCATTGATTGTTGTACGTGCACGCGCAGTGTACAGATACTTTGATTGATTTTTGTTTTTACTGATCGCGGAGGTAAGCGCGTATGATCGTCGTATTCGAAACGAATTTCGGTTGATATAATAACGAGAAAAAAAAAAACGGTTTGAGATTAAGTTTTTGAGAAAATATTTTTTCCAATTGTGACTGCCGAAGAAGCGAACGCGGAGGACATCAGCTGCTGCTGCTGCTGCTGCTGCTGGTGAACGTAACTCGACGACAACAATACGATCGTTGATTAATAAATTTTTTATTATTTTTTTCTTTCTGAAAAAAAAAACAACGACGACGTAACAATAATATGGCTTGTATGAAAAAAAAAAAAACAAAAAAAACGTGTATCGGGTCGTCGTAGTCCGTGCAGGTCGATGATGCGCCGCTTTTGTTGTCACTGATCCCGCGCACGCTGAGACAGGCACCAATTGTTCCGGTCCGCGCGCGCTCCTCTCCACCAGTTTTCGATTTCTAATACATAAAAGAGGACCGGGTACAGCAGCAGCACCGGCTACTACTTAAACTACTACTACTACTACTACTACTACTACTACTACCACTACTACCACCACCACTACTTGGCACCACGCTTTGTATACTATATTATACTCGCTTATATGTATATATATAGGTTTTTCGTTGCGTCGTAATTTATACAGAAAAATAAACGCGTTCTTCAGGAATGTGTGACGACGTGTAAGCATTGGTTCCCAAAAAAAAAAATGGAAAAAAAAATACGCCGCTTATATGTACAATAATACGCGCAATAAAGAGATGTAAGGAGAGAGAGAGAGAGAGAGGATAACAGTGGTCCTTATGAGCGCGGTAACGGTGCAGGACGAGGGGGAGCGTATAATAGCAGGGCGTGCAGTATACGGTATTGTTAGTGTTGTTGTTACTGTTGTATGTTATGTGTTGCGCTGACGATTTATGCGAGGCGAAGAAGAAACCAAAAAAAAAAATAAAATAAATCGTTTAAATCGTTCGTTTTACCGATGGAATAATAAAACCGTTGTATAGTATTTCGCATGACAAATAGGTCTTTATCCTCAGGAATACACTCGCGATTAGGTGTTGCGGTAGCAGCAGTAGCAGCAGCAGGACTACGTTATCCGGGGCCGTTATTGTCGTATAACCTGCAGTAGTGTAATTATTAGGATTAGGTCCATGGGAGAGAGATCAATATTTTTTCGTAACAACGAATATGAATTTTTTTTTTTATACGTTTGTGTTCATTTAAATAAGACAATTAATAGATACGAAAAAAAAAAAAAATGTAGTTCATGTGTTTTCTGATCTATTGTTTTCGTGGTTTCAAAATCATTTCGTTGATATTATACTTCTTCCAGATGCGATTTGAAATTCCAACGCATAGACTTAATAGATTTAATCGATTATAATGAACATTTAGTCAATACTCTAAAGCTAACCAAATTCGTTCTTCTTTCTCGCGGTACTCGCCGTCTGTTGATTTATTACTATATACAAACGTCTTTCACGCGGTCCGTTTTTTGACTAAATTTTTCACTCAGCTATAGATGTGATTTCAATCGTCCGATCGTACAAATTCGATCAGAAACGCTGTTTTGTTTCAAAATTGTATCCCATTGATAGACAAAAAAAAAAATGCCAATGATGAAGGGAATTCGACAACCGTATATCTTCTCCGTCCGTTATTATTTTATGTCCGATACGTATATAATTTTTTTTAAAGTCTTCTAGTACGCCTTTTTTTTCCTCCTCGCGCGTTTTTATTGTCCGAAAATTAAATTAAATCGTTTTTATAATTTCCCCCATCCCCCGTTTAAATTGAAATTTTTACGTAATTGTTTCGTTTTTTTTTGTATTTTATCGGGTTTCAAAACGATTTGTTTATTTAATAATAAAACGTCGATCGACTCCTACAGTGATTGCTGTTCCAGTATAAATGTGTACCTAAAAAAAAAAAACAATATTTCTAGTAATATACACGCAACACAGTAGTAACAGCGCGTACAATAACGAAATTATTACAAACATAATATACTATCGCCTGCGAGAACAATCGCGAAACGACGGATCTATTGTTGCCGTCTCGTATTTTTGTGTTTTCGCGTGTAATTTTTCGTTAATTTCGCGCGCATACGCGTTTTCCTCTCGGAACACTCGGTAACGATGACTTTAAAATAAAAATAAATAAAACGCCGGGGAATTATTATAATGTTATAACTATAGCGTAATAAATGTACGTACCATAATAATATAGTGTTTCCGAAAACGAAATTATTGTTGCGTGCGCGGCAATTAAAAGAGACGAGAAGAAGAAAAAAAATTTGCGGTATTCATTAAAATAATAATAATCATTCTCGAGACGCGGAGGAGCTGGAAACCTTGACATTGAAAATGTTTACTCATTTATAATGCCGACGGTTAAAAAAAAAAAAAAAAAAAGCGTATACACATTATTTTCCACATAGGTACGTACCTATCTGATGCGTATAATTATTTTCGTTGCTGCGTATATATATATATATAATATACACATATTATGCGCGTTCGTTTCGAATACGGAATTCGTTTGGCTTCGGAGATTTAATCGAAAATTAATTTCCATTCGTTTTTCACGTCTCCCACACGCACGCACTCCTGAAACCAGCGGTGGTGGTATTTCGTTTAACAACGCAATCTCGATTTTATACACACACACACACACACACCGCGCTATCCTCTTCGACTAGTCTGGGCCGTGTCATTTCGGATGTTAAAATAAATAAATAATATTTTAATATTTATATATTATAATATACTCGTGTGTTTGATACTCGGCGGGGGGGGGGGGACACGTATTCTCGTCGGTATTACTGCCGCAATAATACCGGGGAGATTTTTCCGATCCAATCACGATTTTTTTTTTTTTTTATATATATATCATTATAATAAAAAAATTTAATATATTTATACGTATTCGAAGCGCATTATTCATCACGTTTGTGTGTGTGTGTGTGTGTTTTTTCTTAAAATATTTTGAACGTAACCGAGTAAAAAACGCTTATACGTTTAAAACGATTAGGCGATAGACAATAAAAAAAAAAAATAATAATAAAGAGAAAATTGCGCATTACAACGCGATTCGGTTAACAATATTAAATAGGTAGGTAATAATCGATATTAGTACATAGAATTTACACGGACGGACACGAGTTTATTCGCACGACACTAAATAATCGTCGTGCGCGTATATACTCGTACGTAGGTACTATAGAAACGGTCGTTTGTTTTTTAGAATTTGGCGAATTAATTTATTTGTTTTCAATTCGATCGACGACGAGTTCGGGACGATACAATAATAATCGATGTAATTGCACCGGAGTAATTTAAAAGTCAACCGATTGAAATCCCTTTTTTTTTCCAAAGAGTTAATTTCAAAAAAAAAAAAACTACTAGCATCGTTGCGCGCCCCGCGAACGAGGTGGTAACACGGCTATTTTTAAATTCAAAAAAATCGTTTTGAACCACGAGCTTTGAGTTTAGAGAAATACACCGTTCCCGCGCGAATCGACTCTCCGTATTATTCGAATTTAAAAATCGAACTATAACGCGTCCTTGGATTTATCCACGAAAGCGACGGTACGTTATCGATTGGGTATGGACGGTATACGCGGTAATAATGTAGAATTTCGCTTGAATCGCCAATAATAATAATAATAATAATAATAATAATAATAATAATAATAATAATAATAATAATAATAATAATAATAATAATAATAATAATAATAATAATAATAATAATAATAATATTTATTTATATATATTTTCCTTTTACTGTATTACTTTATTGTATATATAATATGAAAATATAATGTAATTGTACAGTCTTGGGCTAACGACCACTGATGTCGAAGCCGTAAAAAAAAAAAAATAAATAAATAATAATAATAATAATAATAATCGTACAGTATTAAATTGCGACCTTGGACAATTTGCAAAACCGTCGATCAGAGAGAAGTATTTGCACATGCGCGTATTCGGAGCCGACAAAGTTTATATTACACGCGCGTGGTGTACGATCCACTATAATCAATTATTGAAATAATAATTTAATACGGAAAAATTATTCGTAAAAATACAACGCACACTATGTGTGTGCGCGATTAAAACGGTTAAACACTCGCGGGTTAGACGATAATCGCCGTTGTATAATAACTAATTCGGCAATCGAACGTTTGTCGAGTGTGGTGCGCGCGTTATAATATTATTTATTGTTATTATACCGAGCGAATGATATTATAATGACGAAAATTATTCAGCGAACGTTTTAAAAACAGACCCGGTAGTTTTTTTAGTCGATTTCCGTAGTAAACGCCGCTTGCAAACGCGCGTTCGTTATATACGATTTCGATTCCCCGTTCTCTTAAAAAATACAGTAAAAAACGAGGGGGGGGCAAAAATACAACGTACGAAATAAAAAGTATAAAAGTCTTGTACAAATCAAAAGTCGTAGATGAAAACTGTATAGCAAAGTATTAAGTAGGTTTTTTTTTCGTTCCTGCACGTGTCTGCAGAGAGTGGAAATATCGTCAAGTACTTGTATTGATACGATACGGAAAAGTACTTTAAAACGCGGTTTACACAAAAAAAAAAAAAAAAGTCTATTAATTTAAGTACGCTTATATTCGACGTATTAATTTGGCTCGTGCATGACTTTACCCAATCCTGTATTGACGTCTTGCTAGGCTTTGTATAGCGTTTTTTTGCTAATCGTTATTGCACGTGAATAACGGAACGAGCTATAGATTTTATGATGTAGAGGATTCCAATAGAGTGTATACAAATCTATATCGCGTAATATTTTAAGCTTTTTTTTTTTAAATAATAATCGATGTAATTGCACCGGAGTAATTTAAAAGTCAACCGATTGAAATCCTTTTTTTCCAAAGAGTTAATTTCAAAAAAAAAAAACTACTAGCATCGTTGCGCGCCCCGCGAACGAGGTGGTAACACGGCTATTTTTAAATTCAAAAAAATCGTTTTGAACCACGAGCTTTGAGTTTGGAGAAATACACCGTTCCCGCGCGAATCGACTCTCCGTATTATTCGAATTTAAAAACCGAACTATAACGCGTCCTTGGATTTATCCACGAAAGCGACGGTACGTTATCGATTGGGTATGGACGGTATACGCGGTAATAATGTAGAATTTCGCTTGAATCGCCAATAATAATAATAATAATAATAATAATAATAATAATAATAATAATAATAATAATAATAATAATAATAATAATAATAATAATAATAATTAATAATATATATAATTTTCCTTTACTGTATTATAATAATAATAATAATATTTTTATTGTATATATAATATGAAAATATAATGTAATTGTACAGTCTTGGGCTAACGACCACTGATGTCGAAGCCGTAAAAAAAAAAAAAATAAATAAATAATAATAATAATAATAATAATCGTACAGTATTAAATTGCGACCTTGGACAATTTGCAAAACCGTCGATCAGAGAGAAGTATTTGCACATGCGCGTATTCGGAGCCGACAAAGTTTATATTACACGCGCGTGGTGTACGATCCACTATAATCAATTATTGAAATAATAATTTAATACGGAAAAATTATTCGTAAAAATACAACGCACACTATGTGTGTGCGCGATTAAAACGGTTAAACACTCGCGGGTTAGACGATAATCGCCGTTGTATAATAACTAATTCGGCAATCGAACGTTTGTCGAGTGTGGTGCGCGCGTTATAATATTATTTATTGTTATTATACCGAGCGAATGATATTATAATGACGAAAATTATTCAGCGAACGTTTTAAAAACAGACCCGGTAGTTTTTTTAGTCGATTTCCGTAGTAAACGCCGCTTGCAAACGCGCGTTCGTTATATACGATTTCGATTCCCCGTTCTCTTAAAAAATACAGTAAAAAACGAGGGGGGGGCAAAAATACAACGTACGAAATAAAAAGTATAAAAGTCTTGTACAAATCAAAAGTCGTAGATGAAAAACTGTATAGCAAAGTATTAAGTAGGTCTTTTTTTCGTTCCTGCACGTGTCTGCAGAGAGTGGAAATATCGTCAAGTACTTGTATTGATACGATACGGAAAAGTACTTTAAACGCGGTTTACACAAAAAAAAAAAAAAAAGTCTATTAATTTAAGTACGCTTATATTCGACGTATTAATTTGGCTCGTGCATGACTTTACCCAATCCTGTATTGACGTCTTGCTAGGCTTTGTATAGCGTTTTTTTGCTAATCGTTATTGCACGTGAATAACGGAACGAGCTATAGATTTTATGATGTAGAGGATTCCAATAGAGTGTATACAAATCTATATCGCGTAATATTTTAAGCTTTTTTTTTTTTTTTTGGTTGCTATTATACGCATATTGAATTTATATTTATTTCGTGTTTTTCATCAAATATCCCGTAACCTTAAGTAAGCAGAAGGTAAGAAAAATTACTTACATTGCTCATGTCATTAGATATTTCGTATCTAATAAGGTATTATCATATAACAGTAGCGTAGACAGGGAGGTTGATGGGGCTGCACCCCCCTCCGAAATGAATAAATAATCAGTTTCTGTTAGTAGATACGTATTAATTGTTAACATATTAATTAATTAATTATAAGCCTCAGCCCCCCAAATCAAAATCCTGGCTACGCCACTGTTATATAACATGTGTTAATATGTATTATTATATATGTGTATTATCGCCATATTCCGGGGAAATAAACCTTTACTATATTTTTGTAATTCGTAATTTTTCACTCGCTATTTTTTACCGTTTTTTTTACGCATATTTTAAGATTTTTTTTCCCGTTACTTTTCAATGCTATAAAATCCCGAATTCTACGGTAATGCCTAAATTAATAATTTGTATAATATTAATAATACGTTTCTTTTTAAATTTCTAATGCACGTAATAACCCGACCTAAAGCCGCGTACTCGATAAATATAGGTACTCTCCGAAAATATTCCAGTAGCGGTTTGGCGCCGTCGGTTAAAAGCAAATCACGCGTTTCCCCCGGTTTTGCAGAATTTTCTCTGAGCGGACGAATCATTATTTTATTCGTTGCGTAATCCGTGTATAGGAACTAAGCGATTATTACGCGATAGATGCAAGACGACGCGATTAAAAAAATAAATAATAATAATAATAAAAACAACAACAACGTCTAAACTTGTTGTAAAAACATCGAGTGATGATGAATCATAACAATGTACGACGACGACTTGGTGCGGCCGCAGTAAAGAGTGTAAACGACGGAAAATCATCACGTGATATCGTTATAACGTATTTTCTGTGTTACGTAACGCGGATAAATCGACCTACCGGGCAAAGAAAAACACTAAACAAAAACACTGGAAAAAAACGTTTTTTCTCGTGTACGACCAAAAATTAATTTCGTACTATTCCCCAAACCGTCAGTACTTTGAAGTAGAAAAAAAAAACGCGCACAGTGAAATCCGATTACTCGTATTTCATGTTCGCTATTATATTTTATAACGCGAAAATCTAAAAATCCACGTGCAGCGGTATTCTTTCTCTGCAATCACAAAAATTATGAGTATTTTAATTTTCGTATACAATAAGACTGTGTGTCGCGGAGACTTGAAAATAAAAACCATCGAATTGTCTTTGATTTCGTTGCGCACTTTTAATATTTTTTCCTGTTTAAGTCGTATACTTTCCCCAGTGATATAATATTATGCTTTATAATTATATAATACTACTATATGTTATTCAGTTTAAGAATATACCGGAACGCGCACGTTGAACGAAAGCCGGAGCGACGCTAGACCCCCCTCCCTCCCCAGACGGCTAATAGCTACTCTGTCATTGGCTGTTGTCTGTCCCCTCCCAGGCGGCTAATACCTGCTCTGTCATTGGCTGTTGCTGTCGGCAGCAGTCGGCTCACGACGGTTTCCGCCAATCAGAATACCGATAGAAGAACCTCGCCTGCGCGAACACGAACAGATTTTCGTCAGCCGCACGGTATATTCTTAAACTGAATAGAATATAAACTTAAAAAAAAAAAAAAAATTACAAAATACCGTGTACGGTCGGAGTAAAAATTATTCGTTTCTGCGAGTGCCGGGTAAACGTTGCGTGGGGGGGGGGGGGAACAAACCGAGTACAAAATTCCTTTTCGGTCGTACAAAAACATGGCGAGTAATACCGCGAAATAATTTTTGATCCGTTGGAATTGGTTTTCTTCTCCATTCCAACAATAACGACATAATAATATACGTTTTAATTGTTACGAAGCGCATTTCTTTTTTTTTTTTTTGCTATTGCTTGTCGCCAGTCAGACTTGTAAAACGTATGGTTGTAATTTACGATTATTATTATCATTATAGTGAGTAACTATATGGTCGTCGTATACTAATAATAATACTCGTGTCTTCAGCGCGTCGTATTATTAATTTCGGCGAGCGGACGGTCATAGTCTCGTCTGGTCACCGTATTATAATGAATAAATTAGCCGGTGGTCGGATGGGGAACGCGCGACCTCCTCTTCTCGCGGAATTGAATCTCGTTTAATTTCATATTTTATTCGTGTTCCTCGTTAACCTAACCGAGTGCTGCTGCTCGCCCGTTAAATTGTATTCGTTTCACGTATAATATTATCATCTCTGCTGCTGCTGCTGCTGCTGGCTGCTGCGGTCAATATAACTTCGTTGTTACGTCGTCGGCGAGATGACGAATTTCGTGTACTTCCGCCACGTGGTATATTGTACGCGAGTAAATAAAAATGGTACGCGTACCTACGCAGTGGTGGCGGCGTACTTTCGATTTCTCTGTGCGCAGGAAAACGAGCAGGAAACTTCGTCGCCGACGCGCAGCTATAAAACGATTTTTTAATATATATATATATATTTTTTTTAGTAATAAAATATTTAAAAAAAATTTATAAAATCAGTTGAACTCCGTTGTTATTTCGACTTGTGTGTGTGTTTTTTTTTGTAATTTTAAAAATGACAACGTATTAAAACGGTGATTTTAAATGGTTTTATTTAAATAAAAACGACACGTAGTATTTCACGTATTATTATATTCATTATTAGTCTTTCTTGCTCGCGAATCTTCACCGTTTTCTTTATAAAGTATAGGAGCGTTTTTTCGTTAAACGCGATATAAACCGACCGCGATTTCGGTCCTGAGGCGTTTTAAACGACAGTGATAATACGCGGAAATACGTATTAATTTTAACTTGTTAATTTGAATTCTCCTCGATGAATCGTGTTTCTACTGTAGATTTGCGCGTAATTTCTCGCGCCTTTTGCGAGCGTTTCAAAAGAGAGGAAACTGCGTTATTATAACGGCAAATTTTTATAGTAGTAATTTTTTGGTCGAAAAATTTGTCTTTTTCGTAAGTCGTAATCGATAAAAAAAAAACCACTAAAAACATTTTCTGTTACGATTTTCGACGATATTTACCAACGCTTTGCGCACCCGTTTAGCCCGTATAACCAAAACGCTTAATGAAATTATCAAAACCGTAAACCCGTATAGCCCGATTGATTTTGATCGCGTATAACCCGATACGTCGAAAACCGAAAATAAATTCCTGTTTTAACCCGTAAAAACACAATTTTCGAACGGCATATGAATTTCGTTACGTGTATTTCGTGTAGAATTCGGTTTTTCATAATTTGGGGGCACTGTGTGGTGTATCGGTTACCGTGACAAGTGATCAACAATCGTTTTGATGACAACGGATTTGACACATCACTCGGTGTTTTAAATAACCCGAACACATCAGCTATCGGCTAAACGAAACCCGTATTCGTGAAAACGAAGAGAGCCCGAAACCGGTGATTTTCTTTTAAGCGCCCGAAACCCGTAAGCGGAATAAATCATTCCGGGTGCAAAACCTTGATATTTACTCGGTATTATAAAACCGAACAACACTGCAGCGGGTCTTTGTTCGGGATTATTATTTAACGCGAAGGCGTTCGAAAGGTTTGGCGCGTTACAGACGTTGAATCTCAAGCGGTTCGATAATTCTCGACGCGTCCGTCTCCAAGTATGATATTATAATAAACGAATCGACCTTCGATTTACCACCTATCCGCGTATTATACACTCGCCGAGACACCGGGGGGATTCACACTTTTCCTCCTCTGTTTTTAATTCGTCTTTCTCCGGAACAACTACGCGTGTTCGACGCGTCAACGACGACGACGGTACAGAAGCGCAACAGATTTTGAACTGATTTTCTCTCATTTTTTTTTTGTTTTTTAAATTTTCGTTACTATATACACACTTTTGTCTTTTTATCGCGATCCGCGTCGAACAACGCGTCATCGTTTTACGTCATCGCTCGCGCGTAGACACTCGACACTTCTTGTAACGACCGGATACGAGGATTATTATTTTCAATTTTGATTGATTCGTTTAATATTATAATCACTGTTTGCACGTATAAGCGTATTACAGCGAGACCGTACCACAGACGTCATTATATACGACGTTATAATATTTTGTCGAGATAATATTCGAAGAAAATAAAATCACGCGATTCACCGCCGAGATTTACCGTTCGTTTTGGCTTCCGTTTATATCAAAAAATAAATAAAAACACTCTACGAAACCGGCCGTATATTCGCGAATTTCGGCCACTTTGTCGTGTATATTGCTGTGCTCAGTGCACTTTCGAAACGGGAAAAAAATATCCTTAAACCATTTTTTTTTTTGTATTTTCGTGGCTTCGGTAGTGTTTGAAAAATAATTTTCTTGCTTCGTTTCTGGAATACATATATATATATATACAGCAGCGTCGTCGTCCGACAATAATAATTCGTGGCGGCTCGAAGAATGCGCCGCCGCCGCCGCCGCCTCGTGTCTTTGGAGAACATTTGCATACCGGTTCACCTAAAACGACGATGTATTCCGCGCCGATCGTTATCGCCGTCCTCGTCTAGTGTGTGTGTGTGTGTACACACACCTTCCAGTGGCGCGCAGTGGACGTTATACTCCACTTTCGAAATGTGTTTAAAAGTCGCGTTTCGAACGTAAATAAGAATTTTCCGGTATAAAATCGGTTGTAGTAATATAAATTTAATCTTGTCAGGTGACACCGCTGGGAACCTTCCTATTCAAATTCTAAGTGTCATTGTCATTGTTATCACACTTACTTATTATACCATGTTTTGTTTGTATAGATTGTAAATATATTGGAAAACTAATAATAAAAAAAAAATCGGTTGTAATTTTCATTATAATCCCCCGTCGTTAATCGGGGGGGATAGAAAATTCCGTGTGCGCGGCCACTGCGCAGTGACCGCTGCAAAGACGCGCGGGCGGGCGCGACGAGTTCTCCGCTATTGGTTCCTGTAAAATATTTTTCCTTTTGGATTTTCGCGCGAAACGCGACGCGCGACCGCGGTTAGGTTAGGTTCTAACCTAACCTAACCTATCGATCGCGTGGGAGCTTATCCGGGCGAGTTCTCCGTTATTATTATTGGTCCGTGTGAAATCCGGAAAATTTTTTTTCGCCTTTTGGATTTTGCGCGAAACGATATGCGACCGCGGTTAGGGTACGTCAGGTCCTAACCAAACCTAACCAAGGTTCTTAATTTAAAGGGGTTTTATTTTCTTCTTTTCCCCTCCCGTAAATGATTAAAATCGCGAGTCGCGTCGCGAAATCTCTCGGTTTTTTTCTTAAAACAATTTTTCCCGTTAAATTTTTTTTCTTTTTCTTTTTTTATATGTAACGCGAACATATAAAAATGCTTTTCGTGTATGACTGTTACGTAATATTTTATACTTTAGCTGTTTTTTTTTTTTTAAAGAGCGCCTCCTCCTCCTCCTCCTCCTCTCGTTTGCGCCGCCGCAATAAACGCTTCGTCGTATATTTCCTTCTCGATTTACGATCTCTACGGCGCGGGTCCATATCATAATAATACGCTGCACGTTATGTAAACGCGTGACGTTAATCGAATAACTCGCAAAACGTTGTTTTATTAGAAAATTATATAATAATTAATTAATATACGCGTTTTCTATATACGTACCTATTTCGATCGTCGGCATAATATTATTTATCTCTATTAGGTTAGGCGCAGGTAAATACGAGTGCGTAACGTATGTAAATACACGCGATTTATTTATAATATTCGATATCGCGTGATAAATCTTGTAATTTAAAATATATAGAAATTAATAATAATAAAAAAAAAAAAACATTTTTTTTCCCCGTTCAATAGTCTCGTGTCGTGACTCTGAAAATATACACAAATGATCGTATATACAGTGGAATAAATATATGTCATTTTATTTCGACCACATAATATCACGTTCTTATATTACTATGTGCGTATATAGATAATTTTAACGTATGCACGACTTACGAAAGAAGATGAAAAAAAAATCGATTTATATACGTATAATAAAATATCGAGTTCAATAATTATATAACGTACTATCGTGCGGACCGGAATAATGAGCGTTTAATAATGAAAAACCGCGGTTTATACATGACTCTATGGCAGTAGTTCTCAACCGGGGTGACATATCGCCCTGGGGTCAGTGGCGTATTTGAGACTTCACCTCAGGGGGGGCGATGGTAAAAGAACTCCCCCCCTTCCCACCAATAAAAAAAATTATATGTAGGAATATAATTATTGAACAAAACACATTTTATTTATTCAGATAATTTTTGATAACTATGGTGTTACCAACATTTTCATAAAAAATACTTGTAACTTATAACACAGAACAATATAAAATAATATAATTTTTTTAAATCTCTTGGGGGGCAATTGCCCCTATCGCCCCCCCCCTCAAATACGCCACTGCCTGGGGTGACATGGGCGCAGTGTAGGGGTGACACGAAATTCTCGGGGAAAATGACTTAAAGTTAGATTAAAACTTAGAATTTCAGTGCATTACGCATATTTTGATAGTAGGGCGACGCAGTGTTGGATTTTCGTGGATAAGGGTGACACGAATCAAAAAGGTTGAGAACCACTGCTCTATGGACTACAAAAAAAAAAGCCGTATAAAATAATTGTAATTTTTCGAAAAAATCGATTAAAAATTATATAGCGTATATTAAAACCCTACGCGAATAATTTAGGAGACAATCATAGGCGGACGCAGACCTTATTACGATTAGGGTGTGCAAGGGATCAGATTTCTTGGCCGACCAAAAGGAAAAAGAGCGAAATACTTTGATTTTTAAATTATTTATTAATAAACAACTTTGAACAATTTCTATAATAATATGGTTTTTTTTTTTACCTAATTACTAATAGCCAAGGTAATCGTTTCAATAAATATTACTATTTTTTTATTTTTGAAAATAATTGCCTAATACGACATATTTTTATTTGATTAGCTGCATAACCTGCATATTATTCCCTGCGTCCGTCTACGAGGATAATATTATACGCACGAGCACTATATACAGCGTGTGTAAAAAAAGACATTTTTTTTTTAGACTTTTGCGCGCAGCGTTTTTTACACGGCCCGTTAGTGAATCTCGCCGTTTTCTTTCATTTTTTTTTTTTTTAAAGAAAATAAAACGACTCGTCTTTCTATCCGTACAATAATTATTTTATAAAATTTATCATCTGCGCGTACACACATACGTATATTATTATAATATATGCCACCGGCGGCGGCGGCGGCGCGCATACCTATATACGGCTATATAGGTACGCGGCTGGCGCATGTTGCGTGTTAAACCGTCCGCGAACGCGTTTTAACGGTCCAAACATTTAATTAGGCACAGCCGCCATTAGAGGAAAAAAAAAAAAAAATACTCGTGATGTGTGTGCGCGAGTGCCCCATATAATCGTTGACACGAGACTGTTGTGCAGTATTTTGCGTATATTATATTCACATGCGGTTTTATATCGTATTTAAAGAAATAAATGAATATAAACGAGACCGAGCTCGTTATTATAATAACGGACGGTGCGCAGTTCGACGAGTTTTCGAATACGAAACGAAGAAGAGGGGAGAAAAAAATGGTATCGGCGGTGGTACACTTTCCCGACACTAGCGGTTTGCCCGACAGTATCGAATTTTATTATTGAAAAAAAAAGTCTGTTATATCAACAATAAACAATAACCGCGGGCAATCGTTTAAATCGATAAAAAAAATGTATGCACATCTGTAGATTATTGTATTTGCGGTATTTGTGTACGTCAAATTGTCTCGTACGTAGTGATTAGCTGATAAGATTATATATTACAGGTATAGGTTAGGCTTTTAACCCGTGCTTGTGTTTAGACAGCTTTCAAACATAAAATTTAATAAAGAAAAATTTTCGGTCAGTCAAAATTCAGTAAGTATCGTGTCGGGCAAACGTATCAGACTCCCCCTCCCCCCCAAAAAAAAAATCTCTCGTTAAAGTCGTGCTCTCGTCGTCGAATCGCCGCCGGTTTCGAACGGAATTTTTATAATTTTTTTTTTGCCCACGAAAATGGCGCTAGTAGCTTTGACACACATCCAAAAGCACTCTCGTGATTCACTTTTTTCGTTTTCGTTCGGCATCCGGTCCATCTTAATTCGTGATGTTGACTGAGAACGCCGAGTGAATTACCGGCGTTTTCATCCCGAGTCACACAATTTCGATGGTTACTGCTGCAGGAGTCGGTGTGACTGCAGCGTGTTAAGTTATTCCGAAATACGATTTAATCGTTACGATTCTAACGGCCTGGTGGGGCAATACCGACGACGACGGAAGAATCTTGAAAAAGTCACGCAAATATTTTGGTTTTTGTAGTCGACCGTGACGTCTTGTGTATATGACAACACTCCCCGAACGAACGTGTTCTTCTTCTTCTTCTTCTTCTTCTTGAGCTTTTACGGTCCTTGAAGGACTTTCGCTGCCTCTACTACTTTTTTTCAACTATCTCTGTCAACGCTGTCTTCTATAATTAAACCCTGGGCGCACTTTTTAAATCTTCTTTAACCCTGTCTATCCAGCGCTGTCTAGGGCGACCCCTGGGTCTTTTTCCATTGATTTTTCCTTCCAGAGCTTTCTTTAGAATACCATTTGACCTCCCTCCATACATGGCCTGCCCACTCAATTCGTTTACACATGAGGTACGCGTTGATACCGGGTTTTCGATAAATTTGTTTTACTTCTACATTAGTTCTTCTTCTGTACACTTCATTTTCTAGTATAGGTCCATAAATCCTTCTAAGAACTCTTCTTTCGAAGCAAGCCATTTTTTCCTCATCTCCTTTAGTAGTCGATCATGTTTCACACGCATATGTTAGAACTGGCCGTAGGAAACTTGAGTACAGGCGTTCCTTTGATCGTCTAGAGAACGAATCTGTTAGACGTTAAATTTAGCAAAAACGAGTGAAAATTTCGAGGTGCGTTTGGTTAGGTTATTGTATTTGTAGAGTAATTTTCGGCAGGCCAGTTTTTTTAGGCACATTTTGGAAAATATCCGCGCGGAGTGAGAGTGACGACAAATACCGTCTTAAAAATATTTCACGCGAGAAAATACGTCACTTGATTACTTACTATGACGGTTATGACAATGCGGCCAACAGTTTTTTTTTAAATGTTTAATATCACGTGCACGAAATTAATCTCGAGAAAATTGAATGGGTACAATTACGAAGCAATTCATTTCCCGAAAGACGCCGCGGCCGAGTAAGATTTTAAGATTCTTCCGTCGGTTACCAATCTACTACTATAGGGTTGTGAAAATATTCTTTTATTAGTATACGATTTGGTCGTGTAAAAAAAAAAGGACCGAGGGCTTTAAAAACGTAATATAAATTATCCGGAACGCAACAATTCTCAATACCTACTTAGGATTTATTGGCGTCATCATCAGTTGATCATTGATAAATAGCAGAACGGCAGCTATTAATCCTGCAAATTATAATAATGTAAGTGTATATAAACCAAGGGGATTGAAAGCGAGTATTATTTTCTCTCTTCCGTCTTGCACCACACGCATCATAGTAAACAATAAACGTTTGGTACTTTCAGCGTACCGATCGATCTAGTGATGCGATAAAGGTTCTGAAAACAGATTTGAATTGGTCGTGAATTTTACTATAAAATGACTTACCAGTTTTTTTTCAATTTTTTTTTTGGTCTTAAGATCTTCAAAAGTCGATTATTAGCAATTTTTTATTATTTTAAATTTGTTCGAGTAATTTTTTAAGGATTTACGAAAAAAAAAAATGAAAAAATGAGAAAGCCATTCTACGACGAATACAAATCCGTTTTCAGAATCTTCATATCATCACTAGGTCGGTCGGTACGTTTGAAGTACGAAACGTTTATTTTACTACGATTCGCGTGTGCAAGACAACGAGAGAACCACACTGGCTTTCAATCCCTTTGAACGCGGTTTTTAACCGTTTCACGGGCAACAAGTGTGTAATTCGGCGCTAATATTAAAATATCGTTGTTGTCATTACGTATACGAGGCGGATTGTGCGCAGTGACAACGCGATGTACGGAAAGTATTTGCAGGTCCGACTAGGAGGAATAATCAAGGACGTCCGCTTCGCGTATTTATTTCACATATTATTGCACCGGGTACAGCAGCAGCAGCAGCAGCAGCAGACTTTACCGGGGGCCGCGTTTAACCGCGTATATGGTAACTCATCGAATATCGTGCGTAGATTATATTATTATATACGCGAATAAAAGACAAACCGGTTCGCCCGGCTAGCAGACGCTATAAGACCTATACACTCCTACTCCCGCAGCTCCTATTTTATGGGTAAACGGTGTTGGTGTTGTATTTTTTTTTTTTTTTATGTATAAGGGTAAACGAAAGAAGTGGACTGAAATTTTCGAAAATTCGCCAATAATAATAATAATATTATAGTTCGCGTTATAACGTATAAACGTGATGTTGATTGACAGCAGCAGCAAGCCAGAAGCAAATTTCCGTGAAATAACGTCGTAATCTCGTTGCGCGCAATAATAACGACGATCGCTCTTTTACACACGTTTAAAGAAATTTTTAAAACGCGTGCGATTTACATGGAATTACAACGCTTACGTTTAAGAACATTTGTCTGTATATTATATATGAATTTTTTTTTCATATCGTTATAATCGACGAAGCGATCCGCAGCTGCAAGACGTTTGAAATGGACCGTTTTCAAACGTTTGTCGATTCCTGTAACGACGTGGCGATTGTCACGGGGGAAAAAAAATTGATTTTTTTTTCCTGTTCCGATATGAGAATTAAAAGGGGATGGGGAAAAAAAGCCGACGGTATAATATTATGTGATAGTTTACGCGCGTGTATATATGTAGAGAGAGAGAGAGAGATAACTGAATATTTATTATACGAGAATATATCACAAGCGAATCAATTTTTTTAATATAGAAAGTATCAATCGAATTTAACTGTGCGACGCGTTTCACGTGTTTACGATCAGAAACGCGTATAATGTATATAGGCGTTTCCGTTTATATACGTTTTTTTTATATTCGGTTGTATAATATATTTTATTTTTATTTTTCCCGAAGATTAGATTGCCCTAGTCGTTCTACCGCGGTAGGTGGTGGTATTCAGGTCATATTATTATTATTATTATTTTTTTTTTTGTAACATCAAACGATACTGCGATCGCTACACGTGCGAGTGGTTTTTTTTCGTGCGTTTCCTCTCGAAAAGCGGTTTCACGACGATTAAAGCAGCGAAGCATTATTTTTTTTTTCGGGAGGAGGGAGGCGAAATTATTAAATACTTCATTCTAAAACCGTTAAAACGTAAAAGTCCCATGTAGCAATACAGTAACTCAGTGTTAAATGAAAGAAATCTTATTCTACAATATTTTTTTATTTATTAAGTACTATATTCCGTATTACATACTTAATATATGTCGCTTTTTTTGACATGGATATGTCTGTTGTGGCTGGGAGGAAATCCGTCCGACACCGAGAATGTCACCACGATGACGTTATGAACGAAACCGTTGCTGTTTTGACATTCCTTTACGTCGACTAAATTCAGTAGCCACAAGACGTATCCACGTATCGATCTATCCGCATGCAGTGTTGATACTTTGATTTTTTTTTTATACTTACAATTTCCCATTATTATTTAACACAGTAAAATAATTTTTTGATATTCACATTTTTCATATATATATATATATATATATATATATATATATATACACTTAGTCAGTGGTCTCCGAATAGTCGGTTTTCGTATTTTCACTGTTTGATTTAAAAATTATAAAACCACGGGCGTAAGACGTAAGCGAAAAACCGCGTTCAACAAGTGGAACAAAACAACTCGGAAAAACGAACGTCGCGAAATTAGAATATGAATTTTAAAAAATTTTAAAAGATTCAGACGGATAACACGCATCAGCTGTCTGAACGCTTGAAAACGTCGAAAAAACAATGTAGTTATTGACAACGTAGTCCCATAATGTGTGATCGTGACCGCGTCATTTCCAGCATATTAATTCGGTCGAATTATAATATTTATATTATTAAATTTCACAAGTCTCGTAAAAAAAAAAATCCAATAACCGAATGTCCCACACGGTTACGTCGTCGAAAACGTATTATAATCAAAAAATAAATTTGCGAAAGAACAGTAAAGCTTCTCGGGAGAAGGGGAGGGCCGATTCCCGTAATCTCCC
Source organism: Slavum lentiscoides (assembly GCA_032441835.1). Lineage (NCBI taxonomy): Eukaryota > Metazoa > Arthropoda > Insecta > Hemiptera > Aphididae > Slavum > Slavum lentiscoides. The sequence continues at coordinate 1,641,590 of CM063714.1, read as the reverse complement.
TTAAAGTAGTAATCCCTTAAAGTGGATTATAAAGCCCAGTGGTCGATTATAACGAGTGGAAAATAACGAATTCGACTGCATACGTCCAACGTCCAGCGTAAAATTATTCAAAATGTCCTCGATTCAGACGATCTGCAGGCCTACTGGACAGTACGTGCCTTGCCGCGGTCGACAATGAAAAATACGTTACACCGGAAACCCATCGTACCGTGTTTCCTCTCTTTTAAACACACGTTTAGTTTTTTTTTTTTTTTTTATCATTTGTAATATGTTTTTATACGCACTTTCGCCCAGTTATTTGAAATATAACGCGATACGTCGCTCGACCGGAACACGCGCTCGGTTATTTATTTTTTAGTATTTTTTTTTTTTTCATGCTCATAGTTACAGTCGTCTGCTGCTGCTGCTGCTGAAGTCTTCCCCGAGAGTTCTCCGCGAACATATGGCGTGTTATCATAATCGTGTGACCGTATAATTCTGCGACACGTTTTTTTTTTGGTCATTTATTCGAAAAAAAAAAAAAAATTCCGATTCAAAATTATTGTCGTGTTTCGGTAACGATATTATTATTATAACACTCCATGAACGTTTTTTAAAAATCACCGATCCTTTGGTATTGTCACAACGCGTAGATCGTCGATTATTATCGACAGAAAAATCCATATACGCTACTGCTGCTGTTGGTAACAGCGGTGGTATCGATGGGGTATATATTATAATCATTTTGTGGAGATATCCATTATACGCGGTTATAATCAGAGAGACGCTTTATTTATTTATTATAAAGTCTAAAATTTTTTGGGGGTGGGGGGAAAACGTGTTATACAAAATTGATTTATTTGGAATTAATATCAAAACGCGTAGTCTATTATTACATATATAGGTTTATAATTATTTTGTTTTCAACGCGATTAACGCCGATAATCGATGCCCGCTTTGGAAACGGTCTTGCTTGGTGCCTGTACAATTCTCGAGTCCTGCCCTAAACTTATTGTATTTTTAAAAAGTTTTAATTTTTTTTTTTTTTTATTACAAGTCAAATGTAAAAAAAAAATTTTTCCATTTCATTTAACCTAGTTTTTTTCTCTCTCCGAAATCACACACGAATCCTGTACGTATTAAAATTAAAATAAATTTGGTTTTCTCGCCGGGAGAACGCGACCGCGACAAGAGGAATCTGCGTACTAGGCATAATTTTGTTCTCGCTATTGAATTGAAATGTTTTGTTCGAGTTCGGGGGTTGGATCGGAAACGCATTTGGAAATGCGTCGTTGTGAGAGAGAAATAAACTAATATTTAAACTATATTAATATGCGCTAGTATGTATCTATTATAATCGAAAAAAAATGTTTCGTTTTTTTTTTTTTACGCTATAGAACAAATTTTCAAAAATTAACATAGTTTTTTTTCCATTCCAACACGGTTTCAATTAAAAAGCATTAAAAATCGGTTCCTACAATAATTCCTACGCTAATTACGATTTTAATTTTTTTTTTTTTCAAAATTAAATTATAACTGCGTAACCCAATTACACTGTTTTGTACACGCCGCCGACGTTTGTCAAAAAAAAATAAACAAAAATTACACTCATAAATTGGAATAAAAAAAAAAGAGAAAACATTTTTCGATTTTCTTACAATTTGTACGGGATAGAAAGGATAAATATGTTTATTATAACGCGGAATTATATGCGACAATTAAATGTGGGAGGGTGAAAAAAATCTCGATAAAAATGGTAGCGAAAATGCATTGCGTTGGCAGCGGATTCTCAACGGAACACCAGCTGCACCCTGTGGAAACGTTGAGTTTTACACGGATTTGCCTGGACGCGTACACGGCGTTTCGCAAACCTGTTCGACGGTAATCGCGCTAAAACGCGATTGAATAAGAAATAAAACGAGCTACACGTTTGTAAATATATATATATATATATAAATCGGAATTACAAGTCTGTACGCGATATATAATTTATAACGAAATTGTCGTCCGGCCTTGAGAACGGCTATACTTATGTGTGTAGAAAAAAAAAAAACTTTAACGCCGAAATGGAACTGGAAACCAGTTTTCGACCGTTGGTGTCGCGAGACGTTTTCCCGGAGTCGTGTAACGACCCGTTTATTTGACGTTTTCCCATCGAAAAAACACCACTCTGTATTATTATTATTATTATTATTATTGTAAAATTCGTAATTTCCCCCCCCCTCCGCTTTGCCGTCTATTATTATTAATTATTATATTTATTACACATAATGCGTTATGTTTTGTGTCGAATGATGCCGTCCGTGGTCGTGGACCGGTCTCTAGCCGATGTTGTTTCGACGAGTTCCTGCTGGTGTCCGGGACGAGACGAGGGGAAAAGTACAAAGTAGATGAGGGTCGGAGGAAAAGCGCGTTTGGAAAAAAAAGGTTTTTTACAGGATTTTTCGAATTTTTTTTTTCGATCAATTGTCATCGGGATTCGTACTGAACGCGTTTTCTCACTGATACTGTCGTGAAATTCTACTGACGTTTTACTTGCGATTCGTTTGCTGGTTTCTTTTTTCGGTCGTCTGTAGTGGCTTTTAAAACGTTTTTTCTTATAAAACTATCGCGAAAAAGACTCGTTTATCTATTTTTTTTTTAACTTTATACATTTAAAGTATATTTTCTCTTTATAAAGAAGACTGAAAAGACGATGTGCAACGAAACACGTGTAAATAACGCGTAATATATTTCTGGCCGAACCAATAGGAACGTCTTCCGCAGATTGTCTCGTACGTACAACAGCAACTATCGAACGGATACGTCTGATCGCGGTGATAAGACAAAGTTCGCGACGCGATCGCGTAAAAAAAAATGTAAAATCCCACGTCAGAAATCTTTGTAGAAACATTTCGGACACGCCGTTACAAAGTTAAACAATTTCTTTCGGTGCGTTCCGCGATATTTGCACAAATTATTCGTTTGTCGCACGGAATTAACGGAAATCGAATGTTTCGAACGAAATAACCGAGAACCGGATAAAAATGTCAGAATCAAAATATTTCGTTGTCGCAATACATTTTTTTCTTCAGATTTTTACAGTCCATTTATTGCTCTACCGTCCGTCTCTGTCTTCTGTTCTCGTTCCTCGCACGACTCCGGCCGGATCCGCCTTCACTCTTGTCTGCCCGGCTCCTTTTTCCCCATTTAGAGTGTTCCGGGCGAAAATATTGTTTTTGCCGTACCATTAGATCTCCATACACGTGCGTGCGGCTCACCCATTCTTCTACTAGTTTACTAGTGAAAAACGCACGTGACATAAACGAAAACGCCCTGTGCAAGGATATACGCGCCTTAAGGAACGATCTGCTAAACGGTGCAGAATTTAAGCCGAGCGCCGCGTGTACCGATTCACTCGGTCCGCGGAGTTCGGTTCCGGGCGGCTATGAAATCGACGCGCGTACGCGTAACGCGACGCGCACGCCGCTGCTGCTCGGCGACCTAAAACGTCGCCGGAGACGGTCGGTGGTTCCCTTTACAACCGCACTGTAGACGCGTTCCCCGATGACCCACTTCTCCGCGGCGGCGGCGGCGCTCCGTAACACCCGTAGTCGTCGTACAACAACGGAATATAATTATTACATTACTGCTGCGGCCCAACAGGAAAATAATGTTTTTGTATACGTTTCACTGCTACTACTGGCCATTATTTATTATTAATACGTGTTCACCGGTAGACTATAGCTGTAGCTACGGGTCTCCTTCTTTCTATGTGTATACGTTGTAACCCCGATAGGCAACTATAATTTATTAATTATTATTATTATTATTTTTCTTCTTCTTATTATTATTATTCTCCTTCTTTTTCTTCTTCTTATTATCAATTGTTAACTATTATTATTATTAACGGTGGTCGAAGTGGATCGAAATAAGTGTGGGGTGGGGGCAGGGGCGTCTTCAGGTCAGTTTGATGGGAGGGGGCGATTTTCTAGATGAAAGAATACGTGTATATATGTCGTTTTGGTACTATGAGTGTTAGAAAAACTAGTATATTTTAATAGTATTTTTTCTCATAGTGGTCGGTAAGCTCATGGAGGGGGGGGGGCGATCGCCCCCATCGCCCCCCCTCAAGGACGCGCCTGTGTGGGGGAGGGGGGATGGAAGCAGTGTCGTCGTTTCGAGTTTTGAAGGGGAGGCAAAGTTGTTGAAATGGTCCGTGTTGTTGAAAAATAAGCCAAAAAAAAAAGTCTTTTTTTTTTTTCAACCAAAGGATATCAACACCGGCCGTATTAACCTTGACGGTGAACTATATTTTTTTTATGATTACAATCAATAGTGACGTTTAGATTTACTGAATGTTAATATTTTAGAAAACGAAATAGTTCTTATACAAAGAGTAAAAAAAAAAAAAGTGGTTCAAAAGATATTTTTCTAAAAAATAACAAATTAGCCGACATTACAATTACAAATTATAAAAAAAAATAATAATAAATTTTTTTTTAAATCCAAGAGGGATAAAAAATTTTTAACAAAATAAGTGGGGAGGGATGGAATGTGCTAATTAAAAGAAAAGAATGGATGACATCCCCCCCTCCACTTCGACAACTGATTATTAATTATTATTATTATTATATATTAGATTCTGAGCGGAGCGAGTGACGTGTTGTATTGATTTCTGTAACCATATGATTCTACCATATTCTGATATATTTTAGGAGATTTCACGCGAATTAACGCGGTTTTCGGTTGCACAAAACACCGAACGAGTACCTACACCGCGCCGCGATAGGGACTCGGTGACGCGTACACGTAAAAAAAAAATAATAATAATAAAAACATTTTCGTTCCGAACGCATTGTACTTTTAATGATTATTATTATAATATACTCGCGCACAGTTGGACGAACAATGCAACGTTTTTTTACGAAACAATCGGTTTTTTTTTTAGATATTTTCTGGTATTGCACTTGAAATATATATAATTACGAGAGAGAGAGAGAGAGAGAGAGGAAAAAAAATTGTCGAGTCTTTACGTTTTTCGGTTACTCGCGTGTTCGGAGTATAATATTTCAAAAACCCTCCCGAAATAAACGAAAAACCGCGTTTGGTCCGTGAAACGTTTTGTTTCTAAAAAAAAAAAAAAAACGAAATTCGCCCGTGAAACGTGCTCGCTTTTCAACATTTTTTTCGCTCTTCTCATATGGGTACAATATAATATACTTGTCGTGCTATTTTCGGTATACGGACTGTATAATAATCGTGTACGCGGTATAGTACAGCAACGTACTTGCGATATAAACGATAACATTTACTTCGAAACGATCGAATTGTAATGGAAAAAGTCTTTAAAAAAAATAAAAATCAAAGCTGTCGACAATTCTCCTCCGTCTGTAACAACCGATTTCCTCGATTACTATATTACGTTCCTGTCACACCCGCGAACCCTTCGTTTCGGTTCGCACCCGGTTACCTGCACTCTTCTCGCCCCCGAATCACTTTTAGTCGGAAAATTAGCCTGACCGTGGTGGTAAGGAACCTTAGTTCCTGACCGTGACCGAAAATTCCCGTCGCCCTAAAAGACGCCGGTCGTGATCTTTTCAAAACCAATTAAAATCCGTTGAAAGTGCGATATTTTTTCCCGGGTAATTTATTTAGCCGAAGTCATATTTTCTATTATCAACGATATTATGTCGTATACATTGCGCTTGTACAGTAAAAAAAAAAAAAAATATGTTTTTTTTTTTAAATATAATCCATCGCGTAGAAAAATTCGGCGCTCGGCCGAATAATTTCACAAAGGTTTTCCTACGCGTAACCCCCCGCCTACTCTAATAGTCAAAGAGCGAACAATAATATTTTATAAAACAAAATATATATTATAAAAAATAATATATATGTGTGTGTGTGTGTAAAGAAAAAATCGTTTAATTATATATATATGTGTATATTAATAATATTTGTCCGCCGCAGGCGAAATGTGCGTGGAAAAACCGTTGTGCAGCCTGTGGAAGAACTACACGTGCAACCAGAAGCCGGACGTGCACATGAAGCTGACAATCACGCAGTCGGGGCTGAAGGCGTTCACCAAGGAACACGGGCTGACCGAGTACTGGAGCCACCGGATCACGTACTGTCTGGCGTCGCCGCAGTTCCCGCGCATATTCTGCTGGGTGTACCGGCACGAGGGCCGCAAACTGAAGCAGGAGGTGCGGTGCCACGCGGTGGTGTGCGCCAAGGAGTCGGTGGCCAAACTGATTGCCGGACAGCTGCAGGGCCGGCTGGCGCAGGCGCTGAACGAGTTCAAACGGGACAAGATCAGCCGGCAGAACGCGCGTTTGTCGCTGGCGAACAGCGTGTACGAGAACCCGTCGCTGCCCCGGCGCAAAATACTGCTGTCCACCGGGTCGCACAATTACAGGCCGCCGCTGGAACGGTCCAAGTCGGCGCCGCGGCTCATGTCCATCGAGGAGAGCCTGGAAGAGGACGAGGAACCGGCCGACGCGTCCGCGTTCAAGAGGTGCCGGGCCGAGAACCGGTTGCGCACCGGCACGCTGCGCAACCGGATGGGCGGGCTGTACGGTTACAGGGAGACCGCTGCCGCCGCCGCCGCCGCCGCCGCCGCAGCCGCCGCTCGCGCGGACGCCGGCCAGGAGCAGGTCGAGATCGAATGCCGATTGGCCGAGAGTCTGCAACTGCGGGACGACGACGACGACGGCGACGACGACGACCACCACGGGACCGTTGCCGAAAAAGAAAGATTGGCGGCCGCGGAAACGGACAGCGAGGACGACGACGAATCCGTGGCCACGCTTACGGAATTTCAATCGCCGCCGTGTCCGGACGCGGCGGCGGCGGCGGCGGCGGACGGACAACAACCGTCGGCGGCCGCGGCCCGTCGCGTCGAACAACAACGGTCGCAAACGAACGTGCCGCCCAAGTACGGCGGCGACGCGATCGTCGAGTGTCCGCAGGGCCCGGACGACGCGTGTTACAAGTACAACAGCCTGGTCCGGGACCGAAAGAGACTGTTCGAGAGCATCGGCGGCGGCGGCGGCGGCGGCGGCGATCGGTTCAAACGATCGTTGAGCTCGGACCCGGCCGAAGTGCACGGCACCAACCTGGTGAAGAACCGTAAACTGTTGTTCGAGGAGGCCTGTTGCCGGGGCGACGAGGACCTGGACTTGGACGCGGACGAGCTGCTGCTGGACGAGGACAAGGACTGCGGGTATCCGGACGACGAGTCCACGCCCAGTCTGCAGAGCATATCCAGCGGCGGGTCGGCCGCGGACGCGTTCAAGAAAATCGCTTGCACGGATCTGGACTCGTTGTCCGAGGAGGAGGACAGCGACGAGAGCGGTTACGTGGAGGCGCCGCCGGCCCTCCGGTGTCCGGCGGCCGCGGCCACCGCGGACGACGACGACGACGACGACGACCAAGACGACGAGGAGCAGCAGCGGAGCGGAAAGGAGCTGACGATGAAACCGCGCGCGATCAGTCGGCACGCGGTCGTCTCGGCCGCCGGCCGTCACCGCGTCGTCGGCGTTTAGACGAGTCCTCGAAAATAGACTTTTTTTTCACCTCTTCTTCTTCTTCTTCTTCTTCTCCTATTGAGCGCGCTTTTTTACCGTCCAAACGGTGGGGGAAAAAAAAAAATGTAAAAAATCATTTTCCACGCCGTTTGCAATTTTATTTTTCTGTCCAAACGCCTCATCGTTCGCCGACAATCTTTTTTTTTTTTTTTTATAGATCTTCAGTCCGCTATATGTACGCGTATCGCGACGCGCAGCAGCAGTCTCGCGATTTTCTCGTCGCGTAATTCGCGTGTAAATATCACAAATCCGCCTAGTCAAGCAATCGTATTATTTTTAGAATTTATTATTAAATATATTATAATTTATATTATGTACCTATTACCCCGCGCGTCCGCCGATCAATAAATATATCGTAATATTATCATTATTTTTTTTAGACGAGCGAATAAAATACACTCCGAACAAGGTTATATTATATTATACATATACATATATAGTTATTACGCATATTTTTTTTTTTTTACTACATAAATATATATAATATTCGTAAATTACGCGTTAACCAAATTTTGTTTAAAAAATTATTTTTTTTTTTCTGTTCGCCATATAATATTAACACTGTATTCGTGCGCGGTTTCTTATTTAAATAATATTTTTTTTTTTTTTAGCCGTTTCGAACGAGAATATTTTATATTATACATATCGTATATATACGTGCGCGCTGAAAATTCGTCTCGATAAAAATGTGTCGACAGACGTTTCTGGTGGTTTTTTTTTGCAAATCATCCATTCGGAATCGGTGTAGAACAAAGAAAAAAAATAAAAATAAATAATGGAAAAGTATCGCTTAAATACGCGTCCGGTGGTTCCGTACAAAGTAATAACGTGTTAATTAATTATATTTTTATATACTCCGCGTATAGTGTATGTGTGTGAACTGGACCGGGGTGAATGATATTATATATTATTGTTAATGTGCTGATTGTAATATATTATTATGATAATATACGAACAAAACGTATGATACGTACGAAATCGTTTGCATAAAATTTTATCAATTGTATAGATTTTTTTTTTTTCCAAATCCCAAAGTCGATTTTTTTTTTTATAAAATTTATATATTACGCGTTATTATAAAATCGATGGTATTATATTATATTATGTGTGTGTGTGTGTGTTTTAATCGTCGTGTAAAATATAAATAAGTAAAATAGTTTTTTTTTTCTTCTCTATCGCCTGCTATAAGTAGTTGTAATATATACGGTACTACAGGCGTATACCGATAATATTATTATTATTATTATTATTATCTTATCGGATTACGTATAATATACATATATATATATATATATGTATTTTAACTCGTTCGAAATACCTGATTAATAATAATAATGATAATAATGTTCGTCAATGAACTTGAATGAAACGGAAAAAGTAAAAAAAAAAAAAAAAAAAAAAATTTATAATAATTAACGTATTATATATAATATATATATATTTATATATCTGATGTAATAATCTCGTGCGAGATTGTATTATTTTTTTATTGTGTGTGTGTGTGTGTGTGTGTACCTATTTTAGCGTATATATCATATAGTTACGATGTGTATTATTTATAGAAATTATTATTTTGTAAAATTTTTTTTTTTTTTGATAGTTGAATAAAAATTGTTATGAAAAAAAAAAAAATTTTATTATTCTCTACGTTTCGACACGAAATAATTTTAAACTCCGGCTTGACTATTTTCGTACAGTGTAGCGCCGTGTATTGCGGTCGTAATACGATTTTTGGCCGCGTGGCGTTAAAAAAAGGTTTCCAATCGATTTATTCGGAGCGTTTCATTCTGTTTTTAAACTGTTACGAAAATGTGTATTTTTTTTTAAATTATACAATCTGTACGAACAAGTACATTAATTACGCAATTGAATTGGCTCCCAATAAACTGTCGACAGGCGCTGTTGATCCAGAAATCACATTAAAAATTAAAAAACAGGGGGGCCATACGATGATCAGCTATAAAAATTATACCTATTTAGGTAGTTATTTTATGTATTGAAACCTCGAACTTACACCAGTATCAATGATGCCAGGCTATAATAGGTTGACGTCGTAAAAGTAAACACCTATAGTATGAGAACCCATGGTTACAAAATAATATTTAGCAATTTAAGGAGCCCCATTTTGGATTCAAGGATGACTGTCGAAACGGTTAATTCAATGGAAGCCGTCCCACTGACGACACTCTCGTTAAATTATCAGAGATAAGGTCATCGCGTCCTTTTTAATCGTTTAGACGTAGTGTTGGACACGTGAGCAGTGCCGTCTTAAGGCACGGGCCTCCGAATTTATTTAGAAAATAACGTATTAATATACTTTTTTTTTTTTTAAAGAAAATTACATAGGTACGCGTATTAATTTGTTTTTTTTTTTTTACTCGGGTATTTAAAAAAAATAAATTTCAATTTTAAAATATTAACATTTTGAAATTATCACGGATGAACGATAACAAGTCACAGATATTGTAATAAAAAATTACCGTTTTGGTTTTTATTAATAAAGTGTAATTATTTTAACGTCTAATATAATATAATATTACGCGTTATACATATATTTATATAACGTACGAATGTATCGTAATCTGAGTGTTCAAAGGCTCCTAAATATTTCGGGCCCTTGAGACTCACGTGTCCTTAAGAAGACGGCTCTGCGTACGAGTACGGAAATATATAGTTTTAAAAAAAAGTATATATTTTTTTTTTTAAAAAAATTCGTAAGGAAAAAACCGTGGAACCGGAAAACTACAACGATGATAAAAGCCGGGAAATACATACGAGTATATGTGTATATTATATTTCTTTTTAATCGAATCGGAAAAAATCCAAACACGCGTCTTGTCGAATTCGTGAAATTCCGAGCCTGTTTCTCGCGCGTACATTTCATCAATCGCGCGAGCGTATATTATTATTATTATTATTATTATTATTATTATTATTATTATAATATCATTAGTAATCGCGAGACCCCCTTTAACCCGAGATGACCGCAATAAGGTATTTACGGATTTCGGACGCTTATTATAATAATATAATATTGGCGGATTTTTTTCTATTTTTTTTTTTTTTTGCTGACGAAATCGAGATTGCGGCAATATTTTTTAACAGTAATTATTACGTTCGACCGACGTATTATTACATCAGTCTATTATACATAATACGATATACTAGCACGGTGCTTATAGTAAATTTTCGCAGCGTAATATTATCGCCAAAGTCGTTGTTTTTTCTTTTTAAATAATTTTGTACGACTTTTATCATTAAAGTATACGGTTCAGTGATTGGGACGTAAAAATACTGTGAATTTTATACGTTTATCGATTTTTCAGCGGACACCGACCGGGGCTCGCAAACATTATAATAACGTTTTGATTATAACGTTATAATTGCAAAATATCAATTGAAATGAATATCAAAAAAACGTAACGGAAATACTACTAATTTTAAACTATCACAAATTAAAATATATCATAAAACGAAATAACGTATCAACGTTATATATCAAAATATCGAAAAACGAAAAATAGAATTAACGTTGTTTTAATATTTGTATCCAATTTACTACGGAAAAATTATTTATACAGTTCTATAATAAGGCTGGGTTCACACGGACGCGTAAAAATTATTCAAAGATACGTGTCCGAGGAGATGTCAGCTAGTCAGGAAAGTTTCTATTGGTAATATAATAAATATTTTAAGAAAAATATTCCGCATTGGAATATAATGTTGGAAATAAACCAAGGTTCTCACTGAAAAAAATGTATAAAATCAACAAATTAAGGATAAAAATTAGGACTTTTATAATCAATGAAGTTTAACGAAGTACATTACGTTTATGAGATTTGAAACCGTGCTATATAGTCTATGGAATATGAATGGATTTATTTATTTGAAAAAAAAAAAATCGATATTAAACCGAATAACGTTAAAATACCGATAAACGTAAAACGTAAATATAATAAAACTTTCTTTAACGTTAAACACAAATAATCCATAACGTTAAAATATTCCATAACGATAAACACTATAAAGGTAAATAACGATAAAAAACGTTAAAACGTTAAACATTTTTTTTTTTTTCAAATGAGAGCCCCGACATTGACGGATATTGGCGGGGGGGTGGGGGGAAACGCTTATTAACGGCAAACGCCCGGTGGTAAAAAAAAAATATTAATAAGATTTCGATTTTTTTTTTATATAAAAATGATTTCGGAAAAACGCAATAAAAGCGAAATCAAATCGTTTAACTGCAGCTTAGGCGCGTTACGGAAAACACAGTATGAACCGAGTAATATCAAACAATTTGCAAACCGTGAAAATCAATGCGCCGCCGTCGTCATAACCCGATACGATTTTCCGAATAAAAACTTATTGGAATATTTTAATTCGTATCGTAACGTCCAGCGAGTGGTTTCGCACGAAACGAGAGAAAACCAGCCGTCCGTTTCGTTTTCCACTGTGTGACGTCCAAATTCAAAAAAAAAAATTATTATAATAATAAAAATATAATTAAGGGGATTGAAAGCGGGTATTTTCTCTCTTTGTCTTATACACATGAAACGTAGCAAAATAGACGTTTCGTACTTCCAACGTACCGATCGATCTATTAGTGCGATAAGAAATTTGAAAACAGATTTAAATTCCTCGTGAATTTTACTATACAAAACGACTTTCCCACTTTTTTATTTTTTTTTTAAGACCTTCAAAAATGAATTATTAACAATTTTTTTTTTTTAATTTGTTCGGTTAATTTTTTTAAGGGTTTATGAAAAAAATAAAAAAGTGGGAAAGTCGTTTTGTAGTAAAATTCACGAGGAATTCAAATCTGTTTTCAAATTTCTTATCGCACCAATAGATCGATCGGTACGTTGGAAGTACGAAACGTCTATTTTGCTACGTTTCATGTGTGTAAGACAAAGACAGAAAATACCCGCTTTCAATCCCCTTAAGAAGAAAACCGAAGCCCTTGTAAGTGCCGTAATCACGGGGAAAGACGACGATATAATAATTGTGTGCCCACCTTCGCCGACACCGGTCGGCTACATCTGTTATCGTCTTAATCAAAATTATAATAAGATGTATCGGTCGTGAATTTTTCCTCGTTTCACTCGGTCGACCGTCGTCAACGCGCAGTATAACCACAGATTAGATGAATACAGATGGATCACTCGGCCCGAGAACAAAAGAATTGCGAATACGCTCTTCTGATTGGTCCCCCGCATATCAATGTAGGCGCACACGACGATATAAATTATTGTGCTGGGATTTTACAATATTATAGTACAACTTCTGTATTATCTCATATAATGTTATCATAATAATAATTATCACGTATTCATCTAATCTGTGGTATAACTGCATGGTTTTTTCTCTTTGAAATCGAGTTTCAATTTACCACGGAGTAAAGTTGTCCGGCACGTCCACGCGGCGATTTGCACCGCCGCCGGGTGGAGCAACAACTATGGCGGGTAAGTTGATAATGTCCATTTAAAGGACGGTAATAATTTTATTTTTTTTTTCTTGTATGTTTTTTTTTTTGTGTTTCGATTAAATTATTATATAAAAATACGGTAGTAAAAAAAAAAAAATTAAGTATAATGTGTGTTCTCGTCCACTCCCTCCGGAGGTTTCGTAGAAAAAAAAAAAAAGAGAAAAAAAAAAAATCGAGTATTTTTTTTTTTTTTGTGAAATGTTATTTATTCATTTTTTAAATTTTATTTGATGGTTTCGTATATATATATTTTTTTTTATTTATTTATTTATTTTTTTTTACGGAGTTTTTATGCCTCAAGGCTTTTCTCCGTAGCAACTAAATAAATCGTTCATTAATATTTTACATTGTTTTTTTTTATTTTTTTATTTATTATTTTTATTTCTATATCCTGTATATTCTACTCGTGTACATTAAAATTTAAAATCCGGTGTGTGTGTGTGTCCTATGACCACACCCCCGGTTGGCGATCCTTGCTTGAAATGGTATTCGTCACCGAGCGATCCGACCGGGAAGTAACGGATCGTCTCAACAGATTCTCGTGAAATTTCGCCGGCATTTTTTCGACAGAAAAATATTAAACGTTTTAAAAAAAAAATTACGAAATACACGTCGAGAAGGCGTAAAAACAGCGCCGAAATTCAAGAGGAAAAAAAAATTATAATCACGTGAAACGTATATTTTGATTCTCGTGACGTGCGTGCACGTTCGGAATATAATATATATCGTTGAAAAGGTCACGAGAGATCGCCGCGACGAGTGAAAGTCGATGGAAATTTATAGAAAAAAAAAAAATGCGTACAAATTATAATAATTGAATCGGTCATTTCAAAAACAACACGAGTCGAATAAGTTTTATATTATTTTAGTGAAATATAGTCAAAGACAGACAATTTAAAACCACAAATTATGAATGTAATAAACCTTAAAAATAAATGTGTAAAGAGGTAAAAGTACAAAAAAAAGTTAAATTTCTGGAGTTACGAAGTTATTTGTGGTTTGTATAAAATTTCAATCTGATGACTTGTGTATGTTGTTTTTGAAATGACCGATTCAATTATGCGTAGATTTTTTTTTCGGATCCTTATACCGTTCGTCGTGGCTAATATTTCGAGACGCGCGATCGTCCTTCTTGGGTCGCGATGGCGCCAAAGTCTTGCAACGTCCAAGACGAAGGTGTCTGCTCGCAAATGCCACCGCCGGCATTCCAACGAACACTCCGTCGGCACCAGGTAAGTTCAGTAAGTAATTCGGAGACGGGTTAGTTCGCGAGCGAGTCGAGAATCTTTTTAAGCGTATCGAATGTGGACCGAATCGAGCGTTTCGGTGATTCGACGCGACGTACTCGCCGAGCCTGATAGCTTGCAGTATCCTTGCTGTTGATCCGTACCGCCACGTTCCGACACGATCAGTGGCGCCAGAGTCTGAAAATACTACTCAGGCGAGTTGTACACGTATAACGGGTCTAAAAATCCTGCCGGCCCTTTATATTAATATTATTATATATTTGAAGCCGTGTACGCACATATTTGAAATATTATTCAAAGCCGTTGTTACATTGTAATAAAGTATTAGGTATCCATATATAGGTACATTTTTTTTTTCATGACAAAAACAGTATCTTAATTAATTTTTATAACATTTAGTTAATCAGACATTTTCACTAAATAATTACACACAACTTCTCATGAAAAAAATATTAAAACTAAAAGTTACTGTATCAGGAATTAATTAAAAATATTCAAGATTTGAACGCAACTACGATATTAATAATTTTGTCAATACCGTCGATTTCGAAGCAAATAATATATCGGTTACCTGAAATCGATGAATAAAAATCAACTCGAATTTGTCCATTAAAATACTTTAGCGATCTAAACAACTATTTTGTCAGTTTTATTATATACTCGTGTATTAATTACAAATATTACATTTTATATATTATATTGTTTTGATCATACGGCCCATCGATTAAACAGGCCTGTTCTGTAAAAATGTAGTCAGGCCAGGCACGTACACAAAATAAAATTTCGGGGGGTTACAAAATATAGCAATACAAATTGTACAGCAACATGATAAAACAATTTCTTCCTCCTTACTCATTAATTTTTAATGTGACAAGAAATTATTTCGGGGGGGTTTGAACCCCAAAACCCCCTGTATACGTGCCTGAGTCAGGCCTTGGCCTGAGTTCAATACGGGGATCGGCGCCATTGGACACGATTATTAATAAATCCGCGTTCGGAACGAGCGAGTCGAATCGCTGTGAACTGAGTAGGACAGACGGACTGCATGAAGTCCATCGTTCGCCGATGCAGAGGCAGAGGAAAGCCGTTCGGAACTTTCGGCAGTGTTGACTCGTGGAAATTTCAACGAGTTCACGGACGTGTATTCGGCGTATGAAAACGTGAATCAGCGTACGACAAACGATTGTTGTTATTATTAATTATGTGTATTGTAATTGTACGCGCGTACGTAAATCGCTATGACGTCTCGAACAGCGTTTAAATATTAATCGCGGTTAAATTATTACATTATTTACGCGGCGTAGATGAGATTCGTATCGCGTATAATATGAATAATTATTATTATTATTATTATTACTATTTGATTTGCATACAATACGCGATTTTTAATTTTACATACCGTTTGCGGAATTTTTTTTTTGGTTTTTAACGTGTAAAATTCGTATAAATTTACGTGCGAGTATAATGAGATTTTTTTTTTTTTTTTGATATAATTGAGTAAATCGCGGTGCGCAATTATGTTATATAAATTATAAAAAGAATAATATTCTTTTCTTTGTAATTATTATTTCGAGTAGTCCGTGTACTTTAATTTAATCGTCGAGCCCTTGAGATTCGATACGCGACAACGTGCCAGCAGCAGCACCGCTCGAAAATCGTTGATTTGTGTGTGTGTGTGTGTCCGACGCAGGTGAAAGCGACGGACGGTATGTGCTCTTCTCCGACGGTATAAAGCCAGAAAAAAAAAATCATAATAATAAAAAAACGAAAATCCTTTTTATACTTGTGTAATTCATACGATTTTTTCGAGAGTACCGTTCTAATCCCGAATTTTTTCCGCGTCGTCGATAATCCATTTCAGTCCTTATATTCCAGTACCTACTTATCACTCACCGAGGCGTATTGGTACTCTAATTTTTTTTTTCACTTTTGAGAGTTACAATACGTTGCGTATTTACGTAAAAGTTTTTTTTTTTGTACTTTTTCAATAATATTATAAATACGCAATCAGCGATGGAATTGGAAAATAGAGATTATAGCGGAGCTCAATAGGAAATCTAAAAAAATAGCGTTCTAAACGAAATATTCTTTATATTATCACGTAATCGCGGGAGGCTCGGCCCGTTATTAACCACTAATACACAATATTGCAACTTAATTTCTAACTGTATTTTTATTTACAAAAAAATGTCTCTACGCGATATCTGTTTTATTGATATTCTACAAAATTTTGTATAAACAAACAGCTAACGAACCCGTTTAAATTCGAATGAGAATAATACGTAAAAATCAATTATACGTTCATAATATTATGCTATCACAACACTATAATAACAACATACGACGTCGCGTCATTTATTTAAACGTGCATTGCAATATTTATTGACAATTATTATTATTATTATTATTATTATTATTATTATTGGCGATAGCGGCGTATCACTGACGAAATTCTAGAATTTTCAATACTGTTCGCAAATAATTGAATAATTTGTGCCGCCACTGCCAGATATTATTCCGTGCGGGATGAATCTAAAAAAAAATATTATTCCACGATAAATGATATGCGAGTCAATAATAAATCGCCGTATCGAGCCCTCGATACATAAGGTAATATAAAAACGTACAGTTTTTTTCGTGATTTTTTTTTATCTACAATCTCCAGGTATACCGGTTAAAAGAGTTCCACCGCGTTCTTTCGAAAATTCTAATAAAGTGAAGCTATTTTTTTTTTAGTAGATAGGAACTCCGTTCCCTTGCGCGTCCCTTGCTGCTACCTCCAATTCGAGCGATGTGTGTAATTAAATAATTGCTCGATATACAAAAAAAAACCCCATTATATACAAATAATGTATGAAATTATTATAAAAACGCAAAATTAATAACGATAAAATATATTGGGTATTGTGACGGAACGCCAGTTAACAATACGATCATTGAAAAAAAAACCTTTACAGCGCTTGCAGAGAGTTATTTCTCGAAAAACAAAAAAAAATATATATACATCAGACAGCTCCAAACGCGTATTATTATGATTCCTACTAATATAAGGGATTTGTCTTATTGCGTTTTATATATAGAAAATACGATAATAAATGGAATTGAAAATAAGTGTTCTTCTTCTTCTTCTTCTTCTTCTTCTGGCTTTTACAACTCTCTAAGAGTCTTAGCCGCCAATACAACCTCGCGCCACCTATCCCTGTCAAGCACCATTTCCCTCCATGCGTCTATTCCCATATTCCTTAGATCTTCTTCGACAACATCGATCCATCTTTTCCTGGGTCTTCCAAAATATAAGTGTTTACATAGTTTAATAAATTAATAACGCAAATCGAACGGATTTCGAGCGAAACGAGAAAAAAATTTTTTGCTAGGACCTAATTTTTTTTCTTTTTTTAAATGGCGTGTACCAGCGAATTTTTTTTTTTTACCAATACGTCACCGTTATTACTGCGCGTACATTATAAATAAAATTGTTTATTCATTTATTATACGCGTTTTCCAAGCCAACCGAAACGATTATCTCGGTCATCCGTTCGGTTTCGATCGAATTAAAAATTATACAATTTATTTTAAGATTAGACGAAAAAATTCGCCGTAATAAAGATCTAACGCGTCAACGCATTCGCGTCATCGTAATTATTCCGAAATAGGATTTGAATCGATACGAATATAATATTTTCGATATTTCGACCAGCGCACGTCTATACATACCTCTATACGGCGAAGAAAAAGGATTATTATTATTTCTTCGCGTGTTTTATGATTTTTCGAAATCCAAATTTCAAACAGCCAAGAGTTTTGCGATTTTTTTTGTTTCCTGTTTAAAATTTTCAAATTCGCCTTTCCGATCTATGTTTCCGTTCGATGCGGCGGTCGCCGGATATTCGGCGAAAAAAATTCGTTAGAAAATTACATCGGCTTATATATCGAGTTTAAAGCGAAAAGTAGAAAGTCAACGAATTAACTTATTCGATTATAAATTTTAATTCGTCCAGCTATATATATACGAATTTTTTTTTTCGACGTTTACTTTTCCTTTAAATCGGGAAACGTTATGAGTCCCTAATCGCACTGCCCGTGACTCTGTCCCGTTCTTCACTCCTAGACCTTCATCCAATTTCCTTGACGATTCCGTCGCCTAATTCTACCGATCTCGACCCACCCTTCAAACTATAAGCTAAATGTTTTTGTTGTTCGAGCCATTATTTCGTATTTATCCGTATTTAATCGGTTAATATATACCCGAAGGGCTCTTGCGCCCCGGGAAAAAAATAAAATAAAACATTTACTCGGGAGAAATGTTTACGTAATTTAAATAATTGAGAATGTTTGCAGTTATGTGCAAAAGAGAAAATCGGCCGTTTTTTTTTTTTAATTTACTAAAAAAAAAAAAAAAACTGAAGTCGCGTCTTGTCAGTACACTAATGTCGGACGAGTCTCGGAATACTGTGTACACAAAGTCGGGGTTAGGTTCCTTTAGAAAGCATAATGAAAAAAAAAAAAAACGTTTATATAGCGAGACACTGCAGGTGTACGCGTTTTATAGAAACGCTGCAATGTGTCAGTTAAAACAATATTCATATAAAATCGTATTCAGTGCTCGAATCAGTGGGTCCTCTACCAATTTTTTTTTTTTAGTAATCGGCCACATCGTATCGAATGAAATTTCTTCGTAGAACGCTCGGTTTTTTTTTTTCTATTAGCGGAACTCTTCTCCCTTTCGTTTTCCCCAATTCGAGCACTGCGGTACCACTCCTTGAAGCGAATTCGAATACACTGCGACGTATTCACTTAAAAATAAAATAAATATATCGTCGAACGATTGATTTGTTATCCACGTGGAAAAGAAGAAAATATACACTGAAACATATTACGTCGTCGTGTCATCATAACAGAATCGTCGCGATAATAATATTATTATCGTTAATTTGCGAAAACGTTTTGTGTGCACTAATGTACGTATATATATACGTACATAGGCTACTCGAATTAAATAATTATGTAAATAAAATCGAATATTTCGTTTGTATAGTGAAAACGACGTCGTATAATATCGAAACTGACGCAACGTTAAACGGAACGCGAAAATTTAAAATTCTATGACGTAACACGTAGCGAAACGACAACAGTTAAATGAGGCGACTCCGTTACGAGTGCGCGAGGACTTTGCTCTGCTCTGCGCGTATTATCTACGGCGGTCGACCCGTAGTAGCGCGACAATGGCGGTATACGCCGCGTTAGTTACGATCCAATTTTCGGGTTTGTTTTCGGTAAAAAAAAAAAATTACCGTTTAATTTCAACGAACTCGTCGAAAATCGTTTTTATAAGAGTGAACGAGGCGGTCGTACACGGCAGCGCGAATCGGAGAAAAAAGCATTTGTGACGTTGTTGTGTACAGTGTACGAAAAAACGCGTAGAGGCCTATTACATAATTTCTAAACAGTAAAAATATATAAATGAAAATTCATCACTGACTCACAAAGAGCAAAAAAAAAAACCGCGTCGATCGGTGTATTTGTACGTGAACTGAGGCCGTCGAAAAACTACGTATTATAATATGTTAATGTAATATCACTAGAGAAAGAAGGAATGTACAGGGTCGGCACTAAACGTGGAATATTAAACCGTATTGATAAATCAAATTTGATGTCTGTCAACGACGTTCCCGAAGTAGGTACACGACGCCATACGGGAATGTGCAAGAAAAGAATACAGCATCGTGGTGGCCAAGGATTTAAGCACTGCAACTGTACCGTACCTCTATTCTGCAACTCGACAAGACCTGTTAACGACAACTTTCGGTTCGTTAAGCTATTGAAACGATTTATATCGTCCCAAAAAATTGCCGTTAGCTATCGATTTCTTATCATTTTGGTGGACATACACTTTGTATAAGCGCAAGGTATCGATAGAGTCATTTACAGAATCACGATATCGATAACAAAATTCGATACATTTTTAAAATTTCGATAAGAAGCTCTCGAATTAGTTTGTTAAAACACGTTATCGAGTTACGGAATAGAGCTACTGGCGATTGTAATACTCCAGTAGATGTGAATGTAAAAAATCGAACGCCTTGTGTAATTCAAAATGTCACGACAATCTTGTAAAAACTTGTAAAAATAAATAAATAAAATAATTCTAAAATAGTGTTAAATATATATCAATTTTTGTTTTTATTAATGGCTAGATAATGTAATTAATACAATTTACATTATCACATTGGCTGATTTTGTTTAGACATTATACAATAATGGCTGGATAAAGTGAATAATACAGCCTTACTGATCGCTATGACCAAACCCGGTAGACATTTAACCTAACCTAAATAATCACCTAACCTAAATCACTTTGACCGTTAACATATATACGCTATACACACGAGTATAGGAGCAAAAAAAAAAAACTCTAAAAAAAAAAATATTTTGTCAATCCGTTTAATTTTTGTTAGTCAATCGGTAACTGGCGTTGCCGTTGAAAAAAAAAAATTGTACGAGTTCTTTCGACTGCGAAAGAGTTGAAATTTTTTTCGCAAAATGTGTATTTTAGTACTCAGAAAGAAAAAAATAAATTAATTTCAACTAAATATTCCATCCGATCGCACTGTTATGTATTACGTTACCGCGGGTGTATCGCGTCGTTATATGTTATTTCTCCCCCCCTTCCCCGTGTATATTTAAGTATAAAGTTTCACTCGATATCTACGCACTTCGATATAGTTCGATGGCGTATAACATTACACGGTCCGAGCCCGTAATGACGTACAGTTAAAAGGGTGTGTGTGTGTGACTTCTGGTCCGGAAATAATATACTTCCCCTGTTCCTGCCACTCAGTTCTTCGCCGTCTCTCCGCACTTCTCCGTTATGTCGAAATATTCCGCGTTACTCAGTTACAAAATGTATATATATATACATTATACGAAACTTATTAATAATAATTAATTGTATGTAATATAATGACGCGAAATCAAAATATCGAATTACCGGGCGTGATTTTATATGACTATTATTATTATTATTATTATTATTATTATTATTATTATTATTATTTATATAAAAATGAAATATTGAAAGACGCGCGATATGGTTGTGAACGACGAAATAGTGTATGTCGATCGGGTACAACAAAACAAAACGAAATCCCTTCGCCGCAACGAAATCTCTAATAATAATCTATACTCCATTCAGTTTAAGATTATACCGGGCGGCGGACGAAAATCGGTCCGTGTTCGCGCAGGCGAGGTTCCATCGGTATTCTGATTGACGGAAATCGTCGTGTGCCGACTGCTGCCGACAGCAACAGCCAATAACAGAGCAGCTACTAGCCGTCTGGTTGGAGGGGGTCTAGCATCGCTCCGGTGTTCGTTCAACGTGCGCGTTCCGGCATAATCTTAAACGGAATAGAGTTTATCTCGGCGGATTTATCTCCCCCCAATCAATCGCTATTCGTTAACGATTAAAAGATTTCGACGAAGATTCCTGTACTTTATTGCTGCTCACTTACTCACTTAAAGTCCCTTGTCCTCCACACGAATATAACTCTTAAATCAAAATGCAGTCTCGCTTAGACAAAATAACGTTTATCATTTCATCAAATTTAAAAAAAGTAATTTCTTATCAAATTCAATTGACTATCGTATTGTGACTGTCTGCTCTTCGTCCAACTACGTTTACTATATACGCCCTTCTTTATTCCGTTTTCTTACGAGAAAACTATATTTTTAATATCGCCGACTTGTAAATAATAAATTGATATAAATATACAATCAAGCCAAAGAATAGTATTATTATTATGAAAAATAAAGACATTTACACGGGCGATTTGTTGTATTAAATTCTTGTTTATTTTTGCGAATGATTTTTTTTACTCGTTATTCTTACTGTTTCGACAACACTTCGAGAAATTCCGTTTATTTTATAATATATTTTATCGACCGAGTTATATAAAAACCGATCGTTCGGGTTCCGTTCGTAACTGGTGTGTTGATTGTCGTCTGCCATACAGAAAGTGTTCAAAGGATTTTTTTTTCCTTTTTCTTTCAAATCATTAAATATTATTTAATGATAAAAAAAAAATATATATATATTAAATCTCGGAATAAACCCCGTAAATGACGCTAATAACCAATTTTAATAATGTTTTCGCTTACGTACGAAATAACGAGAATATTTATTTGACCTCGTGAAGAATATTTCGCGCTCGTTTTGCTAACGTTTTCGCTCTCGAAAAATAAAAAAAAACCAAACCGAATTTCTGTTGTACAGAGAGAGATATGACGAAATAGCCACAGCGCGCGCGCAAACTATAACTAAAGCGATTTGCAGCGTGTGGTGGTGACCCAAATGATTTGTTTATTTTCCCCTTTTTTAAGAATAATTTTCGTAATATTATTATTCCCGCGGACGATTTTTCCACAATTCTCGTAAACTAATGTCGGCATAGTAGTCGGTCGTTGTTATTATTATTTTTTTTTCTTACGAGATTCATTATTTTTTTTAATACCCGAAAAGTTTTTAGACATTTACGCGGCCCAGCTGCGTTTTTTAAATTATACGAGAAAAACAAACTTTATTATTATTTTTTCAACTGAAACGTCTGGTTAAAAACGCACATAAATTCGTACACGTATACGTGAGATTTTCACGAAAGAATCGCGTTGGCGTATAGCTTATACGTATTCGAATTTATGAGTAATAGTTACAGCAGCCAGCCGGTGTTGGTCTTTTGATTGATCGCTGAATGTGGGGTTTCTTTTTTAAATTCATCATTCGTATATAGTAGCTGACGTTTGTGTATCGCGCGGAAACGTCGCGCAATACTTTTAATTTCTAAACAAAACGACTAGATAAGTCGACTTTTTTTAAATTTTATTGCCGCGATTCATTGGAACGATGTGCAAAGATTTTCAAGTAGAAACTGGTTTAAGAAAAGGAGATGAATTGTCACCTCCAGTGCTTTTCAACTTTGCTCTCGAATCGTTAAAGGACTCTTTAGGTCTGATGGCAGCGTATGCGGATGATATAATCGTGGGCTAAGCAGGAGATCGAGTAAAATACAACGAACAAACTAATAGAGTAAGGAAAAATTATGTGATTAAACACCGATAAAGACAAGGCCAAATACCCGATTGTATCGCGGAAGCAATTTCAACAAAATTCAATTGTAGTGAGAGTTTCGGAAGAATAACTATAAATTCGAGTTTCTTGAAGTAGATTTGAATGAAAAGGCAAATGAGGAAATCAACCGCAGAATAACGACGAGAAATAAGTGTTATTTCTCACTGGTACCGCTGTTCAACTATTATCAAGGATCTAACCTGTATGCGTGTGGAGCTTGGACATCAACGAAAGCAGACCAGAACGGACTGTTGACGTTCGAGAGCAAAGCATTTCTATAAGAAACGCTGAAAATAACGAATACGAACGGAGAGCGGACGCAGACCTTTGGGAAACTATTGTAGCGGACCCGATGTATAAGGGGACTTAGCTGAGCAGGACATTAGAGCGAAGGACGGGATAGTCCACGAGGTAACAATGTGGAACCAGATGGAAAAAGACCATGTAGACGCCCAAGACGATTTGGATGAAGCCACAGAGTCAGACAAGACCTTGAGTTTCTAGGAATCAGGAATGGGATAAAGATCAGATAGAAATGTACGGCAAGACATAGTGGAAATAGGTAAATAAGCCAAATAAAAATAAAAATCCGCCGGAACGGAAAAAATCCGAGCGACCATTATTTTACAAAACGTATCAATGATTCGTCAAACTCGCGGAAAACGAATCGTTTTTTAAAATATTCGATATGATTTTTTTTTTTGTACATATCGAAATATGTGTATTAAATGTTCGTATATTTTAATATATACGAATGAATTCGATACGATTTTAACACGGGCATTATTACTCGTGTAACTATATAACATAATCTCAGGGACGCGACGGATCATGTAATAATAATATACGAGTTTTTTTTTTGTACATATCCAGTCTATCTGTATCGAATATAAGGAATTGATTATTATTATTATTTTTTTTTTTTTAAATGTGTTTCCGTGTCGGTTTTTTTTCGTTCGTTATAAATAAATCGTTTAATCGATATTTTATATATCGCTTTTAAATTTATATCTCCACATTCAAACGAATTAAATTCGTTTATTTTTCATCATTCCGTTTTTATACGAATAATAATAATTACTTAAATATACTTTGATCGTCGTGTAACTGTTTCGCGCAGTTCAATGTAATAAAACCGCCTGAGTTTATTGCAATATTAATAATTCACTATAGATAATATAGACAATGTACAATAACTACAGCTTTATTCGAAAGAATATTTGACAATATACCCGGGGGGGGGGGGTTTAAATTTCTGACAAAACTTCCGCTGCAACAGGGTAAATTTTCCTGTATCCGTCCATTTTGCCGTGTCTTCAAACGCGCTCTTCTAACTCTTTAAACGCTACAAAATCACTCGGGATATATTCGGTAATATTTTCAAAAAATCGACGAGCACGTAAATCCCCGTAAAAATAACGTTCTTCGAAAATTTCTCATTTGGTTGCCAGTATATATTATAAATATAAGTATCGAGGGTAAAAATATTTTGAAAATATATTTAAATATTTAAGAAAAATTATTTATTTTTTTTTATATATACTCGTATAGTTTGACTCGTGAAAAAATTCACCCTTTACAACATATTATCATATAAAATATCGGCAAACGCGTAATACGGTCTGTTATAAAGTTTGCACACGTATATATTGTGTGGAGAGTCAATTTTTTATATTTTTTTCGCGAGAATTGCAGTATGTATTTATATAATTATTATAACGAGCGTGCGTGTGTAGACATAATGCGCGCGATTCGTGTTTTTACACCGTTGCGGAGGGGTAGGGGAAAGAAGGCAAAAACACTTGCGTGTAACGTACATTTTCATTTATCGTATATGTAATAAAAAATTAATAATAATAAAAAATAAGCAATTAAACGAAATTAAACGACAACTATATATAATGTATTTGTCGTCGATGACGTTTAAAAAAGCGGGTTTTGGTTAGAGAGAAAATTAAAAATTTACAAACGGTACGCATTATTATTATTATTATTATCATACAATTGAGGAATATTTATTAATATAAAACAGTAAGTACGAGAAAACAGAAAAAAAAATCAAATAAAAGAATAAAAATGATATGTGAAAGAAACAGAAATAAAAAAGTATTAAAATTATTACTCGTAAATATTGACTTTGTACACATAACGTATGTTAATGTTTAAGCATAAAAAAGTGTATAAAAATCAGTAAAATAGCTCTGTAAAAGGCATTAAAAAAAAAAACCCCAAAAGAAATTTCATGTAATATTATTACTAGCCGAATTACTCGTGCGTAGTTATTCGAAAGAAAATGTAGTTATTTATGAAAAAAAAAGAAAATCGAAAAATTATTAATACGTCATTTAAATAAAATACATCTCCTCCCCTCCTCGGACAAAAAAAAAATGAAAAAATAAGCGCTCGGTATAGTATTTGAAACCGAAATCGTAAAAAAGTTCAATACTGTCGTCAGAAACTCGGTATACATTAAAAAAAAGGGCCCGTTCTTTTATACATATAAAGATTTATTTCTATTTTTAATCGACTTAAAAAAAGGAGGTGGTTCTCGATTCGATTGTATTTTTTTTTTTTAATGTTCGTTACCTCATAACTCCGTCATTTATGGACCGATTCGGATGAATTTTTTTTTATATGCAAGAGTATCGCCTCCCGATGGTCTCACACCAATTTTATAAATATCAGCTAAGTATTCGGCCGGTAATTTAGTTTTTTTCCGATTCCGTAAGGATTGGGACTAGCGTCCTATCTAACCGCCCAGTCGAATGTATAGGAACAGGAATGACGATACGACTACTACGACTAAAAACGATAAAATAAAAAGATTTTTTTTTAGAAAAAACAAGAATCCGACTTCAAAAGAATCCATTAAAAAGTATGAAAAAATAATCGATAACCTTTTTGACATGGGCGTCGAATTAAAAAAAAACATTACAGAAACGCATTTTATTAACACATTAATTTATTGCATTATTAGGGTGACCGTATCAAGAAAATAAAAAACCTGGACAGTTGATACTCCCCCACAAAAAAACCTCCCGCCAAACAAACCCTCATCCGTATACATTCACACAACTGTAGGGAGTAAAAGTCCAATTATTTTCTTATTACTTTACTCTTTTTGAGTAATTTAACCTAAATAAATAAATGTTTAAATGTTTAGAAATATTTTCTTTTTATTATACATTTAAACAACACAATGTCGCGTTTCAAAACTATTAAAATTTTTAAACAATTAAAAAAAAATTTACTTTTTAATATTTAAATATTAAACGATACATTTTGTTTTTTTTTTTTGTTTTATATCTGTTATACATACGTCGATGTTTTTCTTCATAAAATTAATATAATCATATGGAAATGACGGGATTAAAACGGGACCATTTTCTAAAAACGGGATAAAAATCGTCCCGTTCGAAGTTTGTCGGGACATGATGATCAAAAAAAGGGACAAACCCGTTTTAAACGGGACGTCTGGTCACCCAAGCATTATTTTGTATATGAGATTATTTTTTTTATAATGGAATCGTCTTGCGAATCGAATGCGAACGTCAAGAGATGCAGACGGACGGTTTCTACAAACACGGAGCAAAAGCGAATAACACAATATTAAATGTGTGTCCCGGTCACGGAACGGTATACCTCATGCGAGGAGTCCGTTGCGTCACGTTTTTTAAAAATATTCTTTTTTTTTTTTTTTTTTCTGTCGTTTTCCCCGAGTTCCGAAAGCGTCGAATGCGTTCGAAAAGCAGAACAATAAATATCCGTCACGCGGTAGCAATACGCGCGGTTAATTATGCAAATCCCCTCGTATTATTTATACTTTTATTAACCGCAAAATCGCGGACGAAATTAGAATAAAATATTTCGTGCTCGGCAGTACCGTTTCGATTCATCAATCGACGAGTGAATACGTGTATTACGTGTATTATTATCGTTTTGAATTATTAAAATTGTTTTTTTTTTTTTTTTATAGGTTTCTTAGTTTATATATATATATATATTAAGTTAATAGAAGCTAGTCAAAGAATAGGACTGAAAATTAATGAAGATAAAACAAAGTATATGATATAATGATTAGGCGTTTAATCAATAAGCAAAATCTCAATATAGGTCAATACACTTTTGAGCAGGTGGATAACTTTAAATGCCTGGGAGTCAAACAATAATATGCACAATGAGATAAATTTGAGAATAGCGGCAGCAAATCGAGGTTATTTCGCCATGAATAGGATGTTCAAGTCAAGACTAATATCAAAAGAATCAGAGATAAAACTCTATACTACTTATCTTCGTCCAGTCATCATGTATGGATGTGAAACGTGGTCAACAACAAAGGGTGACGAAGGAAAACTGTTGAGGTTCGAGAGAAAGATTCTGAAAAGAATCTATGGACCTATACGAAACCCGGATAATGGGGAGTATGAGCGGAGGAAAAACGTAGACATTGAAATCCTATTCAACAAACCAGACATTCAAAGTTTCCTATTATCCAAAAGATTAGAATGGGCTGGGCATGTTTGGCGGGCGAAGCAGAATTTGGTCAATAGAGTCTTGACCAATAATCCATCTGGAAAGAGACCACTAGGAAGACCGCGCCAGCGGTGGATGGACCGTGTAAAAAATGACCTAAAAAGAACGGATCAAACAGTAGTAATAGAGGATGGCCGATGACAGGGACCGTTGGAGGGTCTTAGTAGAAGCTGCGAAACGCCTTCAAGGCGTGTAAAGCAAAAAAAAAAAAAAATAGGTTTCTGTGTTTGAATTATAATATTGCGTTAGGAATTTATTAAAAAAATATTTAATTAAAAATTTCTTACTAAAATACGTTATTAAAAAAGATTGTTTTATGTTTGAGGTTTAACTCCTTGGACAAATCGTGGTTGCGCGCACTTATACCTAGCCGCTGGTCATTGAATAAGTAAATTTCACGATAAATCTCGAACAATGTGCAAATGTTTATTTACTATTATTAGGCCGATTATAGAAGTATACAAATTTTAACATTTTATTATGAAATCAAATACTTATCATACACTAAAACTTTCGGGGGGGTCAATTCCTAAATTAGTTTTCGATGGTCGGGGGCTGGTGTGCAATGCACGCCTTGCACACCCGGTAGTTGCGGCACTACTTCACTGTACTACAGAATCGAATTCGAATCGTTTTCGTTGTTATATTGGTGTTTTCGAATTCTACGCAGCACTCGCCTGTAAATAAGAACAGAAAAAAAAAACTTCTGGTTTCAAATAGGCTTTACTGATTTTTATGATTTTCATCCAAATTGCAGTTGCTTCGCGCGGGATATACGTAGACAACTCCGGACGCTACGCATTAAATTTTCACGGAAAATAATTTACAACGATACAGGCATCTTTTTCTCTTTTGAATATCTTAAAAAGTTATTAAAGCGTTTTAAAAATATATAGTTTTCCCGTTTTTCCCCTTTTTTTTTTTTTTTTTTTAAATAACGACTCTGTTTTTCTATGGGCAATATTTCGCGTACGACAACTGTGACCTTCCTCACAGGATTCTTTCCCTTTCGTCGTAAACCGTTTTCGAATTTTTTTGAACGTTTTCTGTATTTTCGCGGTACGCCCAACAGAACGAGTTTTTGCACGGTTTCGTTATGGCCCGAAGTTGTAATAACGTTCTCTTAACATTCAAACCGGACCGTTTATACCGTTCCGATTCCGTTCTGTTTTCGGCGTCTATACGCTTTTGTGAGACAATTGAAATGAATTTTCGAAATCGAATGAAAACCTTACGCGGTAGTCGTTTTTTATTAAACCATTCGCTTCCCCTAACCCGTTCGGAAACAAACAATGGCTCGCTGAAAAATTGTAGATTTTTTTTTTAGTTTCTTTAAATTCGTTTGTGTCTACCGTCCATCATTCCGATCCATACAGCATTACGAGTTTCATCACCGAAGTCTTATCGCACAAAACGTCTTAAGCTGGTCTGCTCTTCATCCAACCACCAGTGATCGAAGTGGATAAAAATAAGTTGGGAATGACGGAATACGCTGACTGAAAAAAAAGTGGAGAGATCGCATCCCGCCACTTCGACCGCTGTCAACTACCACACTTAATATTCCCCTTCAAAACAACCATCATCCGTTTGCAGAACGAATCCTAAATACTCATCACACACAACATCGTCGTACATCGTCTTCGGCAGCTTATCCTTATTAATCGCTCGATCCCTCTCAAACCAAAATCACACTCGGCTGTTTTACTCTCCTTTGCCGTTCGAACGCTGCTGAAATAATAATAATAATGTTTTTTTTTTTTTCGAAACGTCGAATTCCACGGGATCTCGGTCATTTCTTAATGTTTCGTAATTGTATATTTTCTATAAGGTTCGGCCGGAATTAGATTTTGAAATTTTCACGTTGTTTTAGAAGTCGAATCGTGAAAACGAAATCGATCGTGACTGTAACATAATATAATTACCTCAAAAATATAATATAATAAACGTTAATACGTAACACGCCCAATTATAATGGTCCTACCGACCACTTGTCCGCGCACGGAAATGTTCAAAACACGTTATTGCTTTTTATAATTTAATTCGCAGTACGCACAACGTAAACTCGTTTTTCGCTTATTTTTCTTCGTCCGGAGTTTTTTTTTTTCTGAATAATTACGATTTTAATTAATTAAAAAAAATTAAAACAAACAATTTATTCACTCTCGTACCCATGAATAATATATATATATATACATTTATGAAAATCTCGAAACAATCGTCGAAAATTAAACTTTTTATTATATTACAATTTTTTATTTTGACTCTATATAACGTAATGTTCGCGTTAAAATCGTATGGCTTATTATAATTTTAAATATTACGAATTTTTTTTTTTTTAATAAGTCGAATATATTTCAACTGTGACGGACCGTATAAATTACGTCTGATGATAGCCCAGACGAAATTTGAATTTTTCTACATAACGCGTCATGTACTATACTACGTCGCGCATAAAATGTAAATCTTTGATTTCTACGAATATATTTTTTTTTAAAAACATAAAATTTCCTTTTAACAGTACAGTCAATTTTTATTATAACAGTGTTTCCATCCGTATCTATACATAACGTCATGTCTATTATATACGTTAATACGGCGTTTGTCAACAATAATCGTATTTTCTCTAAAAAAAAAAATGTTATCGAAGCGGCCCGACCACGTTGATGAATAACAACAACAACAACAACAACGATAATAATAATAATATTTTTTTAAATGAAAAAAAAATAGAATATTTATTATAATTAATAATAAGTTAGGGCTGGGATGTTGTAGCAATTGTAATTTTTTTTTCTACGTGCCGTTTGAATTTGTTGCCGAGTAAGTCTTTAAATTCGTTTCGTGCGAATACGATTTAAAATCCAAAACATTTTATATTGCAACTTATTTTTTTTTGGAATTTTTTCAATATTCTGTTGACGGCATTCCTACATTTACGGTACGGATTTCGCTGTATCACGTCATTTTATTACAAATTTCAATAATTGAACGCGCGGTGAATTCTACGACAATCGGAAATATTAATAAATGATTTTTCGTTACAAGTATTTTTAGGCTTTCAGAAATAATATTAACGTCGTTGGACACCGGGAGGGATTTCGTTTTTTTTTTTATTGCGATTTTTGGGATTTTTTTTTGTGCTGTAGCGCGCGATCAGTTTTAATAAAAAAACGTTTTTTTTTTCTACCGCAAAAACACCGCGGACCCCGCGATATCGATCAGTTATCAATAACGAAATATTTGGCCGTTTGGTTCTCTTTGAGCTCGTTTTACATATGTTATTATGTATTGTAGGTTAGTAGGTGCGCGCGCGCTTTCGATTTAAAAAGTAAGAAACTCGTTGTCGACCGTACTGCATATGCGCGCTACACGCACGTTTTAATAATATTAAAAGTAGTGTATAAAAATGTGTATAAATCGGAATCGGTTATTGTTTTCTTCGCGCGGCCGGTAGAAAAAAAAAAAAGTGATCTCGTTTAGGAATTCGTACGGATTTTTTTCCAAAGTTATTTCCATCTGATATTTTAGTCCGCGGATTATAATACGCCTCGCCGTGATGTACGCGTTAATCCGTACTGCTGCAATATCCGTTCGAAAAACCTTTCCGATCAGTGCCCGAGTTACAGCAGTGGCGATTATACACGATGTTCAAGGGGAGTGGGGCCAAAACGGAGCCAACCCCCTCTGCCAATGAAATATCCACATCGACGAGTAATGACCGAGAAGAAAAAATCTATTAATGTACCGAGACGAAATGCAGATGTAGAAAAAGAAAGAACAACGTGCATGAAACGTAAACGAAATAAAACAATAAAACGAGAAAAGAAAGTAGTCACCAGATAGCGCTACGACACGACATAGAGGGCGTGGCAAAAAGGCGCATGTAAAAATAGCGGTCAATCTACACGCGCACGCACACACACCGCAGTCAGACTTCGTTGTTCGCGTTCGACCGCCGGGACTACACTGAGCGGTCCGACGGTTTCGGACCGCTATTTATACGCGCGTTTCTGCCGCGCCCTCTATGTCGTATCGCAGCGCTATCTGGTGACTACTTTCTTTTCCCGTTTTATTACGGTCGGCTGGCGCGTTATGCATAACATTCGAATTTCGGTCTACTTTGAACCCAAAATTGTTTGAAATACACATATATGTATATATATATATAGTTTTTTAAAACATCTTTTCCAGTTCTATAAATCTATTATTAATAAATAGATACTACTCGTAATAATAAATTTATAAAAAGAATATATTAATATATGAAAGACCATTTTAGTTTTAACGCGACGGGCCACGACGAATTGACGAAGTTATTCGTTATTCAATACATTTTTAGATTTGCCCAGTAGAAAAATTTACCACCAAAAAAAAAAATTGCGAAAATTTTCGACGTATCCCGCCGTTTTGGACAATTTTTGAATTTTTCAACAGTTCAAAATATGAACGCTACAAGCTTGGACATTTACGTGCGTATATAATATATTTATAAACTATTCTAGTATCATCAGTCGGAATGGTTTTTTTTTTGGAATTTAAAATAACAATACCACTCTTGAATCTCTGTAGTCTATACATGCGCACTGGAATCCACAACATTCCGCGGCTCTTAATCCTTTTTTTTTTTTTACTCAACTTACCGGAGCTTAATTAATTTAAAACTTTTTGCATCTCAGTCCTTTCTTTCCAATACTCGTCTGACCGATATGATTTATAAAATATATAATATGTGAATCATCGCAATATACGTATATTCATGTGCTATGAGTTATGAGTATATAATGACTACAACTGTTATGCCGTACGTCTGTACGCTTACGCGCGTATATACCGTATGTGGTAAAATCGATAAAAATTACGACCTATCTATTGTATTGTATTGTATTACTCACACGTTACACTGAGTCATAAAAAGCGATATCGTTTAATTTAAAAATTTTTTTTTTTAGAAAACGAACGCGTATAATAATCATTTTTGACGTTTCTTCGAATTTTAAGGAGTTTCGAAACGGTTTGCCAGTATTTATATACATATGCGTCGAGTACTGATATGCCGTACGTTTCGGTACATGTGTGTATAAAACACTAATACTTTTCCTTATACATACGAGTATAATCGTTATGAATTCGTTGAAAAAAAAAAATTATACGCGTGTGTAATCGCGAAATTCTGAATTAATTTGAACAGACGCGGTTTCGTGTACATCATATAATATGATGTCCCGAGTATATTTATACGGTCTGTTTCCACTTGTGATCTCGCCGTCGTCCGACGGACAAAAATCGAAAGTACTTTCATCCCGTTTTAAATTCGGTGTATTTTGTTTTTTTCGTATTCCCTAGGAAATAGGTAAGGAAAAACGTCCTGAAAATACGCTTTGAAAATTGTGAAAAATGCCAAAAATATTGTAAAAAAAAAAAAGGAGCTCGTATTATTAAAACGCCCGTTGCCCTCGAATTTACAGTTTGCAGTCGCGTCGATCATTTGAAAAAAAGAAAAAAATTTTACAAGCGCGTGGAAATCCGAGCTCTGTAGTTACTGTCAAATGTCCGTAACCACCCCGTATGTACAATACACTAAAAAAAAAAAAAAAAGTATTATATAAGTATGGTGCCCTTTAAAAATCGATTGGTCGGACACAACAGCAGTGTACATATATATTAACAAATATACCGTCCCCCCTTAAATGTATTAAATCCCCTCACTCGCGGCGATTTGCACCACATCGATTTTTCATATTTTCCTATGGCCTCTTAAAACGTTAAAAAAACGTTTGTCGTACTCGCACGTCGGCGACACCGTTTTTTAGAATTCAGCGTTTTTTCTTTTTTTCTCAACACTATAATAATATATATGTATAATATAAACTTATATATATTTTTTATGTTACTCCGCGATAATATTCGTAATTATTGTAAAATATGCACATAATATATAGTGCGCATATTACAGTACGAATTCAATATCGAGTGTACACTAAAATTTCATCCGCAAAAAAAAAAATATATTTATTCTTGCAAGGTTTTTTTTTTTAATTTCGAAAATATCACACGCAATAAGAATATATAATATTATACTCGTCGTTGTCGACGACCACCCGTGCAAAATTAAACGCTGACACGACGTACGGTGATCCGTATGGATATTATTTGTTGTAAACCAAACCTGTGTTTTGTGCGAGAGAAAATAATTCTCGGGAGAGAAGGCGGCCCGAGAAAAAGCAAATCTTCTTCTTCTCGTCATAAACAGCTTTTACGGACCACGAACAGGACTCAACTACATTCCTGTCACTGTCTACACTGTCTCGCGTTGTTATTTCTCACGCGTTTGATTCAGTCGTCCAGGATTCTGTCTGATCGGAGCCGTCGGGTTTCTTCGCGTTCGACTTCACTGACTATAACTTTGGATCTCCGCACACCATGTACTGCCCACTCGAGTCATCGTTTGCTCGTTGGGTATATATATGCGTTTATACCGCGGGTTTTCGGTAAATCAGTCGGACTCGTCTATTCGTTCTTCTCAGGGTCGGCCTGGCCATGGCCGTTAGGCCGCGAATGCGGCCGGGGCCCCATCTTTTTTTTTTTTTTTTATATCAATATTTTTGAACGCTATGTCTCCACCAGTTTTGAAATCTTTGCCTTGTATTATTATAATATATAAAAAATAATAATGCAAAAATTGATTTGAGAACAGCGGTTTGAACCTCGAACCGTACACGTCAAATCGTGGTATTTATCCATTGGACTATTATAGTACGAACCGAAGGGCGGAAAAAATAAACCTATTAAAGAAACGCGGTAAAATTGTCAAATTTCAAATTGCTGTAACTTAAAAACCACCGAATTCTAACTTCGACATAGGTTCTTTTATTAACCTGTATTAACTCTATATAGAAATAGAAAGCGCTAATCCAAAAAAAAAAAAATTAATTTTTTTTCATAAGTGGCCCGGAAAAATCTTATTTGCCGTTAAGAATTTTAGAATCACTCCGTCCTTGGATCTGGGACACCCTATATAATGAATTGTTTTTTATTGATATATATTTTTTTAACTTCATATTAAACCAAGGGGCAGGAGGCCCCAGAATAAAAAGATCCAGGGGCCTATGGTGTGCCAGGCCGACACTGGTTCTTCTTCTGTACATCACTTCTGAGTTCGGTCCACGCGTGTCCGGCTGACTATCCTCGTTTTAAAAGCAAGACGAATTCTCCGTCTACTTTACTATAGTCGACCGTGTAAGTAAACTTATCGGCCCGTACGAAACTTACCGTACGTGTACGCGTTCTTTTCGTCGTCTAGAGCAGGGATCGGGAACATTTTAGCGTAAATGAGCCTTTTATTTAAAAAAAAAATTGCGAAATCGTGATTTTCAAAAAAACACGCCGTAGTACAATAATAACGTCTAATATATTTCACTAAACAATTTCGTCGGGAATTGGTAGGCATTAAAAACAGTAATAAGTCTTAAATTGATGCATACTCCAAAGAGCCGCAGATTGCGTGCTAATAAGGAGCCTCAGACCCCTGGTCTAGAGAGTAATTTCACAGTTTTCTCCGCGCATTAATGACTCTCGTCCGTAGTAGTAGATATCCTCGAATATTTTTCATGCGATGCACGTCATATCGTATTGGTTTTTGAATCCCGCGAGGTATTCGAAATCTCCGGACATGAACAAATACACGCACAGATCTAATGTGGCAGACGATGAATCGACCATCAACACGGCATTGATATCAGTCATATGTGACGATGAAACGATTCGAAAACGCGTAAAATAGGTATATAAAAAAAAAAAAAAATCTCGTGTCGTTTTATACGTTATTTTTTATTTAGAATTTTTTTTTTTTTGCGACGGTGAAGAAGAGTAATTGTGTCGTTATATAAAACGCGTTATTACATTGCATTTTATACGCGTTTTGTCGTAGTCCTTATATATAATACATTCACTCGTGGGTTGCGATAAAACAAATAAAAAAAAAAAAAAAACATAGAGGAACGAGCGTTTTGTTCCCGAGAATGGGATTGGCGAAAATATCGTCGTCGTCGTAATAATAATAATAATAATAATCGCGTGTAATTTATTTGGAATCGGCGTGGTACGAGATGCCATCGAAACCGGCTAACCCTGACACAAGGAAGAAAATATTAATCGAGCCAGAGCTCGAGAATAACAGGAGGGCTTTGAACCGACTTGTGTGTGTGTGTTTTTTTTTTTCTACCGAGTTTTGTCCGCAGGTTCTCCTCGGTATAATTGGCGACTTATTATTATTATTATTATTATCGTATTATTATATTGTTATTGTAACACTGGTGTCGCGCAAGTACATTATAATATAGTATACACAAGGCTAAAGAGCCGCGTAATATAAAGTTAAATTCGACTTTATTAAACCGAACGACGTTCACGACGCTTTCGCTTAACAATTTTTTTTTCGAGTTTAATTTTTTCGAATTTCCGTCGCCTTGGCGTTTATCTGAATATCGTTTTCGTACAATATGAATTGTACGGCGATTTTTTTCGTTTTGTTAATTTAACGTTTTTTTTTTATACTCGTCTGGTTTTCAATTCGTATAATTAACTTTTTTATCTGGGTCGGAACATGTCTTAACCTATT
This sequence comes from Slavum lentiscoides, assembly GCA_032441835.1. NCBI lineage: Eukaryota > Metazoa > Arthropoda > Insecta > Hemiptera > Aphididae > Slavum > Slavum lentiscoides. The sequence goes on along the minus strand of CM063714.1, from coordinate 1,605,034 downwards.
TAATAACGGCGTGTCGGAAGGGGTAAAAAAAAATATATCCATTGACTCGTTCGTCCAGCCTTGATGATGCTGTACGCGCGTTCGAATAATTCCGATATTTTATAAGTAAGGCCCGAAAACGCTCACTTACACGAATACGTAATTTACCGAGACGTTTATTAATTATGTAACGTCGAATTTCGAGTACAGGCAATATATATATATATATATGTACGTGTACGCGTAAACGACTTGTTTAAATTTTTTTTTAATTTTAAATAATTATTAAATTTGGTTTTTATCAATAACCTGCGTACGGAAAGTGTATTATGACGTGCCTACCGTTTTTCCCCCTTTTTTTAATCCGGTTAAATTATTGTTATTTTTTTTTTTTTACGGACAGATAAAATCATATCGGCTATATACATATGGCCAAACTTTATCTTGGATTTCGTCGCTCTATCTATTCTAATATACGAATTTTATATTCTCACGAGAAAATTGTGTGTTTTTAAGTGATTCCGTTTTTTTTTTTTTTTTGATAGACGATTTTTAAACGCCGAATAAAACACCGAGGGAGAATCGCGAATTATTAACAAAATATCGTTTCATCTGAATCGATTACTGAATATCGTTTTTTCGTATTATTTTATTTAGTTAATACGAAATAACTTAAAAATTTTTTTTTTATATAAATAAATATACATGTATTCAAATAAATTCGACGAGTATTAGATAATCGAAAAAATTTCGTCGCGTCGTGTAAAATGTGTCCGTTTACTATAACGGTTTCGATTAAAAGTCATCGCTCGGTATTAAGCAAAAAGTAAAATGCGATAAATTTGCTGTATTGAATATTCTCGTTATAGTAAATAAACAAATTTTATACGCGATCGCGATAATAATATGCTATTTTACCGGTTTTTTTTTTTAATATTTTTTTTAACATACCTATTTTCCATTATATATATATAATATATATAATTTATGTAAATTACACGACTATGTATAGTTCGAAAGAGAAAAAAAAACGTTTGTATATGAAAACAAAATCATTTAAAATCGGACAGCATATTATATATATATAATATTATGTTACTTATATATATATATTTTACCGAATCGTTTAAATTGTATTTTTATTTATACAGGGAACAAAAAAAAAAAAAAATCATACACCTCGAGTTTTCCTGTTTGACATCAAAATGTATATATGTTTATAATATATAATACGATACGTAAAGTACAAGGTGATATTTCAACAAAAATATATCAAATTTATTTAGACAAATAGTATTTTTTTTTTTATTAAAATATATATTTTTATAATTACTAGTCGTCGTATATATATATTTTAAAAAAACGAGTCGTATAAATGGTACAGAAAGAGTAACGTATACGTACGTCTACACATAACGTGACTTAAAAATATTATACATTTCGTTCTCCGGGTTTTTTTAAGATTAAATACTATTAAAACAGCGGATATTATATATGTATTTTTTTTTATATAATATATAAAAACAACAACTATACAAAAAATATTATTACATCTATATATAAGTGTGTGTGAATACGAAGGTTACAGAAATGAATATTGTTTCCCACAATATTATTATTTAGTGTTTATACGTATAAAATATATTTATTACATATCCGCGTATTATTAATAATTCGAATTTTATAGACGATGTAATTATTATTGCGCAAAGTCTTCGTACAGCATTTACCACAATAACCGCCGGTGGTCCGCGAGAGAATTTTGCTGGTCCGCAGAAATATGCGAACATTATTTGCAAATTAATCTTCCACCGGGAGCTGATGTTCGAGATGTTTAAAGTTATATAAATAATAAAAAAAAATGATTGATCAAGCACTTATAATTTTATCATATTCAATTACACGTGTATTTCGTAATTCGTATTAATAAAATGGAAGTTTTTTTTTTTTTTTTAAATCGTTATTTTACGAAAAATATACGTTCACCTTTTTTTGATGTGTAAACATATTTCTGTTACGGCTGTATGAGGGTAAATCTCGCGGGAAATGCGACGGAAACGTGTAAGCCGTTGTCACGACGACCACTTCTTCTTCTTCTTCTTCTTCAGATTAGCGGTCCATTCAGAACCATCGCTGCCATCAAAATCTCTCTCCATCTGTCTCTCTGATATGCTGTTTCTAATGTTCCGTTCTGGTCTATCATTACTATATCTCTGGCAACTACGTCAATCCATCGGGTTCTGGGTCGTCCTAGGGGTCTCGTTTTATTTATTTTATTGATTAGTACATTTTTAATTAACTGTCCATCTGCTCTCCACGCATGTCCAAACCATTCTAATCGTTTTTTCCTACTAAAAGAGAGTATGTTTGGCCTACTATAAAGAATCTTTACATTTTCGTTACTTATTCTTTCGTATGTCTGTGTTTCTGGGTTAAAGATTGGTCCATATATGGTTCGTAACACTTTCCTTTCGAACGTGATAAGTCTTCTGCTATCACCTTTAGTCAACGACCAGGTTTCACAGGCGTATGTTATCACAGGTCGAAGGTAGCTATGGTATAGTAGTATCTTAGATTCTCTGGATAACAACTTAGATCTCAGAAGTTTGATAATACTGAAATAACATCTATTTCCACTAGTGATCCGTTCGTTTATTTCTACATGCATGTCATTTTTGTTGTTGATGTTCACGCCCAAGTACTTAAAATTATCAACTTCTATGAAATCTATATTTGGCGGTCTTCTCGATAGGACCATGTGTTTAGTTTTCCCCTCGTTTAAATCCTATTCACGACCACTAATAATAATACTGATTACTGTTAATAATTTTAATTAATTTACACGCAATTATATGAATTGCGCGTAATGTGTAAGCTATAACTAATAATAATATTTATTATCGAAATTACTTTGAAAAAAGATACCGATATTCACAAATCCGTTCCATTTTTACCGCTCACCGCGACGTTTACACATCAATAATGTCTCGAGCAGACTGGTTTTTTTTCTTCTATTATTCGGTACGAGTGGACCGCAGAATTTTAAATCACGAACTCGCTGGCCCGTGAGGTCCGAAATGTCGGCGATCACTGATGGACTGCGTACATTCGGGGCGTTTGTAAATCCGTCAGATTTATTTCACACCGATAATATGAATATTATCGTTAAGAAGGTATATTATATAATATGTAGTATATTTGAATAGACCACGAAAATGATCGTCGGGATTTTAAAGAGGACGGGAAAATTAATATATTCATTACCAGTTATACTCAGTGATGTTCCTATCAAATTTGTAGAGGGTATACGCTGCATCCCCCCAATTTTTTTTCTTATGTGTAACCCCCCCGAATTTTTTTCATATATACCCCCAGAAAAGAAGTCATCAATTTTCTGTTTTTGCCGACTGATCCGAGTGTTTGGGAGGGAGGTGTAACACCTCCCACCCTAGTCTCGTCCCTGCTGTTAAGTACCCAAGTCCGAAACATGAATATTCAATATTATACATATTATATTTTTCTTACGATTTACAGGAGTAGATGCGAGGATAGAGGTGATTTGGATCGTATGAAAAATAATAAAATAATTAAAAGTAATTGAATTTCTTCTTAAATCCATACAAGTATCAAAAGAATTAATTAAATAATTTAAAAAAAATTTAATAATATATTAATTAAATTCAAAAAAATCATGAGAGTATACGCAGTATCAGGCCCCCCCCCACATGAATTTTTCAACTATACGGTACTGTGAATAAATCCGGGCCCTCATTGTATATTAATATTTATAATTATCATACAATTTTTTAACATATAATTTTTTATTTTTACAAAAATTATCTAAAACATGGGTTACACGGCTTCTTTTTCTATTGTACACCTCTATAAAATATCAGTTATTATAGTTTAAAACACAAGTAAATTAATTTACTACAGTTTAATATAAAAATCAACATTTTTTAAAAAGTATTTATGTATAATGAAAATATACAATGTAAATTATTCAAAATTAAAAATAGCGTTTGTACATACAAAAATACAAATTGTATTGTACATATTATTTTGTACGTGTACATTTTGTGGGAATACCCGAATACCTATTGACAAAATTAAATGTATAAAAACCCATAATTATCTCATTTTCGACCAGCAAAAATAGTACACTAATAATAGGACAGGCGACACAACATTAATGTTTCTATAGCGGCGTACTAATTGCTCTTATCTTCCAGGATTTATTTCCCTATTATTTTCTCCAAGAAACGCTCGCGCCGCACGCATCACCCGCCTACACATTTCGTTACAAAAAACGATGTAGTAAGAAATCAAATTATTTGTATACCAATATTGTATAAAGATAATTGGTGATTAGGGTGGCACGACTCATATGTCTCATTTTATTTTTCTAATTTAAATTAATAATAGGTATATTATGTTTTTTTCCCCGGGACCCCAGAGAGCCCGGTCCCCGGGACCATAGTACTCACTGAGCCCCCCCCCCTTTGTGGGGGCCCTGCACAGTATACCCATGATTTTTCCAAAAAAAAATCATGAGAGTACCTATATACAGCGTATATGAAGTATACCCTATGGGAACACCACAGCTGGTTATAGGTACATGCAGCAGTACACCGTAACCGGAACGCGAATTTCGCAAGAACCCCGAAGAACGTCAACCGCGACCACGAATTACGCAAAATATCAACAGAGTGCGTAATCAATAATAATAATAATATACGATTTCCTACATTGTAATTATAATATTCCGAACAGACCAGGCGATTATGTTTCGATAATACAATAATAAAATCGACGAGCACCGCGATATTATATAATATCTGCACGTGGTCGTAGCGAACTCGCGTTAATAATAACTCGTCGTCGTGCAACCCGGTCCGTATATTAAAATATCGTTTTCTCCGCAAATAACGCGACGTTAATATAGTAATATTATCAGGGCCGGCGAGAACATTTTCGGGCCCCGGGGTTGATTGATTGAGGGCCCCACTGACATACACTTGTTGGTTAAGATATATAAAATATACACATCTGTATATGTATATAGATATATTATAATTAACCTAACCTATATAATAATACACACACCATTTTTTATTAAAACACTAACGTTTAAGTTGATAATTTGTGAATAAATAAACATAATACTTGATTTACTTAGAATATTTTATTAATCGAAGGAAAAATAAAATTGATTAAGTACTGACTATTTTATTATCGTAAACGGAGAACTAGGTTAAGCTACAGTGCATTTCCTTTTCTTGCCTTTTTCGTGGCAAAGTCATTGATAACACAGTCCGAGTTGGTGTTTTTAGTCAGTTCTTGCTCCACAGCTAACACTCCTACAGTCGTATAAACGCGTTATTTTATTTTTTTTTTATATAATGAGTAAAATGTGCGTAAACATTAATTATTATTATTCACGCGCGTAATAAATAATAATATTATTATTTATTTCTGGTTTTTTTTTTGTCTATTGGAATTAATTCGTCGTTAAGCGCCGATGGATTTATACAAGTGTTTTTTTTCTTTTCTGAATATAATAATTGATCGATAATAATAATACGACGAAACGAAGGAATAAATAACGGTGACAGTACCGTGGCGCGAATAGCAATGACAAACGAGAACCGTTAACGCGATTGTGTATTTTTTTTAATAATAATCTGCAGGCATATAGGCGCAATTAGGGGGGAAGGGCTTGAGGGAGCTTAGCCCTCCCCCACATTCATCAGTAGCCCCCTCAGTTTTTTTTAATAAACTTGGATCGTTTAATTGTTAAAGATTAAACGTGTTGTATTATTGTTATGTATTAAATATTTACATAATAAACCATATTATAGGTATGTAAAAGAAAATATTATATACATTATACCTACGCGTTTAATGCAAATCTAATCGAATTTTTTTTAAAACGTTCATTCTGCAACTGCGATCGACTATTTTTAATCCAATTATTCGTGATTGGCTTTAGCCATCAGGACAACATCCGTATTATTGAAAATTGTAAAAAATTCGGAATTTTGTATCTATTTTTAGTTTTTATAATCGTATTTATCAACAGATGGTATGAAACGAATTTAAACGCGGTAAATTCATAGAACCTGTCCATAGAGTTTAATAATAATAATACTTTATTGGTATACATATAGCCTATAAATAAAAATAATAATCATACACGGAATATGGATCCTCATGGACGGTAAAAACATTTTTTTTTTTATATAAAAATTTAGCCCCACCGGTTTTTTTATCCTAGTTGCGCAGGTTATGTCCGCAGGGCTCGGATTTTATGGTATTCTATGAAAACGAGTACTGGGGTGAAAAAAAAATCTTAAAACATGCCCCGAAAATAGCGCGGGGTGAAAATTGCGTTTTTATTTATGAACATTACGAGTAAAACGGTGTAAACGCACTGCGCCTGCCGCGATATAATTTAATACATATAAACTAATAAAAATTGATTTTGATATGAAATATCTAATGAAACGGCCGCCGTGTGGGTGTAAATTCTTCTCGTCTACTCCTTAAAGTCACGAGGTGCACGACGAAAAACGCGAATTAATTTAAATTTTAATTCGTATTAGCCAGAAAAACAAAAGTGGGAAAACGGTGTCAAAAAAAAACGCTAAAAACGCTTAAAATATGCGAAAACAGTTATTTAACGTAGAATTATTTTATACGTGGAATCCTCGACGCTCATAAATCAAATTTATATAATTTACTTTTTTTTTTTCAATCCGTATTTTCAATAATAATTATTATCAAATGCTTACGGAATCGACACGAGACGAACGGATAACGTTCTCGTACTGCACCGAGGTCGTATTGCGTTAACAAAACCGAGTGAGTAGGTAAATCATTAAAAAAAAAACAGTACTCACGACAGTGTAAATTTCACATAAACTATAAATACTCGTTAATTTATATTTACGTTTCGAATGTGTGCGGTTTTTTCACACGCGCATCCGTTATTATTATTATAGGATATTCAATTGCCGTTATTAAAACGAATTTTACAAATTACAATGTACATTTAAACCGTTAGAGTTTCTCAAACTTTTTTTTTCTGTTCACCTAAACCTTGAATTCTCGCCTTGAATTCTTCGCGTACCTTCTACACGATAAATTCGAAAAAGTTTAATTTCTGTATTATTATTATTATTATTATTATTATTATATGGAACGGACGAGAAAACACGAAAAATTAGCAAATAATATTGATATTTATTAACAGACTGTAAATTAATACTCGCAATTAATAAATCTGTATATTTTCTTTTATTTAACGTACACACACACGCGCGTTACAATAATATTCGTTCATTTTAATGACTCTTAGGAAAAATTTTGAAAATAATATTATACAAATATTAATGCGAACCCCGGAACAGTTTGGCTTCGGTCAATTCTTTTTTTTTTTCAAATATGGATCAGCCGACGATAAGTACCTAAAGCCCCTCATCTAGAGTCTGAACCCACAAAAAAGCGATTTTCGTAATTATTTATGATAATAATAATAAATAATAACGTAACCTAAAAGCCCTTTTCACTATAATACTGCGCTGGTGAACGGTAACAGAACTGTGAACGCTTCAGTGACGAATCCAGGAGGGGGGAAGATCGAGGCGTTCGCTCCCGTCCCCGTTGGCTAGAAAAAAACCTCTTGATGTCTGGTTATATCTGGAGTCCATGCCTAAATTTATTGGTTGTATAATCTTGTCAAGTTTCGTTTGGAAAATTACAAACCGTTCGCCTTAGCGCAGTTTAAATTACTGGATTCCCCAATAAACCTGTATAGAAAGAATAAAAATGATAAGAAATTTCTTATCTTCTTTAATCTTTGTCATATAACCACGCTAGATTGTTTTGCGGTCTTACCGTCATAAACTTTTGTTAACCATTGTGTACAAACCAGGTAACGTGTAACAATCAGCTAGTTAACTTCATTAACCAACTGTATTTAGATTATAATGATTACGAATGTTCGTTTATAAATAATTTTTTTAAATCGTGCTTCTGATTTATTTTATTTATAATAATTATTTATTTTAATATTACTGGACATCAAGTATTTAGGTTAGGTTAAGTCTACGCGAATGGCCTAAAATAGTGATGTTATAAATAAATGATTAATCTAATCAAGTTTAAGTGTTATTTAATGTATTTTAAAATCACCCCCCGTTATTTTGTCCTGGATCCGCCCCTGGAATGCTTTGTTGTAGGAAATTCTTCAGGATATTCCTGATTTCGCGTCGGCACAAAAGACGATAAGAGATTTCTTTTTTTTTTTTTTGAAAAAAATGCTGAACAATCCGTTTTCAATCAGATCGATTTTTCTTTATCTCGGACCGATTGAGCTGCACGCATCGGATACGCGTAAATCCGTTTCAAATATAAATAAAATTTTCTACGGCTTTTTAGGAACGCTGCTTTAAAACATCAGACCTCGTGTAATGTTATGTGGAAAATATTTCAAAACCAACGAGATCTGTACGAGATGTAAACGCGCGCACGCGTAGTCGAAAATTTTCGTTTATCCGTATGCCGCACACACTCATTATGAGTTTGACACCTCCGAGCATTCCGCGCAGGCAAAACATAAAACATCCATCGACTCCTTCTGTTCTCTGCGCATCGCTGTATCAACATAAAATTAAAACGAGTATACTTGTAACGGGTCGTCTATACTAGTATTGTACTTGCACAATCGTCATGCGGTTTAAAAAAAAAAAATTATTAAATAGATCTCGGAGCCGGTTTCCAACGCGATTTCCATTCGGTATAAATTAATAAATAATCGAGCAATTAAATGTGTTTACCTATACGAATGAAGACAAAACACGATGGAGTCTCTTCGGCGTTGTTGTTTCGCGAAAATTCTTTCCGGTTCGGCCCAAGGTCAAGTCGTTTTATATAACATCAGAAACGAATACCAGTTTGAAATATTAAACGAGTCCGATTTCCTAGCTCGCGGGCCCGTCAACACGAGACACAGGGATCTGGACGTCGGCAGACTTCGATATCCCTGATTTACTCGAGAACGATAATATAATAGAGCGTTTGATCTGCAAAAAAAAAAAAATGAAAAACTTATATAATACTTATATTTTAATTTTTATACACTTAATTAAAAAAAGAAACCTAACAATATTGTTTACCGAGAAATTTTCGCGTAACCTTAATAATAATGTGGTACCTATTCGCGAGTACTTATCGTGTAATTATACGTTACAAAACCGATGTTTTAAATAAGAAGTTTTTGTACGAAAAATGTTTATTTTATATACGTATAGATAAATCGTGAAATAGAAATAAGTAAAACGATATTTCGCGAATAAATAAATATAAGGAAATGTGTACTGTAATTAACTCAAGTTACAATTTTTTTTTTTTTTTTTTATAATTTTTGTAGACTGACGAGAGTGTGTTTTATAGTTGATAAAAAAAAAATTCAATCGGGTATCGTAAAACGGTGTAAATAGAAATACTTTTGAACTATACATATACTAACACGATTTTAACTCGAAAAGTAAAATTAAATATTATTTTGATAAGAGTAATACATTGTAGCTGCTACGTTCAAACACGAGCCTCTATAGAGACAGCGCCTCGATATCAATTCTTATCAGTTATCACAACCTTTTACCACTTAATACGTATCAAATATCAATTGGCATTTCATCTTCTCGGTCAAGGTGTTGATTTTTGTATTTGAAGTGTGTACAAATCGTATAATTATTTTAAAATCACGTTCCTGTTTATATTCACATATAATGGTATAGCATCTACCAATAGTTTTAATTAATTTTAAAACGTTTGTGTTATTATTAATTAATAATTTGAAAGACAGTGTTAACAATAATAACAAAAAAGCCATCAGGTACTAAAAACTGGGGAAAATACATAAATAAATATTGAAAAACCTGTGTTTTTCGGCTTTCAATATTGAAATTGTTTTTCGATTAGCACTCAATATAATTAAGTAAAATTATTAATGAAGATTATATTTGAATTTCGTTTTTTAACTGTAGTCAAAAAGAGTCAAATTGATACGTATCACTGGACGATACTGATAACTGATAAGAAAATTGATAATGAGGCGCTGTCTCTATAGACGCTCGTCGTTCAAACGATTAATGCAATAATTTAACGTTCTGTTTCTGTTCGTCCGCCGGACGGCGTGAAACCAAATATCTGTAACGGTTTTTATTATTCGAACACACATTCAGTGTTGATAATGACGTTATATTTAAAGTTTTTTAAAAAAATGTATAAGAAATAAGTACTGTACAACTTTTCCTACGAATTACTATAATAATTTCACTTCCTTTATCACTGTAATGCTGTTTACTGTTCATTCGTTTTCTCGTCATTCGTTTATTTTTCAAACGAAACACATTGCAACGGAACGAAATTCTTTTCCGTTAAGATATTTTGTATGAGTGTTGAAAAAAAAAATCGATTTTAATAAAAACATTTTTTCGACATTTTCCCTGGCAATTTCCAAAAGAAAAAGCCGTCGTTTTTCTCGAGAGTCGATATTTACCACGGGATATTGCACGACCACGTGTTATAATATTTCGAAATTTTATCGAATTTTTTTTGTTTTTACTTTCGGGACGATTTTTTTTAATCTCAAATGTCAAAATGCAGTGTTGTTGTCACACACCGTTCGAACGCGATACAATTAAACGAGTTTGTTTTTTTCTTCTATTTTATATTTCGCACACATTACACACACACACACACGACTCAGAGAGTTTGCAACACTTCCGCGTATGTTGATATTATTAATTTATTTACGCCGTGTGGAAAATATTGAGTTATAATATTATGAGTACACGTTGTCCGCTGTACGATTTAAGTGTAAAAAAAAAAAATACTCCCCGAGAGACTTCACGGTGAAAATACACAATTTTGCGAAATTTTAATTAGCGCGCAGTATGACGCAATATGGTAAGCGCGTATAATCTGCGTTTACGATCGCGAAAAAATTACAGGTGCGTGTAATTAATTACAAACATATGCTAATTAGTTAACTGGCCGATGCGCGGTCGAGGGGAAAACGAGTATTACACTGACCGCGCCGTCTATCGGATACATCCCATTTTACTACAAATAAAATCGAATACTGGACGATAATAATAATAATAATTAATATTGTGATTTTCGCTCGGAGATTATAACATATGCGTCGTTTCCGCCAAGATTTTTTTTTAAAAAGACCACGTGGTCGTCCGAAGCAACGACGATGGTCGGGTGTAGTCAGAAGAGATATAATGGACCTGAGACCAATGTGGAATGCACAGAACAGGGAATAGAGTGGAAGAAACTATAGTATTGACTGCAAAAGGCCTTAAAGGTTCTGTAAAAGCAAAAAAAAATATTGTATTATGCCTCTACATCGACCTCGCGCTTGTGTTTTTCGTGAAAATTTTATACTTACAGATTGTACAATTTAAAAATAAAAAAAATTTGTTTGCAGTGTAAGAACTACAGCTGCGTTCACCGCCCCGCCGCCCAGTGGTGCGGTTATACATGATGTCCAAGGGGGGCGAAAATGAAGCCAACCCCCTCTGTCAATGAAATATCCACATCGACGAGTAATAATCGAGATGAAAAATCTGTTAATGTACCGAGACGAAATGCAGATGAGAAAAAGGAAGAACAACGTGCATGGAACGTAAACGAAATAACAATAAAACGAGAAAAGAAAGTAGTCACAAGATAGCGCTACGACACGACATAGAGGGCGTGGCAGAAAGGCGCGTACAAATAACGGTGAGTCTCGAAAACACACACCGCAGTCAGACTTCGTTGTTCACGTTCGACCGCCGGGACTACACTGAGCGGTCCGATGGTTTCGGACCGCTATTTATACGCGCGTTTCTGCCACGCCCTCTATGTCGTATCGCAGCGCTATCTGGTGACTACTTTCTTTTCCGTTTTATTACGGTCGGCTGACGCGCTTTGTCTGTGTATGCGGGTGTTTAGTTTGACGCTGGCCGACCGACCGATCGTACGCACGTATGCAATCTTTATTATTTATTTTTTTTTTACTATTATCAATAATAATATTATTTCGCGTATTTCAATGAAATGAAATGAACGTAATGATTCATCTTTCCTCGTTGGTACACTCGTTTACACTGTACACGACCGACCGAGTTTTGTCGTCAGTCAACACAGATAATACATAATGGACAGGCCATATTCGTTATCAGGCGTTCCCGAATCTTCTGTCTCACTCGGCAAATATTAATCAGATAACCGTTACGCGGATAACAGAATGTATTATTTTTCAATTATTGTTTCATGGAACAAATTATTGTTTCGTGGAACAAAAAGTAATTTCTTGCTGAGTAGGATAGAAGATGTGATTTTAATATTGCTATTTCTCTTCTTTATTCAGGAACGCTGCCCGCTACACATATTGTATACACATGGCCTGTCCATTATGCATTATCTATGTCAGCTAAGCACTAAACGCTCGATCACGACCGATGATCAGCGCGTACCGTACGCGTTGATCGTCGGTCGAGCACTAATTCCAGCCTTATACATGATGTTCAAATGGGGCGGGGGGTGAAAATAGAGCATAACTGTAACGTAATTGGACCAACTCGCATGACACAAGTCGGTGCTGTTAGGTCAGACATATATTCAATTTAATAATATCAAATCCCGCGGGGGAGGCGATCCACCTATCGCCTCCCCCTTATAACCGCCACTGCAGCGTTAAAATTTGAACCGAAATTTTCCGTATACGTATATATAGTTTCGTGCGTATCCCGATAGCTGCCACCGCTGCAAAACACGCGCGTAATCGCGTAATATAATATTTTTTTAATAGTATTCGTGCAATTGGAACACGCAGCAGCAGCAGGTTTTGTCGATTATATTGTGTACAAACGACGATTTCGCGTGACTGACTCGTTTTGCGTTTTTCGCTGCGAAATCGATCGCTCGGTAACAATTATTATTATTATTAAGGCAGATAATAATTGTTCCGGAGAATTTCGCGTGCTCGTTTTGCGCAGCGACCGAACGAAATAAATTCTCGTTATAATTTCGTTTTATTTCTTTTTTTTTCTACCAATATTCTTTGGAATTTTTATACGCGCGCGTATCGTTGTTTTATGTAGGTTGTTTGCGCGGAAACGGTCTCGTGCCCAAAATCGTTAACACCAAATGACGCTCCGAGTTATAATAATAATAATAAATTTATTGCGATTTAAAAATATTAAAAACGATCCGTTCGGGGGGTAGTGTACTGTACTGTACTACTATGTACATTATACTGAAACGTATAAATTATAATAACGCGTAACTGTTATAAAATCGTTATTTTTATATCGCTCAAAGAGAAAATCACCGCGCGTTTATACGTTACGCGTGTCTAAACGTATACGTTATGTAATGATAGCCACTCATTATAAATATATAATTATTAATTATATAATAAATGTTGTAAATAATAGAGTGGCTACCATCATATCGTAATTATTAAAATATCGGCGATGGACTATATTATATTATATTCCTAATCAGTCCGTCGCCGACTCAGTCGTTGTCACCCATCTCGTCGGCAACGACATATAGCATAGGTATTATAATAATAAAAATAACAATATATATTAAAGTGTTTTCTTTTATTAAGACCAAAACCCTTCAAACATTACGAAGAGTATCAGTTCCGCTCAAAAAGGTAAGAGTATTAATTTCAGAATACATATTGTTATCGGGTCCTCGGACCTCCTACCCGAGCTAATTAACATATAAAAAAACTTTAATAGTAAAATAAAGGGGATAAAGTGATAATATTTCATTATCACTTTTCCGCCTGTTTTATTTTACTACAGTTACAAAGTGATTTATGCCACTTTGCCTGAAAAGTTAAAGGAAAAAAAATTTAGAGCCCAGAAAAACGAATTTGCACGGGGTCCAGCGCGATTCGTAACGCCGTCCCGTTGTGTAACGCAGACTTTTTTTAAATACCGAACGAAAAGAAGGAAATTTCGACAATTTTTTTCGAGAAAAGTTTTTGAACTTTACTCACACGCGGAGGTGTACCGAGGAAACCGCGATTTATTTATTTATTATTTTTTTATTAGATTACTATTGTAACGGTTACTGTTCCGAACGTTTTGGTTCACTACTTTATACAGCGGCCGTGTACGGGCGACCCTTCAAACGTTTTGAAATTCAGTAAATAAAACGAGTAAAATTATCTAATCGATTATATTGCGCAAATAGTTAGGAAAAAAAAAATGAAAATCGTCTCGGTAAAGTTGATTTATTTTGTGGGGACGTTTCAATAGAAACGATTGTTATATTATTTATTTGAAAAAAATTTTAAACGTTTATATAAAATGTTTCGACCGCCGAAATAGCGTTTTGGCAGATTTACGCGATGGCCACACGGATGCGATCATTATTAAGCGTAATAGGTACACACCTGTGTACGTACACCGCACTGATGAAAAAAATATTGACGTTTTCATAAACTTCAAAAAACGAAATCTGTATAAAATATCATCGAATTATATAAATTTCCACCGGTTTTCTTCTTTCTTTTAACGGGTCCGTGAAACGGTTATTTTGGATTTTGAAAAAAAAATACGATTTTTAGTTAAAAAAAAGTAAAATATATAATATCTATACAATAATCGTAGCGCAAGATTTTAGTAAACATATGAAACAAGAAAAAGAAAAAAAAACTGAAAAATATTAAAAACGGAGCAAAAGTCATTTACGCGGTGCGGTCTGCGTGGAGGAAGAGGGTCCCGGAAAGGGACCGCGAGTTTGACCGGAAAGGATGTGCGGACAATACCTTTCGATGCGAATATCATGTCGCTTCCTGCCAGGGTCCATAACTATATTTTGTATATTAAAACGTATGCACTTGTTCGTACGTACACTCAGGATTTCCGTACGCAGGAAAAAACACATATTGATGGTTGTGCCGAGAATGATGCGTTTTTCCCCGTAAAAACGGCAATCGCTTTCGTCCCTTGCATCATCATCATCATCATCATCATCACCTAACCTAACCTAACCGAACGCGATAACACCATCGCGGGTTTAACTCTGTAATGTACACATCCAGAGATTATCATCGTCTGCTGCGGAGTGCAGTGCGAGGTCGCGGTAAATATAATAATACAAAAAAAAAATAATAATATTATGTGTGCACGATTACGACTGTTGATTAGCAGCAGTCGGCGCCGGGAAAATCTGCTGAAATTAAACTTTGAACGAAAATATTACGTGAGATAACGTTCACGTTTTGCGTCCGCTTATATAGAATGCAGAATAAGACTTTTAGAGTGTCGATTATTTTTTAACGGCTCGATTTTAACCTGTCGGACGATTTTTCTCTCTTTTTTTTTTCTCCTTATACGAGTGATCGAAATTTGAACTAAAAACGTCCTCTGTGGGGCTATTCTGTAACTCGTTAAGACCTGTTAACGACAACTTTCGGTTCGTTAAGCTATCGAAACGATTTATAACTTCCCAGAAAATTGTCGTTAGCTATCGATTTCTTATAATTTTGGTGGACATACACTTTGTAAGCACAAGGTATCGATAGAGTCATTTACAGAATCACGATGTCGATAGCAAAATTCAATACATTTTTTGAAATTTCGATAAGAAGCTCTTATCGAATTAATTCGTTAACACGTTATCGAGTTACAGAATAGAGGTACTGTCGACGAACGAATGGCTGCGTGGTGCGACGATAGGATACCTATTGTTTTCTATAGAGTCGTACACGCGAGGTCATCCTGTTTCCGCGGCTGGTCCTGCAGGAAACCGGGAACTGCTACCGAGGAAATGTCATCTCGAGAGCTCGGTGCGTCCGTCTGAAAGCCGACCGAACCGGTCATAAACCGTATCGATTTCGAATTTCGTCTGCGACCTACCCCCCTTCTTAAATCGTAATTCGGCTATTGTAAACGACTACGGTGACAAATTGCTTGGCTCGGCTGGGAAGCGGAGTATAGTCTGCAAAAGCACAGCGCTCGTATCATCCCTCGTCGTAATAAAGGAGTGAAAATAAAAACTGTTGTTTAGAATTTTTAAGGTCTGATCGATCGTATTAATGCGCGGTGGATTTGTCTGCGCTAAAAACGGGGAAAAAAGTCTGAACACGATTCTCCATTATTGTCCAGTAAATAAATAACGAAAAAACAATATTATTACATTTTCTATGTATGATTAGAACAAGGTCGTACGCGCATGAATTCATACGAAGTTATTTTTATACACTTGTAATAATATCGCTCGAGACGGGATTCAATTTGTTTTCACCAATTTAATCGAGACTCGACCGACCGCGACGACGCAGCGATTCCGTATATCAAATATAATATAAATTGTTCGTCTCGCCGCCAAAGTTCGATATTATATGTTATATATAACGCTCAATTAAACCGGCGCAATTAAATTTGTTTTTCTATAACGCTAAAAATATATAATAAACGCGTTAAATAATAATAAATTGTTATTTACACGCGCAAACCAACCGCGACCGGATAAATTATTTGTTTCGTTTTAGTTTCCCTCGTTTTCTTATACATAAATATTGCAGTACACACGAAAAATTGTTTCAACGCTCTTTATTATTATATATTGCAAACCGATATATTTTTTGTATAAAGCTGTACGGGGACGTTACTATACTATAATATTTACAAAAAAAAAAAATTAGAAATCGAGTTTAATAGTCGCTATTTTTTTTTTTCTATCAACTTTATAAACCTCAAAAGTCGATTTTAATTCTTATGACGTTGGATACATATTCAAACGTAAGAATATTACATTATCTAACGCGTCGAAAAAGTACTCGATTGATTGTTTTTATTGATATTATTTTTGTACATAAATCTTGTGAAAATTCTAAGACCGATATGTTACTCTTGTTATCATTACTGTATTTTATACGTTATATACATAGATATAATACATAATGGATAGGCCATACTCGTTATCAGGCGTTCTCGAATCTTCTGTCTCACTCGGCAAATGTTTAGATAACCGATACGCAGATAACAGAATGAACTATTTTTCAATTATTATTTCATGGAACAAAAAATAATTTCTTGCAGAGTGGGATAGAAGATGTGATTTTAATATTGCTAGCTCTCTTCTTTATTCAGGAACGCTGCCCGCTACACATATTGTATACACACGGCCTATCCATTATGGTTATATATGTATAATAACGTGTAATATTATATCGATTTCGTTTTTAATAAATAATATAAAATCAATGTTATAATCAAAGCGGTTTCGCAATATTTTCTCGATATCGAGTAGTAATGATAAATAAATACAACAATACACGAGTTTGACATTTTTGAAAATTTCGAAAAAAAATTTAAAAATCTATTTCCGTATAATATTTTTTTAATTATTGTTATTTTTTTTTAATTTGACACTATACGCAGTATTATTTTATCGCCACGATATTTTCGCTATTTTAGTTTCTCGTCAAGTTTTCTGTGTACACGAAAATATTATTAATATTCGTACACCGTACACAAAGAATATTAAAAAAACAACAAAGACCTGCACGTTTCTATATATTATAATACAGTCGCAGTTGACAAATAAGAAACACTCGAGGAAACGGATGAGTACCATATATTTATTTATGAATTTCTGCTCGTTTCCATCGATTCGTATATAATATTATATTTACTTCGGGCTAATATCAAGCCCAGAAAAATAAAAAGCCATAGCTTTTTAATTGCACATAAGATTGTGCAAAAACGGAAGATAAAAAAAAAAAGAAGTGTTGGGTAAGGAAATGGGTGGATCGTTGAATTGACTTGGGAGCAATGAGTTACATTTAGAGAATGGACAGCAGTTTAAAAATTTTATTCGAATGTCTGGAGTGCAATTAGAACTGCTTTTAAATTTAGTAAAACACCAGATTGTCAAACAAGATACAAAATTAAGTGATGCATAATGTACATAATAATGTAAATTATTTTGAACATTTTTAAATAAATACACGCTAATTGTGCTCTCTCAGCTCTTCTAGCATTGACGGAAGACTGGTGACTAGATCTCGAGAGCAGGAAGGAACATGTCCACTTGCGACACGTGCAGTCTCGGCGACCAGTAACAGCTTGTCTCGAGAGTGCTCTCAGGCCTATATGTACATTTGTGAGTCTAGTCTCGAGACTATTTTGTCTCACTTACCCTGAGGTTATGTGAGGCCCAAGGGCCCAAAATATTTGGGCACCTTTAAATAATTAAATTATGATATATTCATATATATGTATTTTTTTTAACACATAATATATTACATTAGCTATTAAAAATAATACTTTATTAATAAAAACTAAAATGCTAATTTTTATTAAAACCTCTGTTACTTATTATTGTTTATTGTGATAATATCAAAATGTTAATATTTTAAAATTGAAATATTATTTTCTCGTTCAAGATTTACTTATACTTTTTAAATATCTACAAGTAAGAAAAAAAAATTAATATATGGTATTTTGTAAATAAATTTGAGGCCCTTCGAATTTGGGGGCCCGGGCCCTTCAGGCCCACTTACTGGCTGCTGCGTAACCCGCGAGCTGAACCGTCCGCGATTACTACGTGTTTTACGCTTCGACTTTTTGTGGTAATTTTTTTAACAACGCGTCTATCGAAAACCATTAAAATCGACTTTCGAAAACGTTGCAGTGATCGATCGTCGATATTCCGTCTCGTTCTATTCAAATCTTCTCGTATACACATATTATGTATAAAGCGATAGTATTATTATTATTATTATTATATTAAAATAGTAAAAAAATCAAAAGACAAAAAAAATACATTTTTTTATACATATTACATAAATATGTATATATAACGTATGTGAATACACAATCGAGTGGAAAAAAAAAAGAGTGTTATGAAAAATAAAGAAATAATATATTATAGGAGTTGGTGTTATCAAATAGTTTATTCAGGTGCGCTAATGCGGTTTCGGCAAAAAAAAAAAGTTTCGTTCAATTTTAGGCTATTTATAGCTATTTTTATATTTTGAGGTTTCCGATTCATAAAACAATTAATTTCGAGTTTTTCGACTTGAAATTTGTGCACAACGTCACACATAATATATCGTTTTAATTTTGTACAAAAAATATACAAAGTGTATTACACCGAAGGTCCGCTATATGAATCGTTTTATCGAATGCAATGATTTACATATATTATCGCTTACAAATTTATAATAAAAACAAAACTCCAAAAAAAAAAAATCTTTATCCTCAAGTAATTCACCGAAGCGATATCCACAACACCCCGCGGCTCGCTATACCTTTTTATTTTTACATATATATCATTACGTATATACGTCAGAGAATATTACAATCGTTTTTCTATACACTGTAATATATATATATAGCGTTGCAGAATAATATTCGTCGATATTATTATTATATATTATATGTACACACGTACGTCTATATATATATATATATATACATGTTTTCGCGCGCGTTTAAAAAAAACAAAAAAAAATTTTTTTATCATCGTTTTCCGCAAACCGAATTTACACTATACACATTATAATATATTGCTGTAATCTCACCCGTTTATTATTTTTTTTTAAATAATTATTTACGCGTATTATTTATTATTATATTGTATATATATACGTGTGTATTACTGCGTTTACGTTCGTATATGTATATATAGATATTATATTATTTAAAGTTTTGCGTCAATGTATATATTATTGTTATTATAATACACTGTACACATTATACGTGTATTTACTACAATATAAAACCGCATAGAATATTATACGTTTAGTTACGCGATTAAAATAAAAAAAAAACAACAACACACGATCCGACAATATTTATTCCGCGGAGAAATAAAATTTTTTTTTTTTCAAGGTTCCCCCCATAAGAATTTATATATCATCGACGCGTTATATACGGCGATTTTTTTCCTCCCTGTATATATGTATATTATATTAAATACGCGATATTCGCGCGATATAATATTATAATATAGTCTCGAGGATTTCGAAATTCCGCGCGCATTTTAACGATATCCGATTTCTGTGCCAATAACGGCCGCGACGTTTATATATAAGAAAAAAAAAACCAGATTTTTTTTAATATTTTCATATTATAAAAAAATTATAATTTTTTTTTTTCATACGCATACGAAGATTTTACTGTATTAATTAATCCGTTTTGAAAATATATAATTTTATTCTTTATTATACAGTGTGAAACACGCCTTATTCTTCTGCGGTGCGTATAAAAGTGATTATATAGCGAGTATGATAATAACTAAAAATAATCGTATGTATGTACGATTATTAACGGCTTATAACGGCGCTGTACCGAGCGTGCGCGTCGGTGTTAGAAAATGAAATTTTTAATTTCCATTACTTATTGTAAAAAAAAAAAATCGAGATTAAAATTCGAATAAACGCATACGAAGAGATTGCTTTTTATTATTGTAAATTGTACTCGAATAACGATTATAATAGTACCGCGGCTCGTCGCGTACATATATCCATATCCTATAATATATATTTTCAATTTTTATATCAGTTAACAACGCGGTTTCTCCGATGGACTCACAAAATATTCTTAATTTCTCGTTCCGTAATTTTAGTTTGTAATTTTTTTTTTTTTAATATTGTCTATTGCGTTCGTTTTTAGATCCTGAGCGGAGCGAGGAATGTAGTGGTTTAACAATGACTTTTTTTTTTTTTATATGTCCGTACACACGAAAATTCTACCAGAAGGAGTCTGTTTCCGGTAGCGAATCGCTTTACTTTAGTGAGGTCAATTTTTTCGATTTTCTCAAAAGCGCCTAAAAATATAACGCGAAAAAACGATAAAACGGACGATTTCGTCGAAATCGATTATCGCAATTTCGAAACTAATGGTTCGATAGAAACTTGAAATATTCATCGGACACGTGACTTTATTATATAATTAGGGGAAAAAACTTTTTTCAAAAACTTTCTCTGGACTATTTATAGCAATTATAGGTTTTGAGGTATTTAATTCATAAAAAGGTTTATAGTTTTTGTTATATACCCAAAATGTTACGTCGGAGCTCCGCTCAGTATCGTTTTATCGAATACGCAATGATAAATCGTTGCTTTCAAACTTATACCGTGACAATAATAATAATAATAATAATAATACACTCAATAAAATCTTGGTCCGAGTAATTCACTCAAGCGACGTTCACAACACCCCGAAATAGTGGCGATATTTATTATACGAAACGAGCGCATAAAAAAATATATATTTTTTTTAAAATTCGATCGCACACGTCGAATCTTCCGGATTACACGCAAAAGCTATTTCCTCGAGACGGCTTCGTGTGGACCCGTTTCGCGCAGACTCTCTTTATCCCCCGCGTATGATTTTCGCGTTTTTTATTTTCAATATTATTCCACACGTAAAGATATCTTTTATCCCTCCCTTGGTTCATCAATGCCGATCTCTCTAAGTCGCATATTATTTCTTTCATTGGGTTAAGATCAGGTTACAACCTCTCAATCGTTTTATTCAGGTCTTAATATTCGTCTCGTCTTTGCGCCCTCGTCATTAACGTTATATCATCCGATATTGGCGATACAACCGTCTTAATTCTTGCAGTGTCCTTAATAATTTTAATCCTTCAGTAGTTATCCTTAATGTCAATCGATTCCTTTCGTCGTCCGCGGGTCTCCTCTACTATAACCTTATAAATCCATTCGGTCTCTATTGTATATACAATAATGTTATTATATAAATTATATCGTATATTAAACATAAGCGTTAAGCTGTGTAGTGTTCAAAACAAAGCTTATATTGAAATAAAAAGATATATTTCACCCCGCCGATTCGTCCGAAACATCCCTCGAATCGTGTGTGTAGATTCGTGCAAATCATGCAGTGTCCGCGGCCAAACGAATTTCGATTATTACCCGGGACGGGTATATGCGAAAAGTGTTATTGTCGCGCATTCGCCGTTCCGCGCGTTAATTTTCGCGCGTTTTCAAGGTTTATTTTCTGCAAACGTTATAAATACACCTTGTGCGTACCGCGAACGTATTATTGACTCTTATAACGTCTCGTGCGTACGCTGTAAACACCTGCACTGTACGTCTACGACTCCTGTATAAAGTAGTATGTATAAAAAAAAAAAGCATTTTTTTTTTTTTATATATTTATATAAACTGCTATTACAGTATTGTACGTAATGCGTGTATACACATCAGGTGTCTTACGAGCCGTGTGCGTATTTTGTACGCGCGAAAAGTCGTCGTTTTGAGGACGGTAATATTATTGTGTATATACGTATTCGCATGTGCATACCGGCGATAACGACACGCGCGAAAATAACGTATTGTACACACTAATCACGTGCATGACATTCGCCATAATATCATTATATTATATTATATATTATTATTATATTAGCCAACCAGTAATATCGTATATATATATATATATATATATTAGATTTTGAGCGTAGCGAGGAATCTATTTTATAATTAATGCATATTACGAGTCGCAAGTATCGTAAAACGATTATTATTATTTATTATTACACATTATTTATTATTATTACATTATTATTATTATTATTATTGTCGGGAGTGCGAGGCGTCGCCTTGATCGAAAATCCAGAGACGAGCCGAGTTTGCCGCCGGTTTTGGCAATCCGCGGACGATCTGCGAGCGAGCAGTGGCGTAATTAGAAATTTGTTCTGGGTGGGGGGGGGATGACTTTTTTCCCTCGTTTTTATTACAGTGCAATGGGAAACTTCACACAAACCCTTCGTACTATAAATTTTCTTGTTATGTACATACTATACTACAAATCAGTAAAAAAAAAAAAGAAAAAAAAATTTACTTGTAATCTAACTAAGTTAATATTATTCAAGTATTTAAATCAAAATACACAATAGAAATATTTGATTACTACTCGTATATTTACTATTATTTTTAACTGGTAAATTATGAAATTAAATCCGATTTCCGAGGCCTATAATTTAAACATTATAATAAAAAAGCGATTTTAAGTAAAGTATAAAAATAGGAAAAAATAAGAAAAATTTTGACTCTACAATAGATGATGACAGTTTTCAGTTATTTTTTTTTATACATGATTAAAAAAAAAAGGCTCTGGGGGATCTATCCCCCTCATCCCCCTTAATTACGCCCCTGCGAGCGAGCGTTGAATAGGAGCAGGACTGCCAAAACTGAACGAGGCGCATGCAAAAGCTTATACGTTCCACAAACGAAGAACGAAACGGTCTCCTCTTTTGTTGCACGCTCGTATGGAGCTGAACGGACAATCCGGCGCATCATTGAAGCGTGTCCGAAAACTGCAAAATTTTAAATGGCGGAATCGCAAAACCACACGAACCCGGGACAAATCAATTGGGTAATATAATATAAGCGAATAATAATTCGATAAAAAAACAAACAGAAATTTTCCGGTAGTTTTTGCGCGATTCGCGTACAGACGCGAAGGGAATAGAATTGATTTACACAGATTATTATTATTATTATTATTATTAATTATTATCATTGTGGCTATTGCTATATTTTTATATATAGTTTGTATAGTGTTGATGATGGTGATAATAACAAAAACCGCGCGGGTTATCTGAATATTGTGTTTTTATATAATACATCAATATTTAGACGGTAATTATTATTTACATAGTATAAAAAAAAAAAAAGTAATACCAATAATAATAAAATATTATCGAAACTCGTTTATTACACGTTTATCGTATTTTTATAACACCGAATTTACCGAGAAGAAATGATGTATATAATATCATTAATATTATACGTAATATTTTCAAAGTCACCGGAACGATTTATAAAACGTATCGTCGCTGTCTATAACACAATAAATAACGATCAATAAATATTGTAATCGATAAACGATTCGGATCGAAAGATATTTTCTAAACAATAAAAAAAAAAGAACGCGCAATAAGAGCATGTATATACAATATGACGTTCGTATTTGTGTGTGTTTTAGCGACTTTAATCGATTCTACGCGAAAAATATTTCCATGACATTTATTTGTATTTAAAAAAAAAACGTTAAAAAATGCATGTGCGCTTATTTTTATCGACGTGCGGAAAAAAGGATTTACGCCTGCAAAATGGTCGGATTCGGACGGGGTAAAAAAAAAAAATTCTCCATTCGTATATAATATTTATAAAGTACACGTTATTATGTACGACAATGCCGGTCGTCGGGTTCTTGTCTCCGATACTTTCTTCATTGTAATTCACGCGTATACTTTCGCATGTTTATTTCGTTTTAACGCCCTACCCGCAACATAAACAAAAAAAAAACCTTTCGCGAAAAAAATTTATATCTATATATATATAAAATGGAGCCAAAAATGTATAACAATTCATCAATTGAGAACGGCTGGGCCGATTTGGCTCAAATTTTTTTTAATTGTTCGTAATTGCCAGGAGAAGGTTTTTACGAAAAAAATGTTAAATCGAAGAAAAAGCCAAAAAAAAAAAAACTCTTAGAACAGAACTGCGACACACAACAACAGCACACTTTCAGTTTCAAATTTAATATATTTCACTTTCGATTCGTACTTACGTTCGATTTATTTGATAATTTATATGGCAGAACAACGTTTGCCGGGTCAGCTAGTAAAATAATAATAGCTTTGGTACGATGAGGCGTGGCGCCGAATGTCTTTGAATTACACGTGTGCAGCGGATTCGTGCGACCTAAAGTGAACATTTTTTTTTACCGAACCAAACCCCAAGCATGGGAGAAAAAACAAAAATAATTTTATTCGAATTTTCACGTTTTCCACCGTTCTTGTTACGTTTTCGCATGTATTATGTATAGAAACGTTCGATTTTGCTCGATATAAATAAATATTTTTTTTTGAACGTCAGCCCTGCACAAAATGCCGCCAAGACGTTTTACGTTTTCAGTACGACTGTTACGAGTGAAAGTCACACGGAATCGCGGGTACCTACAACGAGAAAATTGTATCGAATTTTCGAAGAAATAATAAATATATTCGTTACGATTAATATACGAGGAATAATTTGAATCGACTTGTGAAACGGGTACTATAAGAATTTTTTCGGGACAACAGGACACGAAGGTGAAATAAAGGACGGCACTCACTTGCTGCGTACATAAAACAGAACGTATATGACACGACCCTAACCTAAACTAAACCGTATAAACCGCTGGCGTCAGAAATGACGCGCGTTGCGTTTGATGAGATTCAATTTAATATTGAACATTTTAATTATAAGTGTTTTTTTTTCTTTTCTGAGCGTCTCGCGAACAGAAAATAAAACGCTGTGCAAAATTGTTCGATATTGTACGGTCGAAATAATCCCGAGAACTACGTAATATACTGGAATCATTTTTTTTTTTTATGACATTTTCACAAAAATTACGATCATCCAAGCGCTATATTACTTCACACTTCACTGATCTCGCGCCGTGTAATCTCGTATTTATTATAGTCTCTTTCTATAACCAGCGTTCCCCACTTATAGAAAAACGTTTTTTTTTTTCTTACTCTTTTACAGCGATCGTGTTGTGCATCATTGCTACGCACCCCGTTGCTACTGCCATCGTGTAATTTTAATAAATAAAACTTGCAGTATAGTCGGCAGCCAGTAGGACCAGTCCCCCCTGCTGGCTTGTCGTCCATACATGATTTATACACTTTAATTCGCCTTCGGCGTACAATTTTTCTTCGACCGACGTAGTCGACGGTTCAGAAACGCGTTCGCTTCGTCGCCTCATTTTTCGGACCGGCTGCTCTGCGACGATCCGGTCCGACTCGGGTCCCTCGGGCCGCGTTCTTCTGACCGCGTTCTGACGTTCTCGTTCGCCATCCTCCGGCCGGTGCGATAGTGAATCTCGTCTATGATGACGGTTTTGATGTGTTTGACGGACACGTGTAACTGACGCATTTAGCGACTTTTGTATTTAAAAAAAGGAGAGATTATTGTCACGTTTTGCGTTCAAAATAAGATTGAGTGTAACGATATAATGGAAATATTAAAAAAAGGTTAAATGGTTTATGAGTGGTATAAACGTTTTAAAGAGGGACTCGAAAACGTCGATGATGACAAAGCCTGAGAAATGTCCTTGTAGTTTACTTTCCATACCAAATCGTGCAGTAAGTAAAGAAGAAACAATAATCCTGGATTTTGCGGCATCGCGATAAGTTCGCGCTTCGTTTTTAATCCGGGGATTTTTAGACGAAAACCAAATCCATCGTGTTCACCGGGAACAAAAGCCAGGAGTACTTTGAAGGGACAATGATTTTCAACCATTCGTCGGGAGGAAATACGATCTATACGACAATAAAGTGCAGCTTACCGCTCAAGTGTTTCAACGATCGGGAAGAACGTCGTTAGCATTATGTCTGATGCCGATAATTTGTTTTTCGGTGAATTTATATAATTTTTTAAAAATAAATATAAAAATTCTCGTTGCTTTTTTTTATATGAGTGCAACGCGTAAACGTGTATGATAATGTATGAGTATTACATTGGCGAATAGATTTCTTATCTGAATGTTATGAATTCGTAATCCAGTTCGCGATCGACCGAGAATCCGAGTATGGTATATGTTTAAATAGGCGAGTGACGCATGTGCGCGGGATTTGCGTTGGGATTATAATGGTTTTTAAGTCTCGTTGTTACAATGCGCGTACTTGTATACTTTAATACGCGTTTATATAATATAATATATATAGTCCATCTAATTTTAATCAGTCAAACGGTTTAAGCGCATTACCGCGTGTAGCATTACACTGCGTGTGTGTACAGACACGGTATACGTACACACCGCAGAGGCACTTAAAGGCGCGTAAATTACATAATATGCCGTAACGATGATAACGTTTTCGCGTGGGGGTATCACTCGAATACACTGCACCGGGCGAGTGCGCGCATGACAGCTTCTGCAGCGCAGCTCCGTGCTATCGTTCGGAGACTTTTAACAATATATATAAATATTGGTATTACCGTGTAAACCAGACATAATATATAGTATATAATATACTCACTCTACTCGTGTCATTATAGAACACGCGAAAGTGCGTCCGTTCGGTATACGTTTTACACGCGAAAACTCTTCGGGACTGCCTGATTTCAATGAAATCATTCGCGTCAATGCGGACGACTCCTTGGGCGGGGATATAGATATAGTGGACACTGAACAAGTTATCTCGTATCGAGTCCAATAAATCTTTGGAATCGTCAGGATTGCCGTTCCCCATAAGCAAAACGGCAACGGATCCTATCTAGTCGATATGTTTGATTCGACACGTCACGTTTCCGTATTATAGTTCAGTGATGGTTTCGTTAAAGTGTAATTAAAAAAAAAAAACAGCCTTGTAAAGTTGTCCAAGTATTCGTTTCGCAGGACATTGGCGATTTTTTTTTGTATTTTTTAACGGGTCATCACACACACACACACAGAGATTAACGATATCGTATTATTTGTTATTGACTTTCGAATTCAAACAATAATAACACTGCGCGTCTTTAAAGAATCTATTATTATATAATAATTAATACATTTAGAAAAAGAAAACGTTTACTTCGGTATTCTGTTTTAATAACAACTGGTTTTATTTGACCCGAATTCCCGCCGCTTATCTAATCAGTGAACGACGGTAATAAAATACCGATTTTTATAGTACACAGATTTTTGTATTTTTTTTTTCTTTCTCGAAAACTATATTTGCATAATCCCAAAAAAAAAAAACGACATCGTCTGTTATATTATAGATATGTGATACATTTACAAAAATCGAATATGTGTTTCGTCTATTCGTCTTTTGTACGAATTTAAAACTAATCAGTTCGTCTTTTCTCCGTACAAACGTACGGTTTCATTCCGATCTCGATGCGACGTTTCGCGTATATAAGTCCTCCTTTTCGTTCTACACGGGGCAGTTTTCAATAACGTTTTGAAAGACATCCAATTCAACGCACTGGGAAGTAATGAGTGACGGACTCGGAAGTACTTTTTACACGAGAAAAATACATTATTGATTTTTCGATTACCATGGTTACATGCAAATATATACAAAGTCGTTTTTTTTTTTTGTCGTCTCCGAAACGAGAGGAAGGTCATTCTGCAGGTCTATAATTAGTTTTCTTCGAGATACATTCATCGATTTCCGTCACAGGACGAAAAACTCGGGATTTTCTCCTGACAAACGCGTCGTTTGAAAATTTGAAAAGTATAAAAGAAAAAAAAAATCCGAAATATTAAGAGCGTGCCAAATGACGAAAGACGAATCGGGAAAACGGACAAAGGAAAACGAGACTGTATATTTCAATGAAAATTTAATTGAATCGGTCATTTCAAAAACAACATACACAAGTCATCAGATTGAAATTTTATACGAACCACAAACAACTTCATAACTCCAGAAATTTTTTTGTACTTTTACCTCTTTACACATTTATTTTTAAGGTTTATGACATTCGTAATTTGTGGTTTTAAATTGTCTGTCTTTGACTATATTTCACTAAAATAATATAAAACATATTTGACTCGTGTTGTTTTTGAAACGACCGATCCAATTATAAATACGAGTAGTTTTTTGTCGTTCATTTGAGTAAACGCGCGCGTTTTAGCGGGGGAAGGGGAAACATTGTCGCAGTCGATAGATGTGCTGCAGATAATTATTAAATCGTATTTCAATCGAAATAACCAGCTCCTATGGGGGCCCGGTAAACGCCGAAGCGACGACGATGACACATACGCATATATATATATATAAATAAAGTATAATAAACCTGCAGCAGCTAATTTCGAGTATATAGGTACATATTTTAAGTACACGGCAGTCTCGTCTGCATAAATTTGTTTCGAGTAAATTAAAATTCGTTGCGTTTCGATAACCGCGACGATAACCTTATTTATTTATTTCTGTGCGAAATCGCCTAGCGATATCACACACTTTGTATTATAGGTATATACTGCACGTAGTCGTATAAAAATTAATTAATATGTACGCGAGTGTACGCGTAAAAAAAAAAATACACATACGAATGAATCGAATAATAATAATAAAAATACAATTTTAATAATTATTATTGTCGACCTTGCGGAATAATATTACATTACAATAATATATCGATATAACACGCGAATGCGTGCAGCGAGTATATATTATTATAAAATTAAAAACCCTAGTGATAATTTTAAATTTCGTATACGCGTGTACTTTTCATTCCATACGATTTATTTATTTCGTAATACGTGAACGACTGTTATCATTATTATTACATATTATTTTTAATTTTTATTATTATTATCATCCACATAAAACCACAGAACGTCGTTAAAAAGATTTTTGCAAGCGCGTTTAGTATTAGAAAAGATTTGTACAACTGCGTAATATTATATCCAGCGTGTGACGGAGGGGTTTAGAAATTATAATTTCATTTATTTTCCTATGAGTCCTATAGGGACGAAACAGTTACGGTTGTATGCGCGCACATTATATTCGCGAAAACGCTTTCAGAAACACAAGAGAAAAAAAAAGAGAAAACATTTTTTTGTACTGCGTATTTTTTTAATATTATATTATATATATGTAGGTATTGAAACGCATCGTCTCGTGTAAAAGCTTTAGTACGTACTCACTGTAGTCGCTATACGTAATATTATATATATATGTAATGTCTAAAAGGACTTTGTAAAAATCCTTGTAAAAGGACTACGTTTGTACGCTTTTTTTTCCTACCTTATACTGATTACTGAATAATTTAAATGCGAAAAATCGTTAGTATTAAACGAGTCGAACGCGTCCTGTATATATTTCCGTTTTCACGTGTACGTATTCCGTTCTCTCTTATACGCGTACAGTGCTTGAATTTGGAAAAAGATTCGTAGAGGAGTATATTGAAAACTCGCGTTCCAAAAGACTAAACAAATAATGTAAACTCGCGAGAAGGCTTTGCCCGTAACCCGTCCTCTCCACACCAAAATTTTCATAATACAACCGAAAACAATTCGTTTTTTTTTTTTTCCATTTCCTTCGTGTCCAAGTCTAAACACATTAGCCTGTCATTAATTATTGAACGGAATATTTAACACAACTCGCAATATTTGCTCAGAAACCGGAATACTATTGGTTTAGACGGTTTTTTTTTTTTTTTTTTGTTAAGTTACAAACCTATTGATATAAGATTGATTGGGCACTTTTTAATAACGCGTATATAAAACCATATAAACATTTGAAATATTTAAAAAATATATATATATTTCAACCAGACTAGCGAATATTTTTAGAAAAACTCCATTACGAACAAACTAAAGAAAAGTAGAAAACACATAACACGCGTTTCGTGTAGTGTTGCAGGTCAAAATCGAAAATTGTATGTACAGTCAATTTGTGAAAAAGTCAAGTAGTCATTCGGTAATATCAATTATATTGCCTACTCGACTTTTGGCGAAGTACTCTTGCAGCATCGCACGAGTATACAGCGGAGTATAATGAAGAGTTCAATGGTCCTTTCGTCGAACACTGCGGTGTCCTATACACTGTGCGCATCGTACGCGACGAGAAGTGATCATTGTAAATCGCGTAAGTGCGTATTATTATACAGTGAGTGAATTTTGTGATTTATACGAAAATTGAAGAAGAAAAACGCGAAATCTCTTATCTCTCGAGACGACGAGCACGTTTCGCGCGGTTTTTTTTGTTGCTTTTCGTGATTTCACGATTATCGGCAACGCTTTTGAATATTCTGCAAAAGCTCGAACGAAACACGACGCTGTAACGCGTGCAAACCGTATTCAACTCAAAAGCCGTTCACGGATACGACTCGGCGACATTATAATTCCCGCTTTTATATACGAACTCGGTATATACAGTTTTCCCGCGCAAAGTCTTCTACGCCACTATAATTCTGTTTATATACGCATCGTCGCGCTTTTCAAATTTTCTCGAGTATCTAATTAAATTGTGTTCTCCTACAACGAAGCGAAGAACGTATTTTACAAATGACACAATGTAGGTACTATATGCTATTCAGTTTAAGAATATATCGCGGAACGCGCACGTCGAATGGAAGCCGGAGCGATGCTAGACTCCCCACCCCCCTCAGGCGGCTAATAGCTGCTCTGTCATTGGCTGTTGCCACCTCCCCCAGACGGCTAATAGCTGCTCTGTCATTGGCTGTTGTTGTCGGCAACAGTCGGCACACGACGGTTTCCGACAATCAGAATACCGATAGAACCGCCTCGCCTGCGCGAACACGAACCAATTTTCGTCCGCCGCCCGGTAGGTATATAATCTTAAACTGAATAGCACATACGTGTTTTGCATTTCGTTTTTTTATCTGCGAACACTTTCTACCGGTGTATCCCGAACTGTAGGAGACGCAAGGAGTGTTCGGATGATCTCGATACATTACTTTCCACTATAGGAAATTGTGTTGGTATATTATATCATATATTCTTTGTTCGATACGTTTCTCTCGTTTTATTATTTTGGAAATACGAATAATTACCTTCTGAGGGTGTACACTTATGCGAGAATCTACTTCTGTACAAAACAGTTCTAAGCCTCGTTTTTGCGTTTCACGCGAAAAAGTATACCCAACTGGTCTTTATTATACGTCACGAGGGACTACGAATTGCTATACATCATATACCAGCTATTACTACGCGCTACGTATACCTATATAACTTTTGAAAAATCGAACGTATAAACACATTTTTTTTTTCCTAGTGTAATAAGTCGGTGTTTTTCATCACCTCTTTCACGCAAAAATAGTCCCACAACGTCTTTATAGAATTTTATAAAGCAGAATTATTTAACAAACAATAACAACTATGTATATTATATTAGGCAGTATACGAATTTATAGTCTTACACAAACAAGAACGATCAATTCGCGGGCGCGCGCTTTTCAAAATCAAACACATTTGCGCGGGTTTTCGATTTCTTTTTTTTTTCAAAACGTGTCTTCTATTGACTCGTATGTATACTCTACTTCCCTATGTTATATTCTCGCGCGAAACGATTCGTATAAGAATTTTTTTTTTTTTTATATAATACGCGCGTAATAGTATCTACATAGTAATAATAAATATATATTTTTTAATACGCGCAGTACGCGTTATTATATATATAGTTAAAGTAAAAAAATAAAAAGAAAGAGTACGCTTTAATAATATATATTGCGCAGTAATGTATACGCGTTCCTGAGCACGCGAGTATTGCTGCATTAAGTATCGTCGAAACGAAACGCGCCGGTTCACTTATTATATTTTTATTCGATTTATGCGCGATATATAATATGTAGGACGCGCGAGTACAAAATATAAATTCACAACGCTATATTATTATATTAGTACACCGGTCGGTTCTCGTATTACGCCGTGTGTATTGGCGAAATCGAATATAATATTCCATCGATTATATTATATATATATATAGTAGGTATACACGTAAAAATTTGTTCGGTATATTTGAGAGGGAAAAAAAATTATTCGAAAAAAAAAAAAGATGCCTTCTGCAGCTGGTAACGATTTTTTTTTTTACCATTTTCTTACGTCAACTTTTTTTTTCTACGAGGACATTGGAACGACCAGTTTTATGTAAACGGCGCAATGCTCGCGTTTCTAGAAAATCTATAAACGTTTTAAAACCCGAAGGATATAACCAGGGGCGGATTGGGCCTCCGGGAATTCGGGAGTTTTCCCGGTGGGCCGGTCTGCTACATACAACGGAAAAATCATTTTTTGGGATGCTGTTTTGGCTCCATAAAAAATGTATGCGGTACTCTAATAAAATATTATTAATATTATTATACAAACGGTTGTGATATCATGATACTGTGCAGTAATTTTTGTGCCGTATCAGAGTAAAATTTAAAAATAAACGTAAAAAGATGAAGATTTATATACTTTGAGATTATTTCAGCACTGAATACTATAACAAATTTGGATCGATTCGTGCATCTGAAGCAAAATTTTAATTATTAAAATAATGTTTTAAAAAAAAACACGTTTATGTTATTCAACAATATTAACTGCATTTATATAATATATTCGAAATATCTTAAAAAAAAAAAGGAATTTACTTACTTGAGTGTCAAGAAATGGTTAGTGGATTAATTTGGGATTTAAAACAAATTCGATAGGATTTTAATGGAGTTAAAATAATTTCTAAAAATTTTATATATTATATTCGAAAAATTATAACAATTTTATTTTAACAAAACGTTACATGAGATTGAAATTGAATTTCCCGCTTTAAGATCTCGGAAGCGTAAAATATTAGATATGAAGAGAAAAAAGCTGGTGATTATCAAATTATGGATTACGGTAAACAGAGTGTATTATTGAAGTACATAATTTAATCACGTATGATATTTCTAGCATGGGAAAAAGTTTTTAGGGATTTTTGCCTATCACGGGGATTTTGCATGTTTGTATCCATAAAGATGTTCTGTATCAAATATTAAAAGTATTTTTTGCAAATATTCAATATGTGGGCCGTTAATTTTTATTTTCCCGGGCCGAAATCTCTCTAATCCGCCCCTGGATATAACACTACGCCACGTACGAGTCGATAAATAATTATTATTAATGCGCGACGGCCACGTAGAAACCGGCCGAGGAAAACGTCGAATAACTCCGAAAACGAGAAGAAAAATGATTTTAATTTTCTACAAAACGTACGAAATATCCTTATAGCAATAAATGGACAATATACGCCCATAGGTCCTTGTTTTTATGTCGCATGTCTATATATAGGGTCGCCGGCCGGTCCAAGTATCGCCAGGACGGTTCAGATTTTCAGGTGCTTTTCCCAGAGCGTGTATACGATTTATACCTTTCAAATGGACGCCAAATGTCTTTACGACTCCCGACGTTCTCTCCAAGTGTCCCTGGGCGGTTTTTATTCGCGCGAAAGCCGCGACTATCAACTATACAGGCGTGGTGCGTATATGGGATTCGTTAAAGCAGAAATTACGATCAATTCGAATTATTATATAGCGCTAAGAATTTCGTGACTTTTTGCAAAAAAAAAAAAAATACAGAAGGGGATCAACAACCGTTATAAAAACCGCAAAAAGCGAGAGATACACGCGCTTTTTGACATGTAAAGGGTTTTTCAATAAGAGCGGGTCGATGTTGAAATGGAATAAAACAAGCTGTGTTTGAGGTATTAACGAAATTATTTTTTTATTTGAAAGTTCTAAGTATGCCAATTATGTTTGGAATATAATATCACTTAAATGTCCGCCACGGCTTTTCACTGTGGCACGAATCCGAGTGGTCAAATTTTCAATGACTCTGCCCCGCATAAATCCGGTTGAATTTGAGTGATGGCCTGGGTTATGTTTACTTTAAGGTCATCTGTCGATTGCGGCTTATTAGCATAGGTTTGCGACTTCAGGAAACCCCACAAGAAAAAGTCTAATGGGGTCAAATCACACGATCTTGGTGGCCAATTCACGTCACCTCGGCGAAAGATAACCATACCCTCAAATTTGTCATTCAGAATGTCTATCGTGGCGTTCGATGTATGGCACGTAGCGCCATCCTGCTGAAACCACATGTCGTCTACGTCCATATCGTTCATATCCTGGGTCAGTTGGATCTTGTACGGGTGTAAGCCCAATTCCCGGCGCAAAATTCGCCAAGTTGAAGACTTTGAAAGTCCGAGTTCTTGTGCACGGCGAGGAATGGACTGCCCCGGGTTCTCCTGCACACTTTCACGTACCGCGGCGATATTCTCGGCCGATCTGGCGTTTCTTTGACGTACGGCTGTTAGTTGATCGTTTACCGAACCGGTTGTCTCAAATTTCGCTACCAAACGTTGGAGAGTTGACTTTGAAGGGCCACATCGTCGGCCGTAAAATGGACGTAACGAGCGCAACGTTTGCACTATCGAACATTGATTTTGATAATAAAATTGTATCATTTGGACATGCTGCTCAATAGTGTAACTCGCCATGATGATTTGGCATGAATGACTGAATAATAAACAATGAATTAGACAGACGTCAACAAAACGATAAGGCCATACAGCGCAAATAACATCGGCCCGCTCCAATTGGAAAACCCTTTATAATCTATAATAAGTGTATATTGAGTTGGAGAAGATTTCGTCGGAACGATAACGGTATATTAGGTGCGCATGAATTATGCGCGTAATTATATAATAATCGGAATTTTTATAATATTTTAATTTCGCGCACACTATTAATTATTATTATCTATTAAAACCCGATTATGAGTTTTCGAAAACTATATATCCCAAAAACCATTTAAATACATATGCAACGCTCCGCGTATATAGGTTAGGATGAGGTGAACAAACGTATACGACACTCGTTTATGTTATAAATGTTATAATATACATATGCCAGTTTTTTTTTTTTTTTTAACCGAAACCGTTTGTATAATCGATACGGTTCGCAATCGAAGTCGTTTATTATATTATTGGTATGAAAAATATAAAAAAAATTTCCTGTTGACAAAAGAAAAAAAATGCATTTATTTTAAATTATTCGTATATTATAATAACCGCATGTATGGCGGTTATTATATATTATACTGCTGCACAAAACACACAAGAGAGCGGCGAATTTACTGCACAGTCTCCAAAATAATTTCTGTTACTATTCGATTTGTATACGTCGTTTTATTACTAAAAAAAAAAATTGATTTTAATTCGAAATATTACACATTATATTATACTCGTATTATAAAATCGTTTATAGTGCGGGGGACGGAAGTTTCCGTGTTTTATTAAAAAAAAACCCCCAGAGAGATATATTGAAAGCACTGCTCGTATATAAATATATAATACGTATACAGCACAGTTATTGCCCAGCTGCTTTGACCGTCACACTATAAATTATTTTTCAGCAGATACGGACGACGCATAATATTATATACGAATAGGCCCCCACGGGGTATGATTTCGTAATAATAACAATATTATATTATTGTAATAAAAATTTGTTCGTGGTATTTTGTTTTATATATAAATATTTCGAGTATATACAGAGCGTTTTATGCGAGCTGTAAATGTGCTAAACTGAGCGGGATACGGATCCCGTCCACCCTGCAGGAGCGGAGTGGGAACTAAATCCAGGCTGGAAGACTGTTTTTTTTTTATATCCAGGCCAACCACCACACACTTATCAAAAAAAAAAACCTTTTTTTTTCTTCTCTAATAATTCCACTTGAAAAAAATTTTTTTTTTTTATTAGTTTTATTAGTAATACAATGGTTTGGGCACGTGATGAGAAGGTCTAACTCAGAGTACCTTAAAGCAGCGGCTGAATGGAAACCCACAGGAAAAAGGCCAAGAGGACGTCCAAAGAAGCGATGGATAGATGGGGTAAAACAGGATTTAGAGAAACTAGGGATACTAAATTGGGGAGAAAAAATACAAAATCGAGAGGAGTGGAAGGCGGTGTCGGTGGCGGCAAAAACTCTTGAAGAGTTGTAATGCCAATGAAGAAGAAGAAGATTAGTTTTTAAAACAAAATAATTGTTAAATTCTTTATGTATATCTCCTCTATTGGTATATAAAAAAATAAAACGATAGCTGGCCCGAAAAAAAGTGTTGGACACCAGGCGCCATCCGGAAAACTCCCGTTTTCTTGATCGACCATTCCGTCCCTGTCTATACACATATATGAATTATAAAAATTATGCTTATAAACCGCGGTGTGATTTACAGATTTTTGATTTTCATTCGTAAATATCATTGTATAGGTATAGTTTCTTGAAAAAAAAAAAGATGCATGTACTTACTCCTGATTTACAGGATTGACACTAAACAGTACTTAAAAAACGTTTTCAAAAAGCTCTATGGAAATGTCGCCTTTAAAACGCGATATTTTTAAACAATATATAAGTTATAATAAAACGTTTTATAAAATGAATTTGCTTTCCTAACCCGCAGAGTATTAGAACAAAATATGTTCTATCGAAATGCACAAAAACGTTCTCGCGTGTGTGTATAATAATAATAATAATAATAGCTATCAAACGCGGTGCGTATTCAGATTTTTCGCTTTCCTATATAAGCGTTTTTCGAAGCGCTCTGAAACGCTCTGTATGTATTTAATTTGGAAAAAAAATATAAATATATACAAAATTCAAAAGGTAAACACGTTTTCATTATAAGTATAGACATTGGGATGCAAGTATAGGTAGGTTTTTATTTTCCTAGCCTTCTGTATATCATCTACACAGTTTCTAGTTTGGAGGACATAGTACTATATAGAACACGCGACTATATAACATATAATATTGATATTATAATTTATAGGTGTATATAGTAATTTTTTTTTCTATACGTTATAATATATTATATTATATACCCGTTGTCGATTAATTCTATTTTTTTTATATAAATATTTTGTATCAGATGCATATTATATATACGTATTCCCGAAAACCAGTTATGTGCCAACGCGTATTTATCGCGTATGGATAATGGAGTCGCGTAGGTATAATATATACTATATATATTAATATATATATATATATATATATATATAAGTTTAATATCATCGGGGAATTAATAGATTTATAAATTTTGCATCGTCGGCAAATAATAAAATGTTGGAGTGTGTAATGGAGGACACAACATCATTTATAAATAAATTAAATAGGAGAGGGGAAAGGTGATCGCCTTGAGGAACTC
Organism: Slavum lentiscoides; assembly: GCA_032441835.1. Classification (NCBI taxonomy): domain Eukaryota; kingdom Metazoa; phylum Arthropoda; class Insecta; order Hemiptera; family Aphididae; genus Slavum; species Slavum lentiscoides. The sequence goes on along the minus strand of CM063714.1, from coordinate 1,567,312 downwards.
CAGAAATTGCGTTTATAGGTGTCGATATAAAATTTTTATATTTGACAAATTGGATACGTTGACTTAGGAAAGAGTTAAACCATGATAAGAGGATTGGCAAAGCCGATTTCCTGTAGTTTATTGATTAATAAAGCGTGGTTCACTCTATCAAAGGCTTTTTCGAAATCAGTGTAAACAACATCGGTTTGTTGATTATTATAAAAGATTTTATAATATGATGTTTAATAGTTATTAAATTAGTAAGACATGATTTATTATTACGAAACTGTGTTGTTGTGGTGCTAAAATATTTTAAATATAGGCGTAAGTGTATCATTTATTATTTTAGAGAATATTTTAGGAGAATAGAAATTATGGATATGGGACGGTAGTTTGAGATAAATGATTTATTACCTTTTTAAAAATTGATTAATATAGGTGGATTTCAAGATGAAGGAAATGAGCCACGATTTAAACAAAATTAAAGAGATATGTGATAGGTGGTGAAAGTAAAAACGGCAGTTAAATAAAATATAGGAGAGAGACCATCAGGACCAATTGCATTTTGTAAGATAGAGTATCTAATTCATTGAAAACGTCAAGGAGTTCAATATGAAGTGAGCTTAACGAATCGATAGATTGAACTATATTAGACTGAAAATTAATATTTGTAGGAACTATATCTTTATATACTGAAGAGAAGTATTGACTAAATAGGTCAACAATTGCTTGACCATTATCAGCTGTCTTGTGGTTAAATGACATTGAGTTTGGTAAACCAGATGATTTTTTAATATTATTAATAAAAGACCAAAATTTCTTAGGCTGGGATTTAAAAGAGTTTTGAATATTAATTAAGTATTGGGAGTAATCAAATTTACTTAAAGTTTTGCATTGAGCACGTGTGGAAGAAAATTGTTGGTAATCATCGAGTGAGTTAGATAACTTAAATATTGAATGTTGGTATTTTTTTAATTTGATTAGATTTATTAAGTCTTTAGAAAACCAACAGGGAAATTTAGATTTGAAGTATCTTTTTCTAGGAATAAAAGTGTTAATAGCATAGAATAGGAGCGAATAAAATTCATCAGTGATGGTTGTAACATCATTACTGGTTTTGAAAAACTCGGTCCAGTTAATTGAACCAAGGAAAGATAAAATATTATTATAATCACCATTATACCAGTCATAAGTTTCTTCGGAAAAGGATAACGGAGAGGGTGTGTAGAGCTGAGAGTAACAAATATTAATAGGAGGGTGATACTTATCTGCAGGAACTATAGCATCCTTATTTAAAGATATAGAATGAGAATTAGAATTGGATAAAATAAGATCTAGCATTGAACCATAACTATTGGATATTGTATTTATTTGAAAAAGATTAAAAAATGCTAGGTTTTCCAAAAAGATAGCTTCAGAAGAGGATAGGTTTAGTTAGCGTTTAATGATGCTTTATTTAAATTAGGTAAATTAAAATCACCGAAAAGTAGAAGATCATCATTTGGGCGAGAAGAAATTAGGTTATCTAAAATAGAAAAATATTCTTTATATAAAGAAGATGGAGAATTTGGTGTAAAGTAGATACAACCTACAATTAAATTTTTAGTGTTCTTAATTTTACAGAGACAAAGCACAATTCTAACGATTTTACGTCAATATCAATTGGTGAGGATATACATTTTTATTAACTGCTATTAAGATACCTCCTCCTCTGGTTGACGAGCTAGATAGTAATGACCTATCACATCTATAAATTTCGTAATTCACAAGACCAAGTTCAAGTGAACTAACATTATTATGTAACCAGGTTTCGGTAAAAGCTAAAATATTAAAATCTAAAAAATCTATATTGGTTTTTAACAAATTTAATTTAGTATTAAGACCTCTTACATTTTGGTAGTAGCAGTTGAATATATTGTGATTGGAAATTAGTTTTTTGAATTGATGATTTTTGGAGTGCCTTTGATGTATTTAATGATGAGATCCTGTTCTCCATTAGATTGACGGCTGAGAAGTTCTTGGCGAAGGTGTGACATGTGCTCTTGTTGTTGTTTGGTTCGGTCAGAAGAGAATCGAAGGTCTTTCCATGTAGAGTTTGATTTTAATTTATGTTGATGTGAGAATAATTCAAAATATCTTTTGATCCGAAAAGCGTAATTTTACTGGTCGAGGTTTGGAAGTATTAGAAGAAGAAGTTTTGCCCAGACGAGTGACAGAATTTGGTTTGGTTTTTAAATTAAGATAATCAAGTATGTTTTGAATTGTAGTGGAATCTGAGCTTGAGTTGATTGAGTCATTAAGAGCCTCTGGTAAGTTAAAGAGTATCACATTGTTTCGACGTGATTGTCTGTCGATCATCTCAGATATTAAATTATCATTGACTTATATATATATATATATATATATATATATGGCGGATTTTCAAAATTTTTCTGGGGGGTCCTAAAAAATAATATGTATTTCATATGTATTATTTTTATTTTTATAAAAACAAGTGTTTACTGAATTTTAAATTTATTATATTATATTATACCTACTGGGTCAGACCCTGACTGTATAGTGCATTATATTATAAATTATAATAAATATATATATTTATATATCAGCGTCTGGGGGGTCCAGACCCCCTGGACCCCCCTGTAAATATATATAAATATATTATGTCTTAGATATATTTTTTTGCGACATTATATTATATTCTGTGTCGGTGTAAACATGTAATAATTATTTAGTGTAAATAATAAAGGACAATTTTTTTTTTATATATTAAAATATATATACACAATAGTTGGAATAATAAAGCGGATTGATATTTCTGATATCCCCCTCCAAAAAAAAAAAATATTGTTCAAAACGCCGTTTATTCAAATAGGTACACAGAATTAATAAATTCATCACACACATATATCACCTAATAATGTATCACATATATTATCTATTCTTAATATTATATAAAGAGGTAAACTTTGTGAGTTTGTATAGTCAGTAACCTCTGGAACTACTGAACCGATTTTGAAAATTCGTTCACCAGTAGAAAGCTATACATTATTCCTGAGTGACACAGGCTACCTTGCTAAAAAAGTTAGATTCAAGTTAGGTCAACGTAAATTTTTTGTTCAATAAAAAAATCAGGTTAACCTAACCCGCAACTTCTCATTTTTAAATGTAAATCGCATCTCTAGGCGTCTCCTGATGTTATTCGTCCGTCAGTACAGTACACCACTGAGTCACCGCCTGTTCAGGTTCCCAAAAAAAAAAAAAAAAGGTAAGTTTATGTTAGGTTAACCTAACCTAACTTAAACCTAACTTTATTTTTTGGAAAAAAATAACATAATAATCATATATAATCGCCTACACATATATTTTTATCAACGTATTTTCAAAGACGATTCGAAAATATGAAATACGATCTGAAATCACGAATTCTTCGCAGTTATAGCTGCTACTTTATTTTACACAAGTTTTTCGATGCGCTTTCCACAGTTTTCTTATAGGCGTAAGCGTAACAAAAAAACAACCGGAAAATTGAAAAAAAATCACAATAAACTATACTATATCGTCGTCACTCGAAATCATTTTTCAAATACGATTTACTTATAGTCGTTTTCAAATCCAAATATAATAATACAACTCCAAAATCTCTGTCCGAGCAACTCACTTGGGCCAATATCCACGACACCCTAACGGCTAGCTACCGTTTTTTTTTTTACAATTCAATAAACAACAGAACTATTAGAACTGTAATGTTGTTTTAAAAGCGTCTTGTCGAAAATAATCTTAAATAATTATTTATCCATTTTAACGTTGACCGAACGACTATCTGGTGATGTACGTACACAAAAACAATCTCAAATACCAATATCGATATAATTATTATTATCATTTATTAATAATTCGTTTATACATACTATATAATATAATATCGTTCATTCATAATAGTATTTTGTATTTATGAATATTATTATCCACAAATCAATGTAAAAATAACAACAAGAAAAACAAGTCTTTTATTAAAAAAGTTGCGCCCTCGGTAAAATGATGGGCAACGATTATTTGAAATTTATAGCGAACGGGCGACAGAGTAAGAAAAATACTCTTTACTCTTTAAGTCCTTATTAAAACTAAATATAAAACAAGTCTCGTGACAAATTCAGTTTTTTAATTAACTCTAGATTAATTCTCTACTCTTAAGGCATACAAATTTTAAATATACGCTCGAAAATTATTGTGATCCAAGTACAAGTCTGACATCGTTCAAGAAATATGTTCGATTAAAGTACATAATATATTATTATGTAAATGCGCCTAAGCCTGGTGGAATGTAGCAGTGAAACAGATTAAAAAACATGCCGTTTAATATATTTATTACAACAGTGGTGTACGATGATGAACAAAAAGAAAATAGCTAGAAATCTACATTTTGTGCGCATACAAAAAAAAAAAAAAATGCTATTTAGTCGAATTTTCTAGTTTTTGTTCTTTTAATTACAGCCAAAGGTGTTTTTTTTTTTAAACAAAAATTCTAATTTACACTGAAAATCGGTCTCATTATTTGTTAGGAGTGTACACTACACTTATGAGTACATTGTTTCTGTCGAACGCAATTTTACAAAAAATCAATACAACAATATGCAATTTCAAAAATTAGATACAAATACAACTTTGCGTTCGCACGGTGACCAATTTAAAAAACTAATACATTACTTTTCAAACAAAATGTTTAAAAGAACGATTCTCGATGCCAACCACAATCGACTGGCGTATTAATTTTCATCTTATACATTCAGTTTTGGTAGAAAAATTACTTCGAAAATGGCAATTCCATTTTATTAAAAACGAAAGTTTCTATTATTTTTGTCCACCTCAAACACTGCACGTTTTTTTGTTAAAGGAGAAAACAGTATCGGAGTACTCGAATTTTTGAAATCGCAATAACGATTTCAAAAATCTTACTTCGAAAAAATTGATTTGATATTAAACACTTCTAAATAGTTTTTCGTCAACACAAATGATGTGTAGACAGAAACTAATATTTCTTTATACACGACTTTAATACGATTTATCGTTTATCATATCCGATTGTTTTATAATCTGATACGATAATTATTTATTACAATTAAACACTTATAAGTACAAATTATTTTATAGACTCTCATTCATATTACGGAGCAACCAGTCTCGCTTGTTTATTATTTTTCCTAAACCATTCAACGGTCTCTGTTACGGCTGTTTCTAAGTCGGTAAATTTAAAGTCTGGTAAAAATTTTCTAAGTTTGTCATTGCTGGCAGTCTTTTTTATTTGACCATCTGCAGCGCTCGTATCGAATTCTAAAACTCCTTGAAAATCAAACGATTTTGCAATCATCTCAGCTATTTGACGTATTGTTACTTCATCTTTCTCGTCCACTAAAAACACATCAAATATAATTTTTAAATAGAATATACATATGTCATATGTATTATACACTATTTTAAAAATATTCATTAGCCTTAATTACCCGATAAAATGATGGGTTCTATGTCATTGTAATTTCTTAAAACCCAAACGAATAATCTGGCAAGATCTAGCGAATAGATGAATTGACGCAGAGGTTTTCCTGATCCTAGTACCACAAATTTACCATCACCTGAAAATTATAATATGAGAAAATAATTTTTCCAGTGATATACGTAGTTTTTAATTATATTTTAAAAAGAAAGAGTAGTTGTTAAAATTAGTCTACCAAAAACAAATGCCTAGTTGCAGACACTGAGTGTTTAAAACAATTTAACTCTACAAAAATAATTGACATTCAAGTATGTTGTTTGTGAGTTGGCTCTATGAAAAAATATTACAAACACGTATTGGTTTATACTGGTGTTCATCAATACGAACATGGAAATAGAAGTTTTATTAGAAAAAAGAAAAAAATTAAACGTAATGTTTTCAAGCTCTTTCTGTTTGTTTAATGACAAACCTTTTTCCGTAGCTATGTGAAGACGATGAATAAGAGCTGGAACGACATGGGCGTTTTGTAAATCGAAATTGTCGTACGGTCCAAATACATTACATGGCACGACTGAAGTGAATATTACTCCGTGTTTTTGATGGTACGCTCTGTTAGCAATATCCAACAGTCGTTTGGCATGACTGTAACCATAATTGGATGGGTGAGGAGGTCCATTATGAATCTAAAAGACAAATGTGCGAAAGACATTTGGAAAAATAACTTATGTCAAACAAATAAATTTACAATTTATAAAATTATAGTTTCACAGTATAACGGTGTATGGGATTAGTGTTTATAAAAATTAAAACAATTATTTATATTAACTGATTTAAAAAATTTTTAGTTCATATTCAATAAATGTACATTTTGTATGTACAGTTATCATACCATAGTTTCATCGATTGGATACGTTGTTTTGTCTGGAAATATACAAGTAGATAGACACGATACTACTTTTTTTACATCGTACTGAAGGCTAGTTTCCAATACGTTATCATTTATATGTATATTTTTGCGCTGAAAAAAAAAAAATGTTTAAACATATTATATTAATAAAAACATTTTAAAATCAAATATGCACACAATAAAAATTATTAAGTAGCATTCAGTTAAATGTTTGCAAAAATATAAAACGAACATAATTTTTTCTAAATCACAAAATAAATAATTTTCTTTTTAATTAAAAATATTGAACGATATACCATTTCACAAAGATATGTATCGTATGGCCACACATTTCTGATTATATCGTTTAAATACGCGCGTACAAACGGCAAGACCAAATGCATTATACACATTAAACACGCGTTTGATTAATGTAATCAGAAATGTGCCTTATTAGTTATTGTAATTTGTAACATCTAACGATACGTTAGAAAATATCGGAGTAAATATTAATAAAAAAAATAATACAACGTTAATTTTATTGCCATAAACAATGTTAAGTTAAAATGAACAAATTTTTAAACGCAAGAAGCATTTACTATTCGTTTAAGAATATCGGCGTATACTTATGTAGGTCGTACGTGTTTTTCCGTATAAGAAATCGAAAGACAGGTTTGGCCGGCTTACCAGAAAATCCAAATTGTTGTTCATGTTATGAAACAGACCGCCGACCATAGCAGCCAAATGTATTACGTGGGTCGGTTTGTATTTTTCGAACAGGCTTTTCGTCGCTTGCAAATCACTGGAAACACGTCGAACGGATGCGAATGATCGAACGTCATATTATTATTACTATTATTAACAGTAACTCACTTGAGATCTGCCTCTTTCGAATTGGTGAATATCCACTGTTCGTCGGGTAACTTTTCGTTCAGAGTCTCGACAACGGTCCTGATGGCGCTGCCCACCAGTCCCGATCCACCGGTGACCAAAATGACTTTGGCCATTTCGTGAGAAGCCACACGAGTGGGAAAACGGCTTTTACATGAAGTACTCGTCAAGTACCAATGGAAACCGGCAAGCAGTCCTCGGTCGTGGCCGGATTATTATTCGGCATCGATCGTACGCGATACGAGACTTTGAACGCGCCTAGTTGTCGACGGGGTCGGTGGCGCGAAAGAAAATAACGAGGACACGTATTCACGGTCGGGAAAAACTGACTAAGTCGGTTGGCACGTCACCGAAAACCCGCGCGACATTCAAACGACCAGCGAACGGCGACTTTACGGTGATGCGATTGGGGTGTTGAATTACAAAATACACTGAAAAATAGTTGATAACGATAACGGTTCGCGCTCGTCATCTGCTCTTATCAGTATTCACGGTTAGACGGGTGGTTACCACGGTTACGATAGTTACTCGTCTAACCGTGATAAGGTGACCTGGTAAATAGGTTTCGAGACCTGTAGAACCTAGCCGCCTGAACGGATTTTGACACAATCTCCTTATCACCACCACTCTTCTTGGAGTTGTCTATCTAGTGAAGGAGACGCACCTCCTGTTTTTTGTAATATTCTATTTGGATTTTAAAATTCTCCACAAGCCTGCAATTTTTTTTTTTATGACATTTCGGCCGGTATGAAAAACGTCGCATATTGGACCGTAAATCAGTGCGTAGATCGCGTATTGACCGTTTTTTTCTACTCATTATAAATATAATATATATTTAATAATAATTAATAAGTAATAAAAAAAAAAAAAAAACGTTTTTAAAATCGGGCTCGCGTCAGTTCTCCCCATTTTTGATAAGAGAAAAAATTGATAACCGATTTTTGCGGGAGAAGGAATACCAACGTAGATAACTAAAATCCCACGTCCAAATATTCGTTTGGTAGTACCAACCACAAGTATTATTTATTTCCATCTTCAAATGCATTTATTTTCAAAAATTCAAATTTTGTCATTTTGTGACACGCAATTTATTATTTTAGTAAAATCATTGATTATAAATACCCGAGTATTCCTATTCTGTATACCTATTCCCGAGTGTCTTCATGTTGCCCAATTTTTCATTTTTTGTCTGAGAAGGGGAGGGTAGGTGAAGTATTGTACATAAATGTTACGGTTTTACTATAAATATGCAAATCCTCTAACGAAAAATATACACGCAGAAGAATTTTCTAAATTACTCCTAAAAATTGGTAGTGAAACTTTAAATGATAATTGATAAGAATGGGTACAGTACATCACAATTGTAAAAAAATTAGCAGTATATTTTTCGATTTTCTCAATACTTTTTTTAAGCATCAAAAAAAAAAAAACTACCGAAAAATTACATAAGAACGGTAAAAACGCAATTTCGTCAAAATCGATTATCGTTTTTTCTACGTAATTTTAAAACTAACGGACAGAAATCTGAAATTTTCATCAAATATGTAGCTGTAGACTGTATTAACAAGGTAAATTTTTCAAAAAAACCTTGAAAATCTTTAAGTCACAATTTTTTTTTTACAATTATATTACATTTTTCGACAAATATTATTTGATATATTTTATTCGATTTATTTTATTAATATGGTTGAATTCGAAATATTATGGGGACGAAGTTTCAATGTTTTATATAAACCCCCCCCCCCTAGATTAGATAGAAATTGAAAGTACGCCACTGAACGATACACTGTAAATGGAGTTGCCCACTCTTGAAATATTTAAAATTGGTACTTGTTTGTTATCGCCCCGCCAGTACACCATATAAAATTTATCGCTATCGCAATCGTTTGTGATCTATTTTAGGAGACATTTTTTGAGAAAACCACATTTTATTATTTTTATGATATAGGATATTAGTACGTTGCTGGCTTTCGTTTTTATATCACCCACTTCGTTTACTTATTACCTACTACTCAAAAATACGGAAAATTAAATTTAATACATTAAAATGAATTTTACTGAATTACTTACAGTTGTTTCAGACAGTGATACTGGAATTAGCTTTTTACAACAACATAGGTAATATAATTAAAGTTAGTGAAGTGTGTGAAAATGGCCATATAATGTTTATCAAGGGATCACGATGGCGATGTCAGAAAAGAAGTTGCCGGGAAGAAAAAGGATTAAGAATTAATAATTGGCTAAATGGTTCTAGATTACCAATACACACAATTATCCATTTCATATATTACTGGGCCCGAGAAATGTCTTCAGTAACATTTTGTAAACGTGAACTAAATATGGGACAAAATGCTGTGGTTGATTATCTACGTGAGGTATGTGTATGGAAGCTTGAAAACGATCAAAATAAAGAAATCGACGGTCCCGGTCCAGGGGGGTGTAACTGTATACGGCGCACGTGAAAGTGCTTTACGACAGGCGACATACCAACAGTACAAGAATAATTGACATATTTTAATAAATTGTAATCGCGGCGACACTGAGAAATGGGCGGTCGGGTGTCCGGTCGATAACGCTGCGTCATAAGTTATCACTCATGTCTCATAACATAAGTCGTCTGGCCTCTGGCGTCTGTTACTCTGTTGTCATTATTCAATTTGTTCGTTGTTGTGTTGTGCACGATTTTCTTTCGAAAAGTAGTTGTTAAGTATGCCGTCCAAGCAATGTATTGTCGTGGTTTGCATGACATCTTATACTGACACAATCACTACATGACATCGGTTTCCAAAGATGAAAGTACCTTCAAAACGGGTGATTCGATCCGGAAACAACAAATTGTTGAACATATCAATGGCAGATATATAAAAGTCGTTTATTATGTGTGACAATCATTTTGCACCGAATTGCAGAAGTCCTGGATTCAAAGAACTGATTATAAAGTTGTTCCCAAACACTTAAAAGTGAACTTCGTATTTGCTATGGGAAAATAATTTTTAGAAAATCGATTTAAACAACGATTTTCAATATCGATAAATCGATTGTTAATATCGATAGTTTGATTGTTAATAGTTATTACGACAGCCACTGGGAGCGCTACGACGCTTCCTCTATCAAATTCTACCACGGCAGTTGCCGTTCTATCACAGATTAGATGAATATCTATATTCATTATATGAGATAATAAAGAAGTTGTACTCATCGTCGTTTCTATGTCCCGGTCTTTTTTGTTCTGGCGGGGAGATAACAGACAAGAGTGGCGGCGGGGCGATAAATTTTATACGGTGTACTGGCGGGACGATAATAACAAACAAGTACCTTAAAATTTTTCATTTAGAAACACCATTGATTATAGATAAGAATATAATAGTATATTCTATAATCAATGGAAACACGTAAAATGATGAAATTAAAGTAATCAAATGTTTACCGTGCTATCCACCGGCCGTAAATGTAATCAGTAATCACCCTACACCCGCATTGATAACGTATATTATAAATGTCCTTTTGGCACATTAGTGTCGGCAGCCGAAATAAAATACGAATATACGAGTTTTATGTTCACCGCCGCCATCTACCGAGTGTTTTATTTATATAATTATATTATATATTTTATTATATCTCAGTGTTGTTGCGTTTCTCGTCGCGGCCGCTCGTCGTGCGTTTGACGGTTTTTGATTTCCCGTTCGTCATCGGGTCTTCTCCGATGTTCTGTCGACAATAGCCGTTGTCGTTGTCAAACGAATCGAAGAAATGCTCTCGAAATCCTTCGGGCGACGACGAAATTAAACGCCGAGCAGAGTGCGTACCGCCGCGCACCGTCGGATTCCCGTGCCAAAAGTAAACGTTAGTGTCCCGAGACGTAATGTCGGATATTATGTAAAATAAAATTGGGTCTCGGTAATCGATCGCGTCTGAATAATAAAGTGACTACTACTGGTGATGGAAGAAATCGATTTTTTTTTTCGTTTTTAAACCCATCTCGTTTAGGTCCGAGAAGTCAGTTGATTCGGCGCCACCCGGAAATCCACTGCGATCTTCCGTTCTTCACACTCTACACTTTTCACGAACGAAAAATTATTATTTTTTTAAAATTTAAAATCGTCTCGGGATCGTCGTTTACACTGCTTTCTTTCTGGAAAAACTACCCTAAAAACGTACAAAATACAAATATATACAAAATTCTATAGTTATTTATAATCGCCAATGGTTAGACGTTAGTAGTAAAGCGTGAAAGTGTATTATTAAATACAAACGTACGTTTCGTGCACAGTGGTTTTCGTCGGGCCTTTGGTCCTTTGGTCAGTGAAATATTTAATTGGTCGAGAAAATAGGATGTCAGCTACCCGTGTTAACCAAAGCGCCGCCCCGGGCAATTGTTCCGCATGGCTGTTCCCTGATTATGTGTTACTGGTTGAAAATGACGTATGGACGTCTAAATCAATTAGATTTCGATTTTACGAGTGTCCGGAATGACGGATTTATTCACTCGACTGTTTTAAAACGCTTTAAATGAGACGATTTGCAATCGACGGTTAAATTCATAAACAATAATTATTATTCACCAAAAAATACAAATTGTTAGAGGTACAATATTGAATAATTCCAGTCTGTTATAAAATAAAATTTGTTTTTTCCCCCCCCAATAAACGTACGCAAATGTGTTACATATAATTTATACATATTATAAATAATAAATGGTAATGGTAAAGTGATTTTGGTTTACAGGTGAATATGGTTAAACTACGAGCACCGTCGTTTGTTGTTCGACGCGTATGCATCTTCGTCTTTCTAGGAATAATGGGTTATTCGATTTTTCAAATGACCCGTAACACTTCTTACTACGATATGTCAAATAGGAAGATTATGCTGTAAGTAGTAGATAAAATTTCTATTTGGAAATTCATACTGTATATAAATCACAATATGATTTGTATATTAAAAGTACCTACATATTATATAAATGTTGTAAATTTCAATAATAAAACAAATCTATTACAATTAATTTTAATACATACATATTTAATTTTGAATACTTAACTATTCATTACGTTTATTATCTATTATAATTAAATGGTTTACATTTTATAGATAGGTTTCAAATGTTTTGAAGGTACAAAGAATTAGCAAATATCAACCTGTCAAAATGAGAAAAAAAAACATTTTATATAAATCACATTTTATTTTTAAATCGATTTAACTATATTGCGGACACTTATAATTTAAAAATATTTAGTATAAGTAGGTAGTTACTGAATAATGAATATCTAAGAGTTTTGAACTTTACTATTGATTTACAAATAATGTTTCCAGTATGTCTATTAACAAAATAAGTCGTTTTCATGTGGTATACCCTGTAACCTACATGAAATACATAATAATAATTTTATTTATTTTTGTATGTTTTTAGAAAACAGATTGAACTTGAAATAATTAAATCTTCAAACGATCAAGAATCTATAAAAAAGTAATGTTTGTTTTTTTTATACTTAATATGTAATTATTATTAATTCAGGGCTTTGAACTTCAATTAGTTTATTCAGATGTTGGATTAAAAAAAAAAAAAATACAAGTTACATTATATTTTATGTCCATAATATTAAACACATGAATAATGGGTAGGCACTTATTATTTTATCTTATGGGTTTGATTATATTTTTACCTCTCCGGTACTCTTATAATATTTTATTTAACCTGTCATAAATCGGATCATAAGCGTAACACATTTTTGACCGTTCAAATTTTTCTTGTCATTATTTTAGTGTAACACATACAAATATATTTATAATCGATATACTAAAATAATATTTTATTCGTTTATTATATTTTACTATATTGCAGTATTGATTTCTTTATTTACTATATGGATCCAGAATTGTCGTTATTTTCAGGGTATATGGTAATGAATTCCAGTTCAAAGCCTTGATTGTTATTTTTGTTTATTATATTTTGAAAATAAAAAGGAATTTCTACGTATTTGTGTCTCAAAAGCTTTTGCATTTAATTTTTTCATAATATTGATATTTTTTAAATTTACATAAATAGTAGGTATATTAATTGTATTGTGTGTGTTATCAATATTATAGTATTGTTTGATTTCATTTGTGTGATTTGTTTAGAAACTAAATTAATTTATTTTGATAGGTATAAAGTATATTGAAATTCGTGTTTTTTATTATGTATAAATTTATAGAAGTAGTTGTTAACTATAAGATATATATCTTAGTTCATGATTACAATTACAATATATTGCTAGTTGCATTTTGTTCTTTTGATTATTATATTTATTTTTTATATTAGTATGAAGGTCAAATTAAGAATACAAAAGAAGAGAAAAGAAGTTCTGCTTGGGGTACAACTACTGATAACATCATTTTTGATTGATAACATTGGTAAACAAATTTATATGTATATGTATATATATATATATATATTTAAACTTTATTTTAATTGTGGAATAATTAATAGTTGACATACCTACTCATAATAATTGTAATCAATAATACATTTTTATTGCACTGCGGGTTTAAAGTACATTTTTGGTAACATATGGCAAATTGCATGCTCTGAAAAAAGAGGCGAATACTGACAAATTGTTCTTTACTATTTAGTTAAAGGAAAACAAAATTTTTTTTTCACAACAGTCAAAAATAATCATTTGAATTGTAATGTTTTACGATTTATATAATATTTAAAAGAAATCTTGTTCTAAAATATTTTAGAATTTTTACTACCAATCTATTGTTTACTAATCATATTGTTTTAGTACGTTTATGATGGTGGATGATAATTCTTGCATTCTAAAAGTGTGCTTTTTTACATGAGTATATCTGTAACTATGTTATGCGCTACTACATTAACATACTTTACCGCTTAATCCAAAAATTGCAAAATAAAATGGGTTTCACAGTACTACTTATCTGTACAGAGTGTATATTCTATGCCATTGTACACAGTGTTTCTTTTTTTTTTAATGACTACGGAATTTCATTTTTGTTGAATGAAATTATGTATGACAAATATATACAAGAATTTATAAACAATAATAATAATAATAATAATAATAAAAAAAAAACTGTCAAAAATAAAGATACCCGTGTTTTCTCATTTTGTCTCAAAATTCTATTTTATCATTTCATAATAAAGGATTTAAAAATTTAAGGTGATACACTATGTATAAATCAGGGTTATAACATAATATAATACGGTACAGTATAAAATATGTTTATATGTATTACTTCTATGTACGTATAAAACTTCTAGTAAATAATTAACTTTATATGTAATAACTAATAATACTATTACCTGTAATATAAAACTATTAATGAATGTTATGTATACAAATATATATTATAGTTATAGTTTCCAGATTTTTCTGGAAACTATTGAACTGGAAAGTGTATTGCACATGGAAATGAAATCCTGGAAATTATTATGCAATATTACAAAATATTGCAATGAAATGTTTCACAAAAAATTTACTATTCAGGGACCTCGGAAGACTTTGGTAGGATAAAAACGCTTTTCGTTCTTTGGAAACAGGCACATAAACAGGAAAGATGTAATTTGTTTCACTAAAATACTTTCCCTCCAAAACAAATGAATATATTAAACAATTGTAATATGTGAATCGTATGGATTTTTGAAAATTTATTTCAAGAAGTTTTGTGAAATGTACATTATAAAAATGTATGTTATATGGGTGTGGTATTCGTTTTGATTTGTGTAGATATTGACATATTTACGCTCTACGCACAAAAAATAGGATTCATTGAATTCGAATTCAGATTTCGGTCAAACATTTTGCACTTTTATTCATTGTGACTACTGTATAATACGACGCGTACATATATAAAAATATATAGTTTTCTTTGGTAGATTACTTTATGTAGGATAAGTCTTAAACCCCACGGCGTATAACAGTAATTTCTTATCGAGTGAGAATAGAATGAAATTAAGTTAGAAAGACCTACAAGTTTCATTATATGCTATCATACTATTATGATGACATATTATTGAAAATTAGTTGTGCGAAAGGCTTCATGGAAATTTATTTTTCCTGCATTACGTACTCTGTCTGTCTACATCGCGTCGTTATAAAAACAAATTGTAATAATATGTATTATATAATATAACAGGCGCACATCATATTATTATAATGGACGTCGATATTATAAAATATTAAGGTACGTTCAGTGGATCGCGATTCGTGAATATACTCATATTTGCAGATCTCGGGCGTATTTTATGTCGTCTCTAAGATAAGAGATTGTACAATTATCATCATAAGTTTCCATTAAAAAAAAAATTATAAACTATTTAAAAGTGTTGTGTAATACGCGTTGTAAGTACAATAATTGGCCTGTTGTAGTCAGAATTTTTTTATCGAACCGAATCATATTCTCGTATGGCATACTAGGACACGTAACACACAAACATTATTAGTCGATTTTGCTACGGAGAATTGTTATAACTCATACCTTAATCATTTCGTTTACAATTTAACTACAAATTTATCTTGCACTTCAAAATTATTTTGAAGTACACAATTTTTAAAAAGAAATCAAAGAGTTAAAAATGTATACGAAAATATCGAAGTATTATTTTTGATAAATAAACTCTGGGTCCAAATGCTTCCTTGCAATTTGTGACCCCCGGCAGCAGTTTATGCCATTTCGTTACCTGTCATTACGTAAAATATCGTTTGATTTCATTCGGTATTGCACCATATACGTATACGAATATTTATATGGGCCATGGGGCCTGACAAGGACAAGAAAAAAATGCTTTAAATAAAACGATATCTAAGTGTTTTTTTTTCATGACTGTTGGTTGTGTTTTGCTGTAATATATGTTAATCCGCAGCTTACCCATTGTATGTTATATATTGTTTGTGGCTTGTACTGGTTTTTGGCTTCGGACGCATGCACTCGCTTTTACGTTTGATAACCATTATTATCGAGTGTCTTTAATTTATTGTTTTTCGAACGTTTTCAAAAAATAGCTGTAACCTATATACCTGTAATACGCACTCGCAACGCTTATTGCGCATATTATAATATTACATGACGTTTATGTTTCGGAGATATTTCACATGCGTTCGTTGTTCTATCGTCTCTAGTTCGAAAAATGAAAACTATATAGCGTGCCAACATCCTATTTTGGACCCGTTCGACCCGGTAATGATGAGCTTTATGAAGGACGAGCCACCGTTGGTGTGCGCCGAGGAGGAGGATTGGGTCGCGATCAAAGGGAATATCGCTCGTATCACCGACAAGGCTCTCAAGAAGTACGGCGACATCCAGTGCAAATTCATGGGTATGGGACAAGTGTTTGTATATTGATGTGGTTTCATTTTAACAACAAATGTAACGTACAAGCTTAGACGTACATTAATATTATTATTTTACTATATTCATCAATTACGCCTGCAGTGATTACTAGGATCACTCATAAATTGTTTTTCTATTATTTTATTATTGCTTTCGAATTCAAAATAATAATAAGTTATAGCGAGCCCCGAGGGTTCTGCGAATCGGGCGAATTACTTAGACGGAGATTTTTAGAGTTGTATTATTATTTTTGATTTGAAAGCAACGGTGGTAAATCATTATGTTCGAAAAACGAAAAAGTGTTCACAGACAAAAAAAAGACATATTATTGTAAAACCAATACATATTCGCTTCACTCAGAATATAAAACTCTAAAATCTCTGCTTATAAGTAACTTTACTCGATCCGATATTTTTTTAAAGGGTTTTTATCATTGTTACATATAAATACAATAATAAAAATCATCATACACTATATTGACTTTTTAGACGTCTTGAGAGCCAACGAGTTTGGCACGTCATTAGGAGTCGTGACTACAACTCATACGGAATACAATTTGGAAACGTCCGATTTTTTCAGAGTTTACTGCGAGTCGGAAAACGGTGAATTTAGGTGAGATTGTTAATTTTGAAAAAACCTCCTCAACATTGTTATTAGCATAGGCACAACTAGAATTCAAATGTTGGACGTGTTAAAATTCTACAAGTTTTGAAGAACCGTGAGGGCTACCTCTCCCACATCCCCATATGCTATTTTTAAATTTATTAAAAATACATAATATTTACAATAATAATATATATAATCATTAATACTTTAAAAATAATTACTTAAATTAATAATCGAATCAATATATCGAAGCAATAGTCTCTATTCTTGTCTTTAGTAGCATACTGGATATGTATATTTATTAATTTTATTCGTTAAGTCTTTTTAACTGTTTATAACAGTGACGTGTTGTTTACTGTTTAAAAATCTTTTATCGATTTTTTATTCGTCGCATACAAGTAAACGGCCACTTATGGGTTGCTGGCCAGTGGTTCGTGTAAATTCGTGTAAACATCTCTCTGTATTATAACTGCAGAGTATAGGTACTATGTTTTCTTTAAAGTTTATTATTCGTTTTTTTCAATATTCGTATTTGTGAAGCTGATTGATTTTTTTTTGTTTGTTTGTTTTAAAATATCAATTTCTTATTGTTCAAACACAACACGTACTACGAATGAAAGGTATATAAAAAATACGATTACTCACAAATACTGCACTGTCACCTCCCTGACAGACAACTGTAATTTACAATGTTTATCTATAACCGTGGTCTATAAATGTCTTAGATTGTACATCAAACCTTTTCTTCCAAAATTTGATTAGAAAAAAATATTTAAAAATATTTCATAATCAATCAAATTATTTGAAGGTGGCTAAATAGTACCTAACCAGCCCCTAGCCCCAATCTAATAATAATCTGAATTAATTTAATCGTCCAACAAATGCGTGGTTGACTCGTGTCAATTGTTCGGGTTTGATAATTCGATCCTGCGAAATAATTTGAATATAATAAATTTCCTCTAGTTTCCGCTGGACTACAATAAGTGTTCGCACGCCGAACAGTTTTATTTTGCGGCAGCGAAAAATTATTTATTTTCAATTTTTAGTTTTTTTTTAAATTTTCCGATTTCAAGTTTTTTTTACTTTTATAGTTGGGAGAGTCGAATGGCTGGTATACGTTTTGACGAGGACGTAATAAACAGAGCCGGTTGGGACCGCGTGCCCAAAGACGGACTCGGCCTGAACGTGTTGATGATCGGGTTGGACTCCATGTCGCATATGATGGTGCAGAGGAAACTTCCGAAGGTGTACTCTAAACTGAAGTCGATGGGAGCGCACGTAATGGAAGGTTACAACATCGTCGGCGACGGGACTCCACAAGCGTTTATACCCATACTGACAGGTGAGTTTGGTTAGGTGATGTAAATTTTATATACAAGCAGCGCTCAAATTCACAAAACAAAAATGTAGTCGAACTCGGTCGTATGTACTTACAAAATAATAATTATTATTTGTTAATCGCGTTTCGCAATTTATCAAACGAAATTATTAAGTGTCTTAGTATCTACCGATATATTGTTGCTTGCTGCTGTCTTATATAGACGTGTATAGTGTTAATCGAAAACAAGAGGGTCGACAGCGAAGCATAAGTACAATCACACAAATTATTTTTATCGAAAATATGAATTATACGTACTTTTATTTTGATAAATTGAATTCGGTCGGCCTTAAAAAAAATTCTGGAGGTGTGAGTATTAAATTTAATGTTGGCGTTCAGTAAAAAAAACTCAAATATTTTAAAACTAATAACAGTATAGATTCGCTTCTAAATGGAGTCGCGTCCGTTTTTGTTTTTTGTCATACCACGACATCTGGAATAAAATTAATTGCTTATTTTGGAAATGAAAAAAAAAATCGGCGAAAAATCCTATGTCCTGTCCCGTTCTACACTTTCAGCTAAAATTTCTGAAAAATCATTTGAGGCCACCAATTCGAGTACTGAATTTATATATGTGACACTTTCGAATATACGCAGTGTTATATTATGTAAATATCGTTTTTGTCCGCGCGCGCAGGACGGACGGAACTGGAACTTCCTGACACCAGGAAACGTATGGGAAGTAAAGCGTCGTACGTGGACGTGTTTCCATTCATATGGAACGAGTTTAAGAAACACGGCTACGTCACCGGTAAGTCTTATGGAAACGTATTTAACATTTTTTAAAAAAAATATTATTGTTTCCGACTTGCTTCTAAAAAACTAACCTGTATTTAATAGTAGTGGTCAGTTTACAATATAGTCGAATCTGATTCATATAATCATGTAACCAGTGTGTGTTTTTAGATGACCAAAAATTTAACAGTAAAAACTGTTCTTGAATTTTTTTTTGTTCTTTCTTATTTCGGAAGTTATACCAAAAGTAAAAAAAAATATGATTTTTCCAAAAATTATAAATATTATTTTATTTGATCGGTATTACGCATGGATTTACGTTGGAAATGATAACGCGCAATTAAATTTTGAACATTGCAAACGTACTTTTGAAGTATTATAATTTATAACAAATCAATATTAATAAATCCGAAAACTATTCAAATCGTTACAATATCAAAAATGAATTCACAAAATACGATTGCACCGTTGTTTTATTAGAAACATCTTTTGAAAAGAAAAATAATTGCCACAGTTTAAAAAAAAAGTGTGAAAATACCATTTGTCGAGAAATAAGTCGGATGAAAAATGGAATTCAAAAATTTGAATATTCTTAAAATCCAAACGTCGTATTGATTAGGTACTTTTAAAAAAAGCGAGATTTGCTAAACGTGTAGATATAAAAATTCAAAATTAAGTTTCGTGGTCAAAATGTGATTGTGACGTAAAACAATATTAATATACCGCATTATAATATACTATTTGAAAATTTTGTGGCGGAAATCATGAATTTTATTTTATTTTGATAATAAAAGAACGATGATTTTTTAAAATAATATCAATCGATCAATTTAAATGACTTAATCGGATAATACCTGAATTGTAGCTGCTGAAATCGTTGGTATGTTTTAAGAGGCTCATTTTCTCTCCCGTTGTTAATTGCGTCATTGAATTTCTAGAATATAAATTTTTACCATCTATGATGTGGATTTATTACTACATTTACTGCGTGCAAATTAAAACGAACGAAATAAATAGTGCCGCGAAATGGTCGCCGCTATACTACAATTTGATGAAAATGGTTCGTTTTTCGGGATTTCAGGTTATGCCGAAGACGTGTCGGACGCCGGAGTTTTCACGTACAGGCTGAAAGGATTCGACCAACAGCCAACCGATCATTATATGCGAACGTACTATGTGGACGCGACGCCGACGTTTAAAAACCAAAAGCCGTTTTGTTACGGTTCGCTGCCCAGACATAAGGTAGGTATAATACTCGTATTACTGTAATTTCACTTGGAGGTATACGAGAGTAGAAGTAAATAATCGATACGCCTATAGATAAATATCATCGATTTATCGGTTTCGGGCATTTTAAAATTTTTTTTTTTTGTTGGGAGGGAAGGATTTTACTTATTTGATTATTTTCATAATCTATTGGTGGTAGCAAATCAACTGGGCGATTTAATGGCGATATTATATTGGATGAGTAATAAACAATATTATGGTATTTTATATTACCTACATTGTCGTAAAATTCAGATATCTCTATATATAAAAAATTAACTTGAAGTTATGTGAACGTGATTGAAAAAGTTAATTTAAAAAAAATAAAAAAATAACGCGTTAAGTAATTTAATTTTAGCTCGTTGATGTCCAGCCTTGTCAACCTGTACTATATTACGTATTATTACCTGTACTATACTATCTTATTACCATGCACGAATAGATCGGTAGTACAAACGAATGGTGGTTCTGGGGAGTCATGAAAAGTAGAATAAAGTTTTGGTGGATGAGATGCGTCAGGTGTTTGGTGTGGCAAGAGGATGCTAATTTGATAAAACAGTAATGAGGTTAATGTAATGTGGTTCGGAATGTTGAGCAGTCGGCAGGAAAATGGAACAGAGGATGATGTAACGAAAATGAGAATGCCGAGGTGAATGTGTAATTTAGGAAGGATAGAAATAAATACGTAAGGAGTAGTGTAGGGAGTGGCATATATTGTGTGGAAAAAATGAGGGAAAATAGGTTGAGATAATGACGTATTATGCGGAGAGATGTTTCTGAGGCTGTGATAGGTGTTACGGAAATGAATGTAGAAGGGAAAAGAGGAGGAAGAGAAAGATCGAAGAAAAAGAAGTAGATAGATGGAATTTAGGGTGATATGAAGCTGGTGTGAGTGTATGAGAGATGGGAGTTCGGGCTTTATGATGGATGTGTAGGACTAGGGTGGCCGATACCATATAGTAGTTGGTAGTGTTGTAAGGCGAAGAAAACCGCGCGCGAATACAATATCAGATTATTACAAATGTTATCGAGACGAAAACTGCTTCCTAAGTTGGCCATTTGACCAGATTTTAATGAATCGTTTTTAGATAATGCTCAACTACGTGAAAGACATGTTTCGGGTGTATGAAGACAAACCGAAGTTCATGTTCGCATTCCACGGCGAGTTGTCTCACGATAACGTGAACAAGATTTCCGTCGCGGAACCCGACCTAATCGAGTGGCTGGAATGGTTCCAGCAATCCGGTTACCTGAACAACACTATGCTGGTGTTTATGAGCGATCACGGCCAAAGGTAATTTTTGGACTGCAGAGGATAACAAATAATATAATAAATGTTTGGTTTCATAAATAGGAATACTAAAGATTTTTAGGATTCCCTTTTGCTTAAAACATTATAATATATGTATATAGTTCTCTATACTTAGATCAAATCTAGAATACGGTCTTTTATAATATCGTCACACGATTTATATTAAAGATCTTCGATAATGTTCAGTATAAATTGCAGGTTTGCCTTGTTGCGGAACACACAACAGGGCAAACTGGAAGAACGGATGCCGTTTTTCTCGTTTCTACTGCCCAAGTGGTTCGATCGCAAGTACCCGAGAATGGCGTCCAACATGCGAAATAACACCAAGCGTCTGACCACGCCGTTCGACGTGTACTCGACGCTGATGAGCGTATTACATAGGGACGGGCCAAAGTCTGGCGACGCGAACAAACGTTCCATATCGCTGTTTGACAAGGTAACATTTTGGTAGTCAGAAGCACACGACCAGTCTGGTTATTCTATAGTAGTGACACAATTAGGATTTATTTTCTGAGAAGGTTGTTGTAGGATATATTCAAAGGAAAACTACCGTTTCATAATTATTTAAAAAAAAATGTAATGGGGCAGTTAGTTATATTCCTCAAATCTCTCCTTTGGTTATGCCAGTGCATTATAATGTGTGCGTCCACTGATCGTTCAGCTTAAAAATTTGACATTCGCGTTGTTCGCAGGTACCTTTAGAGAGGACGTGTAGAGACGCTTACATCGAACCCCACTGGTGCGCTTGTCTGAAGTGGCAACCGATTCATGTGGACAGTTCTCTGGCAGTCGGAGCGGCTACGTATTTTGTGCAATTTCTGAATAGGTAATGGAAAACATTTCCAATGGACTTGGTTATAATCGATTTACATTTTGTTGTTTTTAAAAATGTGCTTCAGGTACAACGCAGAGTACACCGATCTTTGCGCCCCTGTGGAAATTGAACGAATCGAATGGGCCACTAGGATGGTGCCTAACGAGGGACTATTGAAGTTTCATCAGGCTGTTGACACAGACGGATTCGTGCCAGACATGTCGGCTAACACTGAATTCACTAAACTCTATTTACAACTCAAAGTGATGACCCGGCCCGCAAATGCCATGTTCGAATTCTCCTGTCAGTACAACAAGAACACTGACGAATACAAATTTTATGTGAGTCATATTATGGTTCTCATACAACCGTCCCGACTGTATTGTTATTTAACATTGTGTTGTGTGAGGGACGTTTGTCTTGAATTGTAATATAATGTCTTCATTTTGACCTAAACATTACTAAATGTTACAGGAAAAAGATATCAGTAGAATCAATAAATATGGTAATCAAGGGTGGTGCATAGCAAAATCCCAACCACAACTGAACAAGTACTGTTATTGTAAACGACAACAGTGAAAAGAAAAGCCAACATCTGCATGGAAACACGATTGATCGTCCAGCATATTTTTAAATCCAATTTGTTTTCATATCTTTGATTTGTTAGTTTTCTACTTAAAATATTTTATTTGTTTTGTTTTTACTGTTATCTAGTATTAGTTGTAATTATTACATATACTTTTAGTTATGTTCAATTTTAATTTTTAAAGTCATCCTTTAAAAGACTGTTTACAAACTTACTTAATTTTATATGTATACAATTGCATATCAGTCCTACATGTTTGTTTTATACCGGTTTAGCATTTTTTTTTTATAATAAAGTATTTGCCATGAACATAGGCGTGTGTAAACTTCATCAATAGGTTATGTGATAAAAACAGAAATAAAAATTGGGCACTTCTTAATTTTCTCTTTAAAAAAAAAAAACTTTATTTCATTAACTGTAAGTATAATTTAAATTATGTATTTTGTCAGTTTGTTTCCAAGGTTAATTTTTATTCAACAAAAAGGACACACAGACGAACCTGAACGTTCTTTTTTGTGCCATCATACTTGTAAGTCTAGATTTCACACGAGCGTCTCGTCACGGGAGAATCGTTACGAATTTGAATAGAACTTTGTTCAAAAATTCGATTATTGTCTGTTTGTCGTTTACTGCCGAAATCAAAGATACGAATATTATTACACCGCGACTACAGATATTCCGAATGTGTTGTCACAGTGACTATAGCTTAAGTTCTTAATGGAAGTTTTTGAAAAATTTTAATAATAAAGCCAAAAAAAAAAAAAACAATGTTTTAAATATATTGAGGGATTCATTTTGGAAAAAAGAAGGGACACCTAAAAAAAGTTACAGACTACGCAGCGGCGTACGTTACATACCTTTTTGCGCACGCCTATGGCCGTGAGTTGTTAGGTATCTATTTGACAAATATTTTATATCGTTTCCCCCCTAGAAATACCAGTCGTTTTTATGAATCTTGTTAGTTGTTCGTCTAATACAAATGAATCTCTTGCGTTTATTATTTTGTAACACAAAGTGTATGGACACGAATGGTTTAAAATTTTCTTAACGAGAAGTCTCGGCGCTTAATTAATTACAAATTAATTACGTACCGATTATGTTTATAAAGTATGTTTTCGCAACGACGAGTTTCTCAAAAGTAAAAAATACAGTGAAAAAAAAAAAAGAAACCCGCTCGAACGTGTTCGATTTCCAGTCGTTTCTGAAGCGCAGCAACGGATCGATAGAGCACGGTCGGATAGGTACACTATTATATTATAGAAACGTGAAACTGAGCGTTTCAAAATCGTATTGATTATAAATTTGAATTTTAAACAACGATTTTAGCGAATATAGAGTCAGACCCGCGTTGTTGTTACGAAATTCGTAATTCGAATTGTTATAAATATTTTTTTTTTTCGATGGGCCAGCGTTGAAATGTATTGTAATACGACGCGTCTTTCGAGAACGTATTACGTGTTTTTATTATTACGAATATCGTACACCTATCTACGCCAACGAGATTTTATAGGGATAAATTTCTTGACGAATTTCCCCAGAAAATATCACGTTTAACAAAAAAATTCTATCAATGTTTTATATTTGTGCGTTACGATTCGATTTGCCGCAGTCGGTCCGCATAACGAGAGACGGTGGTTGATAAATAACCGAGTCGAAATGAAAATCTGCATTTACGGTGGCCTCGACTGTATAATATATGTTAATTACGTATTAAATAATATTTATATAAATCCGATAACACATAATATTATAATAATATAATAACTGTGCGAGGTCATCGGCTTTATTATCTCTCGTCATCGCGCGAATCCGCCGTCGAACGTTCTCGAATTTTCGAATAAAAATTATAATACGTATTATACGCTATTATACGCATTAATATGTACTTTATAAAAACCGCGTCGAGCGTGTATTTAGAGAGAAAAAAATCAATTTTTATATTTACCGATATTTAAAATTCGGTGGCGAATTCGAGGGGCGATCATCGCTCCTGCGGGTTAGAGGTGGAGTTTTTTTTTTTGCTGTTATTAGTGTTGCGTTTTTTTTTTTTAGACTTTTGGCTTGGGGGGCTTTATAGTAAGTCTTATAAGTTCCTTTTACTTTTGCCTCGTATCAATCGTTGATTTTACCAATTCTTTTTATTTTTTTACCAAAAAAAAATTAAAATTATCGACGCGAAGTTGGACAATCTTATATTTATTAACTGTGCACACTTTTTACATATCGTACACTATACGCGCAATAACAATTATTAAAAATAACGATTTATACGTTTATTACGCACGGGGATATAAACGTATATACTATATATATATATATATATATAGACACCGAGAGAATCATTTGAAAGGTTTGCTAATGAAAAAAATATGAAGTTTTATATTATTGTGAATTGTATAAACACGTGACTTGTTTAATTTACTATTAAAAATACTCGTACAATGAAAAAATATCGAACAGAAAAAAAAACGTTGCTACCATCAGATCTAACGAATGACGTAGAATTCTAGACAAACGGATTTTGTTTTTTCGCCATTATTATTTTTTCGTTCTTATATAACGCGCTAATAGACATTATTATTTAATAAAATAGTAAAAAACGAAGAAAATATAGAAATAAAAAACAATTACATATATAATTATTAATATTATTGCTCGTAAACAATAAATTCGTATATACGCGCGTCATATACAATATATAATAATGGAGCGATAATTTCGTGATTGTAATAAATTGCAATTATTATATTTGTTATTTATATATAATCTCCGTCACAATGATTTTATACGCGTTATTCGCTGTATAGATTTCGGGCCAAAGAGGATTTATAGTTTTTCCTATGAGCATACGAAATCGGGGGTTTTTTTTTTGATAACCAAATAAAAAAACTCGCGGAAAATTGAATTCGATATTTCCTGCGGAAATCGTTTCGAAACGCGTGTAACAATATCGAACAATTTTATTTTCATTTCGTTCGCTGTAAATTTCAAATGAAACGTTTACAAAAAAAAAAAAAATGTATAAGAGCGTACCTACGGGTTGAAAACGGAGAAAAACAACGAGCGGGGAAGTTATATGTTTGGTACAGGAGAGATGAACTGCAGTGGCGTAGCGAACCATGATTTTAAGAAGCAGTTGCGTCTGGATTTCAGTTGGATGGGTCCTAAGGTCTTGTAAAAAAAATCGAGTCTCTACAGTATTGATGAGAAAAATATTGCAGCCGAACAATAATTTCCAGATTTTGCTTTCCCCTCCCTCCCCGTCTACTTACAGTTATTGTAAATTTTGTGCGCGAAGTTTTGAAAAAATCGTTGTTTTGATCCTTTCAAAGCAGTACCTATTTGTGGAACATTTGCTACAGGAAAACGCGGGGTATACTATTGTAAAAAGTGGAACACTATTTCTATACAAAAAAAAAAAAATTGTCTAAAGGAAAAAAAAACATCATTGTAAACTAAAATCGGTGCAGTAGTGGATCATTATTTGCTTCTTTGGGGGATTTTTTTTGAGTTCGCCACGCCGCTGGGAGAGAGTCCTCCGTTATAAAGTCCTTTGTAGTATATATGGCCATCATATGGGAGTTTTCTATATGATGGCTAGTCGCGGACGGGGATTGTCAGGAACTGTGTGATCGCGACTATTAAAATGGATTTTCACCGGTGATGCAATAACTGTGATCATAAAATAATATATTATTAGAAATAATTAAAGATCGTCGACCTCGGTGATGTTTGATTCGCAATAACATATTCGAAAACTAATATGATAATAATATTATTACGATGAGAAGAGGAGGGGGGGGGAAATCGATATGTAAATTATATTATATAGTCTCGTAACGACCGCGTGCCATATGATATTTATTTACTGGGAATATTGGTCGGCGGGAGTCATAGTGCAATGTCAAGCACACTTCGTTCCATTTTATTTTTCACGCCATATCATAATATAATGTTAGACGTTAGACGCATTGATATTCTATAGAGAACGTACTTTCAGCTTCTCTCCGAAGTATAAAGTACGATTTTATGTAGTATTTTTTTTTTTTTTTTTATACAGATAAATTAAAACGAATCGAATATAGTATAATATAATGAATCCAGTGTCTGCAGTAGCTGAATACTCGGTTATTGTTTGTGATATATTTATAGTAGAATTTAGGAAAACAGAAAATTTTTAACAATAAAATCCCAAAACGTATGCTATATATAATTTTTTTTTTCAGAGAGAAATTCTTCGGGTTTTATCGCGTTCTTTCTGTCAATGCGAGCACTATAAACCCCGTTAAAAACAATAATAGTCGATGTGAAATTACCTAATGTCTTATTTAACAATAATAATAATAAAAAAAAAAAAGGAATAATTAAAACATCTGATGTGGAATAACTCGAGTAGGTCTTTATCCGATTTCCCGCACTCTCTTTCACACCCGTATACTCGGTTTTTTGTGAGACGGATAAAACGTTCACATCGTAACCGCAAAAGTAGGTTAGGTTTAGATTATAAAGGTTAGGTTAGGTTACAAGTAGGTACCTACAGAGAATACGCGTTTTTTGTTGTCGACAGTGGTGACGTTAAACGTGTTAATTTATAAATTGACCAGCGGTGAGCAATAATATTTTTAATTGACTTTTTGTCCCTATATAAAGTGCAGCGGTGAGTATACTGAGTATGTAAACGTTTTAATTTGTGGTAAAAGTTATGGTTTTGTTATCTTACTGTTGGACATACGGTCGGTTATAATATATTGTCGGTTTTTGCGTAGGTACGACCTTTAATAATATTTTTAAAGGTCTTTGATCGGTATAACGAAAAGCTGTTAAACAAGCACTGTAAAAAAAAAAAACTATAGGGCATAAATATTGATTGTGCCTATATAAAATTATGGAGAAAACGTCAGTATTTTTTTAAAATTGTTATTGTTTTTTTACTTTTGTGTTATAAAAAAATCGCTTATAGGTTATGTATTGAAATATAATAAAAAATAAGAATTAGGGGTCCATAAACTTTTCTCTTTCTTAGGTCTGAAAAAAAATCTAGTCGCGGCACTGACTCTATATATACGTGAACAATAATTGTTTTTTCGACACAAAATGCAGCGGTACTACCCATATGCTATTCAGTTTAAGAGCATACCGGGCGGCGGACGAAAATTGGTTCGTGTTCGCGCAGGCGAGGTTCTAACGGTATTCTGATTGGCGGAAACCGTCGTGTGCCGACTGCTGCCGACGGCAACAGCCAATGACAGAGCAGCTATTAGTCGCCCGGGGGTGTTTAGCAACGCTCCGGCTTTCATTCAACGTGCGCGTTCCGCGTGTATACTCTTAAACTGAATAGCATATAGAAAGTGTTATACGCGGACGCGTGATTGTAATAATTTGTTGTAGTGTAATAAAACAAAATTCTCTGCGATCGAGATGAGTTGTAGTAAACCTCTAAATATACGCGCCACTGGCCGTGTCTGCAGCAGGGACGTATCTGGGACCTTATCTTGGGGGGCGATTAATTTTTTTAGAATACTTTTATTATACGTGTCAGTGTGCTCTTGTATTAAAAAAAAAATAATAATAATAATTTTTTGTGCCTAATAAAACATTTATTAAATGTCATAACAAATTTATTACAATTGTCGTTTTCTACAAAATTAGATCGGTATGTTTCTTTTTCATTTTAGCGAACCGTTGAATGATGTCTTCAGCGGAAATTTCTATTTCTCTATGTATATTTAACAAAGCTAGCTCGATTGAAAATCATGATTATTATATATACAAATTTATTAAAAAAGTAGATTATATAATATTTATAATCTTATAAGATAGACTATAATACGGGTCTTGGGGGGGGGGCGATCGCTCCCATCGCCCCACCCCTCAAATACGTGCAAGCAACTGCGGTACAGTATAAAATATTGTAATGACGAGTGATGCGTTCACGTGTAATGATATAATATGTATAAAAAAAGACATTTTACTCGCAGTAAGACGGACAGAGCATATCACGTTATTTCCTGACCTTTCAAATGCGTTATTACAAAATCGAAATTGCGTATTATACCATACGAACACAATATAAGAGAGGCCACTGCTTCGTATACGCGGTTATTGTTTAACAAAATCGCGCATTTACAATATTTATTATTATTATTATTATTACTTATTACCTCGACATACAATATTGTATTATATACGAAAGTCTATATTATATGAGTGTGTATTTGTGTGTGTAGGTATTGTGAAACTCGAATATTTTTAACGATAAAACATGCGCTTAATATAACAGTATTATAATCTTAAAAAAATACGTACTACTTAAAAGAACGGTTTAATATTTTTTGATTAAAGCTTTATGTCGATGTATAAAATTATATTTCGTTATAATTACGCCTCAAAAAAAAAAAAAAAAAACAATTTTTTTTTATATAAATACGACACCGAATACGGCGGATTCGAAGAGCGATTTTTTTTTTCGTGTTTCTAAAACGATGAAATTTTCTGACGGAAGAAAAAACTACAATTACACACGCGTACGGTCGCCGTTTAAAATACTATTATGACCTGAGTATATATAGGTACTGAATTATTGTTTTAAAATGTTTTTGTACCAGCGTAGGTCTCGTAGTCTTTTTTACGCGACCAAATCGTGCTAAGAAATTCTTAAGACCGAGAAACGGTTATCGTGGACATGGTATGTCGCCACTATATGGTAACCGACGAAACGACCTTGAGAGATTTTACTTGATCGGTATTCGGCTTTCGGCAAATCTTTACTGTTCATTTCGAAAACGGAACAATTACAGACAGGTGAACCAGTGGCGTAATTACGAATGTTATATGGGAGGGGATAGACAATTTAGCATTATTGTATAATCCATAATAACTGTAACGACTAACGACCCTTTAAACGTTAATCAATCGAAATTAATAAAGTAATTGCGATACTCGTATTTTTATTATTTTCTTTAATAAAAATGACATATTTTATAATAAAATTTCTAATTTTCTTCTTTTTTTTTTTTTTTTTTTTAGCTAATTTATTGAGTACTTCATCCAATTTTACTTAAAAATCTGAATATGGATAGACCTTTCTTCAGTGACCTAACCTAACCGTATCATACCAGTAACTAGTCAATAAACTGAGGAATCCTATGAATTATGATAAATACTAACAAATTTTGTTAACGCAAAAGAAGTATTATTTTTAATTATTACATTTTTTTGTACATTAGACGATATGTTATGTAAAAAAAGAAAGCCCATGGGAGGGGATCCATCCCCATATCCCCCGTAATTACGCCCCTGAGGTGAACTGTAGTCTGTAGGAAATCGTCCGTCGCCTGCAAGTGACGCATGTACCCGTTTGATTTTCTTGCAGATATATTATACATTTTACGCGCGCGTTAAAATTGTCAACGTTTAAATAAACGGTCAGACATTTTTTTTAACCGCATTGTAACCGCATGGGAAATCATTGACGTATTTTCTCGAAATATTTTTTTAAGAGTTTTTTTTTTACACTCTCACCCCACCGCACGAATACTTTTTCAAACCGTGCCCGAAACGATCCACATCACGATATTTTCCGATAGTTTTTGCATGACGCGAGGGGTTACGATTTTATTTACATGGACAATATTATTATAATAATATATACGACGAAATTCCCATTGAAATTCGATAATTTACGCGGTGTTAATATTATATTCTATATATACATATTATTACTGTCGATTATTATTATTAATAATAATATTTATATATAATTATATAACAAAACACGACTGGTGTAAAAGTACAACACAATCATACGTATATTTCAGACGTTTTCGTTGGCTTATATAATATTTAATTAACACGCTGCACACCGCAGACACGAACGATGCATGCACGATTTGTATCGTTAAATAATATTAATAATAATAATAATAATATTTATGTATTTTTTTTTCTTTGTTATTATTATAATCTTTATGTTTTTTTTCTCTTAATGGATAGTTTTTAGTTACATATTTTATTATAATTGTTGAGCTATAATAGTGTGTCTGCAGGCTAAAAAAAAAAAAAAAAAAAATAATAATAATAATACTAAACATTGCATTCGTCGTATTCCACACATAATTATTATTTTACCACAAAATGTACAGCGCATTATTATTATTATAATTCTATAAAATCGTAATGAAAGCGTTTGAAAAATCGATATTATCCGTATATAAAAATAAAATACGTTTTTTCTTTTTATACGGTTATTTATTGTATTCCGTCGAGATGAATTTGTCCAGGCGGATTTATCGAGAGGAAAATGTGTATAGCCCATCTGCAGTATAGGCCTCTTGGGTCTCTCAATAAGATTTTTTTTATTATATTAAATTGTGTGTGCGCGCACGCGCGCGCGTACGAACGAGAAATTGAGCCGCAATAGTGTTATACTAAAAACCCGTAAAGAAACACTGCAAGCAATACGAAATAAAGCTTATTTTCTTTTTTTTTTTACAAAACAATTCGTTTCCAGACACGAAACAGGAAGTAATAATATTATTCGTTATAAGAAGACAAAAATTCGATTTTTATGTAGTCGCCCATTATACGGGTCACGAATTTTTTTTAAACGTACAAAAAATCACGAATTTCCAACTCGCAGTACGTTTATAGTGACCGTACATAATACTCGTATTTAGGTTTTACGCAATACCCGCCTAACGTTCGTTTCGATAAAGTTCTCGATGGGAAAATCTAATTGAAAATGTCTTTAGATTTTAAGAGTAGAATACGCGGCTATTAACGCGTTACCTGTAGCCGTGCAGTCGTGGATTTTTTTAATAGTATAATTAATCGATTACGTATTGAACATAATATGTATATATACGAACGAATTCGGTCGTTTCGTCGAAAATTTGAAACGTGTTGCCCCCGTGCCTGTTTTTTTCGGGTCAAATCTCACATGATCAGCGGTCGAAGTGGCAGAGATATTGAGGAATGCCATCCCTTTACTTTTTTTAGTCAGCATATTCCATCCTACCACTCATTTTGTTCAAAGTTATTCATCCCTCTTGGATTAAAAAAAAATTTTTTTTTTTATAATTTTTAGTTGTTATATCTTGCTTAATTATTATTTTTTGACACGTATGTGTCTTATGGTTGGGGTCATTCTATAAATTTGTGCGACACCAAGAGCGTTACCATGACGTTATGAACCCGGCTCTACTCACCACCCGGCCAGGTCCCCCACTTCTATACCGTCGTTGCCAGTTACTTGGTACGGCGATGACAGCGCGATCTATATCTATATATATATATATATATATATATATATATATAGGTACGAGGACTAAACTATAGGTAACTTTTTGTCACGTGCAAAAAATAAATGAGATATGTACAAGGAATATACATGTACCGATGTATCTGCATGCAGTGTAGATACTCCTTTTTTTTTTTTTTAGAAAAATGTCTTTGGTTTTCTAAAATGTTAACGTTCAGTAGATCTAAACGTCACTTAATCACATTGATAAAAAATATAGTTCACCATCAAGTTTAATAGGGCCGGTGTTAGAGCCTTTTGTTAAAAAAAAAGGACTTTTTTTCTTCTTATTTTTAACAATATGGATCGTTCTTTGCCCTCTCCCCTTTCAAAACCCCAAACGACGAAACGGCTTCCATCCCCCCACACTTATTTCGATCCGCTTCGACCACTGGACACGACCTATATTTTATACAAACCGTACACACGCTGTTATTCGTATTTACTACTACTACTACTACTTTTTTTTTTAAACAAGAAATCCGATTGAGAAAAATAATTATTACATCGATATACGTGTGTATATAATGTGTGATTGAAAACGAGCTTATTAAACAGTATATTATATTGTTGTTGTTCTTCTAGCAGTTACTGTAGTGATATAGCTGTGGTATACGCTCGTTGATATTATAATATATACCGACCCAGTATAGATCGTGAACTTTTACTCTGCAAATTAGATTGACGTAATACGCCTCTACTCTATATACATACAGATATTGTTCTATGGTACAGGTGTTATTAATTATTATATTTTTTAAAATGTTTTCGTATTATTATTATTAGTGTTATCGCGTTTAACCTTAAATTATCGAATACAATTAACATTTGGAACGTACGCCAAGTTGGAAGTCAAGGAGTCAACGCATGTGGATGTATATATACACTATTATATGTGTTGTGTATCGTATATATATATATATATATATTTTTTTTTTTGATTCATCATATCCTGCAACATTCAAATAATTAGATCGATACACATATGTATACCTATAATATTATGTAAACATGTATAAATAATACAATTTATGATGTGTACCCGAACGCATACGCTAATGAGAACTTTAATATTGATTTTGTAATAATTAGGTGTAATTTATCTACAACTGTATTACGTGTATAAGAAATATAATAATTACGTGTCTTAATTGGTTTTTTTTTGTGGCGATAACGCGCGTGTTCGACCAAACGTAGATATAATAATAATTAATATACGAGACTTTCTCGAAATTTCAATAATATTATAATAATAATATATGCTCGATTTCTGAAGGTGAAGAATCAATACCTTTTAAATTACTTTAAAAAAAAAAAACCATATACAAAGTCATTCGACATAACACGTTTCCGTACACGACCTATCGAATTACTTGTAAAGGAGGATTTGCAAATGAAATTTGATTTTGATAGAGCCGAGAACGTTTTTACTCTGCCAAACTTTATTGAGTGCGTATTTTCGAGAAGAAGAAAAACGTTCTGTCCCAATGGTATCGGTTTGAAATCGTTACGTTTCCGGAGAAGAATATCTGTTCTTCGGATCATTCACGCAATTACAATATTATACTAGGAAATAAAAATGCGCGCAGTGTTTTTAACAACAAGATGTATATAAAATAAAGTTATCACCCTTTTTTTTTTTTTAATGAGGAGCACGTCCACGCTCGTACGACCGTGTATCTACATCAACATTTTATTAAACACAAATACGCGCGTTCCTCCGGTATAATTTAATTCGTACATCGCAATGGTAATTAATTATTTTATATTATATATAACGTTTTAATTGAAAAATTACAGCATCCATCACGTCGCGTGTTGTTCACACCGTTTCTCGTTCACACACACACACACACACACACACACACACACAAGAAATGCTGTAAAACGTTGGCGATAAATCGTACGGACAATTACATATTTTCTGGAAAACGTGGGCTTAAACAAAAATCTTATTGTCCGAGTTCGGAGAGCAACACGTGCGATCAACACTCGTTTGTCGTGACACGCATTGCGTGTACCTATACTGTCCCAGAAAGGGGGAGACACTAACTCCTTTAACCCGTCCGTGACCGTACTCTACACGTGCTCAGTTTACTGCGGTCTGAACTTTTCGAAAATCATTATTGTACTAGGCCCGAGAAAAAAATACACGCGTCTGATTGTGCATCTCGCTCTGCGCTCTGAATCTAAAAATCCAAACACGATACGCGTTCATGACGTTTACAAAGGACTGCCATCATACGCAATCGCTGTTTTTTTACGAAACCTTACAGATTCGTACTTAACTTGCGACGAGATTCGAGCAAAATTGAAAACATCGTCTCCGCGGAAGAGAAATTAACAATTTTTTACAACCACGAGTGTTCTACACACAGAACAAGCTGAACCGTTTTCTACACATACAACAAAAAAAGTACACGATGAGAAGCCAAGAAAACGAATAGGAGGTGGTAGCAATTTGATTGGATTTTGGTAGAAAAAAAAAAAAAAATGTTCCTCTTCCCGATAAATTCGCACTATATAACGACGTATACATAATCGTATCAATGTATCCGAGACATTCTCTCGGCGAGACAGTCTGTTTTCTATACACGTATACAACGAGTGTACAGCTACAAGAAACGGGCAAATGAGTTGGCCGCTCTCTTCCTATATATTTCATTTTATTCCGAATGATCTGAATCTCGATGATAACGTTTGAGGAAACTATACATCCGCATTTCCCGTTTTATCCCGCATTATGTTGTCGATAACCGAATTCGCCGTTTAAAACAAAAATCACATTTCCAGTTCGAGCACGTTCAGTGAAGAAATGGAAACTCCAAAAGACATCATGTCCGCGGTGTAATTCAAGAATCAAACCATCACTTTTCGGTGTAAACGGACAAATGAGCTACTGGACAGTATCCGTTTAAAACCCAGTCCATTAAGGAAATCTTGCAGGTCTCAATCGCTCATTCTCGAACTGCTGAAATGACGGCCAACGCATAACGGGTCAATATGTTCTCCGGCGTTATTAAAAAAATGATGTGCGTCAATATTAAAGACAGGACGATTTGCGTGTTGCCCAATCGGTGTTACTCGTATAATTTTGTAGCGCAGGATATATTCGATTTGATCGAATAGTAGTGTTGTTCTATTGACTTTCGCAGTCATAATTTTTTATTCCTTAATTCGCGCAGGTGCTCGTCGTATTTCAAAAGCTAAGCACCAGGTTACACGATATGAGTTGGCTGTGTTATTTTTTCAAAAGTTAAAACACGATCGACAGCGTGCGCATATTGTGAGTTTTTGATGATAAAATTTCTAAAAATAAAATTAAAATCAATATACCTTGAGGTGCTCAACACGCCCGGTTCTTTTCCTGTTTCAGATGGCTTAGGTACCCGGTTTTATTCATCGACAATACAGACGATTTTTCCAGTCCGTTTCCACGCCACAAATATTAAATACAGCTTTCAAACGTTATTTCATATCGTTCACTACATCTCGAACTTCAATACTTAAATTTATTCGAACTTTTTAATTTGGTAAACAACAAAAAAAAAAAACAATTGTCAGATTCTCGCAATTAAAAACACGTTTTTCTCTACACGGAAAAAAAATTGACTAATCTGGTTTTTGTTCCCTGTATCCTTCGTGTGTACGGTTACCTGTATTTTTCCGTATTAACATTTATAGTGCTTATTTAATGAATTACAACGCGTTTAATTATGTGGATACCTATAAAAAAAAAAATGTATGGAAAAATATGTGTATGGACTGGGTCAAAATACGTTTGTAAAAAAAAACAGATACGCACATATGAATATCTATTATAATTTATAATTGTGTGTATTATAGAAAATTGATCGATATCCGCGCTAATGTTTTAGATTTGTATATAGAAATGACGAGAAGCTCACGTGTGTAATTGCCAATTAAACGGACTTAGATATTATTAAAAATTCACGGTGATCGATAACCACCCGCCGCTGCCGAATTATACCTAATCTCAGTGCACACGACTAAACACGCGATTAAAAATATAAAAGTATAATACACAGGCACCACGGTAATTAATAGTTTAGTTGGTTGGTATATGTACTTTATTTTAATAGTGTTTAATTAATATAAAAACTTTTTTTTTTTTTTAAATGATATTTGAAATTATTTCAAATATTGCGCTAATATGGTGTAATTTCATACGTATTATGCGTATATTTGTTTATTTCAACTGGTTCGATTTTAAAATTTTTAAATCAATGTACCTATATATATATATAAAACAAATAACAAGACTTCATTATTCTTACCGGTAATTGCAGTTATATATATATATATGGTATATTGTACAATAAAATTCAACAAAATAATCCTTTCAAAATAATATACATGTATATTCATAAAATTGGGAGTAAATTTGTTTACAGACGAATTTTCATCATAATATATATTATGTACACTATAAAATATATATACTATTACCAATTTAAAGCTCTATTATTTAAAACTGTACACATTTTTTTCATTTAAAATTAAACGTAATATTTTTTTTTTACGAATCATATTTCGTTGCTTTCGAAAAATGTATTGTAATAACCGTTTGTTTCGAGAATAGTTCATGGTCTTTGCGTATTTTTACATAAATTATGCGTAGAGAGAGAGAGAGAGATTATAGGAGAATTAAAGAAAAACAAAAAGATACAGTATTCAAAGTATATCTTAGAATATTTATTGAACATTTAAAAAAAAAATGATTTCGTTTGAAATGTATTTACAACATTAATACAGTATTTTGACTGTTTACTAAACACGATTTCAATCGAAATTCTGAACACGCGGGTACGTACAAGAAATTCTTATGAAAAAAACTCGAAAAAGTTTACCGTAGTCCGTATCGTGTGTACGGGATGCAGAGACGCCTGAATTCGTTATCTGATTGTTTTGAGTTGGGCGGATTTTGAAAGTAAGTCCCAAAAGGTATTGCCACTGTTACTGGCGACGCGCGGTATCAAATCCGTGTTAAGTCAATTTTATTGAAATAAAATATTTAAATAAATATATTTCATTTGACATAAACGGATAGAACAACGTGCGTGTTCGGTCGTTTTCGTTTTATTCGACGACTGGGTCGTGCACGTGCCGCATTCGTAAACGGCCAAGTCTTTTTATTCTCTCCCGACTTATGGGATCGGTCATCCTTGTTCCCTCACCTTCAGCTTCACTCGATCCTCCGCATCGTCTTCACACACAAACACACAGAAGCCACCCTATTATATCCATCTGTAACACCACCAGCTTCTTCCCTTTCTCATACCTACCACTTCCTCTGTCGGTTTCCTTCTAAAAAACGCGTCCCCCAATCATCTGCATAACATCGCATTTTATATAAATAATCGGAGTCACTCTCAGCAGTGCTGCTGCCTTTTGTACACACTACTCACTTCTTACCTTATCTTTTCCTGTCACTCCACTCAACACGCATCATTACTTCACGTCCTCATCGCTTGTCTTTCTCTGTATTGGTTCAAACTCGAATCAAATTCTTTAAGTTTTACTTGACCCATTACCTTCGACTGCTGCTTTCCACGTTTAAAGTCAACTTTCTCCATATCCCTCCGCCTATACCAGCTGCATACATCATGCTGACCGTAACTCGACCAAGTCACACGCGCATCATTCACCCACATTCCTAATATACGTATGTTTATCGGAAGAATATTGTAAACAAATTTTTGAAATCGATGGTGCGAAAAAGGTATAACGGATTTTTTTGGATACGAACGATGAATTCACCGGCTTCCAACAAATTTGACGGTAATAACGTCGAGCAATTTTATAATACACGCAGCTTACATACAAGACGTATTGTTTAAATTCGATTTTCAACGGCGGAACGGACTGTAATAAATCGATAAACTGATACGTGATTTCATTGAAATGGTATTTGTTTAAAATATTTTAATAGACGCAGTAAGTAAACACATTTTTTTTTTTTTTTTTAATTGGAACGTTATTATGTAAAATGCATGCGTTTCACGTGTGAAAACTTCGGACCGTATTCCATCTGTTCGTATAAGTACAGTTTATGGTGAAGTCGGTCCATTGCGTATGGCAGTATTTTATTATTTAGAATTTTGAAAACAATTTTATCGGCAAAGTTTAATTGCAAGTAGTCAAAAAATCGTAACATATAGTTTTTGCTAATCAACATGAAAAACGAAAATAGTTTTTTTTTTTAAAATATATACACAAATATACGGAAACACGGAAATTTGATTTTTATTATATCATATTTTTTTTTATTCGAAATCTGTTTGAAAATTCAGTATATAATAATGCATAAATAATTTGAATACGTTAACATTTGATTACATAACATTTATTTCGCTCGAGCCTCGTGCGAATATTTTTGGTTTTGTGAATTTAAAATTTCTCATCCGTACATCATTCGATCGACACGATCACTCTCAACTGATTCATTGCGTAGACGCGTCAAATATAGTGTTTTTATTATCGGAATGGTTTTTTCCACCCGACGCAACCCCCGAGGCGTAGTTAAAAGAATACGTTCGGAGTAAAATTGTTCGTTAATACTTATGAATTATCCGTTCTTACTGCAGGTATTGTCATTTTCAGAGAATGCATTATAGTGTTTCGAGATCCACACGAATTTTTCCGCTCGGAGAGTTCTATATGGGCCGATCTTGTGTAGAGAAAATGTTACTTTTTTCTCTCTCCTGCACAGGACGGATTGTAAAAATATGTTTCACTCCGTCTTAAACGCGCGGCGCTGAACAGCAGCAGCGAACGAGAAATCGCTAACGATGTAAAAGAAAAAAAAAATCTCTAGAAGAAACATTAATGGGGCATTTTCTCTCTTCGTCTTACACATAGCGAAATAGACGTTTCCTACTTCCAACGTACCGTTCGATCTAGTGGTGCGATAGGAAATTCGAAAACAGATTTGAATTCGTCGTGAAGTCTACTTGAGATCGGCTTTCCCACATTTCTAATTTTTTTTTTTCATAAATCCTTAAAAAATTAACCGAACCAAAATTTAAAATAAAAAGAAAAAAATTCGCTAATAATCAATTTTCGAAGGTCTTAAGACAAAAAAATGAAAAAAGTGGGATACAGCCGTTCTGTAGTAAAATTCACGAGAAATCCGTTTTCAAAATCCTTCTCGCATCACTAGACGGATCGGTACGTTGGAAGTAGGAAACGTCTATTTTGCCACGTTTCGCGTGTGTGTGTGTGTGTGTGTAAGACGAAGAGAGAAAAAAGAGATTCTCGACGGAATCCAATCGAAACGGTATTATTTACTCGCTGTCATAATATACTATAGTATTTTATTATTGCTCGTATTATTTAAATTATTATTCATCGAAGTATCCGTAATAGTGTCCGCCCTGGCGTGGAATTCACGGAAATCTCGGTCCATTAATAATAAAATTGATTATATATTATATTAATAATATATTTATAATCAATGATAAATAGTAATAATAATAATAAATTATCGCGCATTATATTATTATAAAAACAATAACAGACAATACGTGGAGATCGTTTGCGTAAAAGGTCTCTCTGTTCCAGAGATAACGGGTTGGCCGCGGAAAATATAAATACCGTCCGTCAACGAGCAACCGGTTCAGACTGTATAGTGCCAGCGTTCACACGACCGTCTCAGTTACGACCTGCTCACCACTAACGCTGCACTACACTCCGCGATAACAGTCGAATAGAATTATTCGTTATTATTATCGTATATAATATTCTAATATACGCCATGGAATCGTACTTTGCCGGCAAGAAGTTCATCGTCACCGGTGCGACTTCAGGTAAGTCATTATTCGCATTGTAGGACAGTAGAGTGTATAATTCCTTCCTCTAAAGTCGAAGGGAGGGGGATTTTTTTTTTGTAGTATTTATGTTTTGGAGGTTTTTTTTTACGAGTTTCTCGATAAAAAAATCCTTTTTATAACACCTCGGGTTCGAGACGCGATACGAAAGTCCTATGTAGGTAGGTATTAGGTTATAAGGTACTGGCGTATATTGATGCGGTGAAAATATTTTTTTTGTGGGCGGTATACTTACCGAATTATTATAAAATAAAATGTCTAAATCGAAAAATTTTTTTTTTATACAAGATTCGATTTAAATATTATTAATATACGTATTATATTGACGCCTATATAGGGGAGGCGGTTTATTGAATTTTCGCGTTAAAAACAAACGCGTTTACCCGTTACATATTAACAATATAGTGTACTATTGTGTACAGTCTGTTTTTTTTTAAGAGACTTATTCGATTATTATATCATATACACCGCGGGTATGGTATGTTTTGTTCGCGAGTATATTTTCATATTGATTTAATAATAATTATTATAGTTTTCCACCCCCAAGCGTGATACTATTATTACGCGTGGTGTTTTTGGGGTTAAATGTCGGTCGGCGGCGGCGGTGTGAACAGAATTTTTATTTTTATAAATCTCGGTTTATTGTGTGTATAACACGAGCGTGCTGAAATCTAAAGATGAGGACGAAAATTCCTTTTTTTATGAATTTGGTACTGCTTAACATTATGTGAGAAACTGAAATAATACTTCTTCTACTTTTAAAATCCGAAATTACGTGTAAATATCATAAGAAATCGTATTTTTTTTTTACTGTGCTTTTAAAGTTAAGTTTAAAAAAAATATCATCGCAAACATTTTTTAAACGTGTCTCCCTCTTCCCTTCTCTCATTTGGTATACAATTTTCCGATACGTTATTCATTTATTATTGGTCCGTATTATGCGATTAAAAATACGTTTTTCAGGCAAAAAAATAAATATAATAAAAATTTTATTATAACATTACAGAATATTACATCGTATTTTTTTTGGTAAACTATAATTAACGTAATCGAAGAACGATCGGAAGAATTCGAAGAGACGTGTATTGTATACACGTTTTCTCGTGTAAAATCTATAAAAAACGATTATCGGAATAATAATATTATCGAGGTATCTATATAGTTTTTGAACACTTTCTGTTTTTTTACGCGTTAACGTTGCGCGTAAACCGATATAATTATTATTTTTATTCGAAATCTCTCGTTTGACATTGAAAAAACACTCAACAACGCGCCCGACGTCGATAATATTTAACTAATTTCCTTAAATAGATTTTAATTGAAAAAAAAAAATAGTATCGATGTGATAAATTATAGAATTAAATCGTTATAACGAATTGTTTTGTTTTTTTTTTTTGTGATATGTACTGTTAAGTCGTCCATTTGTACATTAAAAATAGACGCGAATTTTTTTTTTTTTTACAATAAAACAACAAAATTATATTATTATTCGTTCGACCTCGTCGAACCGCCGCCGCCGCCGCCGCGTCTCTCAAATTACAAATTGTAAATCGATTTCGGATTAAAACTTTTTTTTACTCCTTTTCACGAGCCACAAACGTTCGAATCCTGTCTCGTGCAAACGGTTTCACACATGTTTTGCGGCGTATTATCGTGTTTTATAGCTGAATACAGTTTAAAATATTATAATATCGAGCTTTTCGTACGTTTTGGGACAACAAGATTTTTTTTTTACCGAAATCAACTTTGTAGTATTCTATAGAATTTGCGATTTTTTTTTCCCAGTTTCGAACAGAAAAAAAACACGTTAATTTCCTGATATTGTATTATTTCTTCGAAACAGATTTTCTAATCTTATTTCGACGGTAACAATAATAACAAACACGTCGTAAAACGTACACGGACGTTTTTCCCTACTCCGAACCGGTCGTGTTGTTTTCGTTTTCGAGTTCCAATATAAACGTTTCGGTATTATTGCCTGACGTTTATATATAGTTTCTACTGCAGCCTTGAACCCGCAATCGTTTAATATACTCGTATTGTCGCATTGTCCTCCTATTACGAAACGTTTTTACTATTTATAAATCTATAAATACCGCGATTAATGTCGTCGTTATAATATTATTATTTTATTATAATATAATACGCACTCTTCTCAGTACACAGTCGACCAATTATTATTGTTGTTGTTATATAAATATTATCTGGCCGACTTGGATAAAAATTAGCACCGCGCGCGACTCCCTCTTCCGTCGTTCGTACTGCGGCGATTGCTCATCGTTTAATTATTATTTAATTATATTATATTTATTTAAAAAAAAACAAAATTTTATTATATTCGTTTTTATAATATAAAATAACGTGTCGCTGAACGAACCGTAGGATTTAATTTAAAAACAACGCGCGTGCGCTGTGAATGAAACGCTGTTATTTTATTTTTTTTTTACCAAATGAACGAAACTCGCGTATATCAAAAAACGAATATAAAAATGTTTCTACTAGCAAAGTTAAATGGGGGAGGAGAACACGATTCGGTTAAAAAAAAATGCCAATTTACTACGTTTTTTTTTTTATTATTATTATAAAATTTGCGATTTTAGTGTTTACTTACTTTACAAAAAAATTTAAAAAAAATTAATAATTCAAACGGCTTTTAAGGTGTTGTTAATATATTCGCTCGTATTTGGTTGTATATACAGACATACAGTGGTTGACTTGGGGGGGACTGAGTACCCCTTCTATTTTTTCAGATATTTGAGCGTACCCTACAATTTTTTTAAAGAGGAACGCGGGGGACGGTCAGTGCTTGATTTGGGGGAACTGAGTACATCAATTAATTTTTCGGATATTCTAGCGTACCCCTACTTTTTTAAAAGGGAACGACGCGTGGCGCAGGTTTTTATTAAATTTTTTATTTTTATAAAATTGCTCAACTTATATTTTCGTATTAAATACATAAAGCTTACAAAATGTTCTAATATTTACAAAATGTATTGATATCAGATATCATATCTCACACGTGATAACTGATAAGTAGCCATCAATGATAACCATTCGTTATCTATTAGTTTAGGTATTTTAATAATTATTATATTCCTTATTCCGTTTCGTTATGATACGTGTTTATGGTTTTATATGAATGCTTTTTAGGGGATCGTAAAAGGGGGTGTGAGGGGCGAAGCCCTCCGCGGTAATGTGAGGGATGTTAAAATGCTAGGGACGCTACTCTTTAAAAATTAGCTAGAGTACCTCTACTACTTTTTTCCCAAGTCAAGCACTGTGTATATATAGATACTGCGTTATTAGACGTGAACGCAATTCGTCGTTTTGGTGTCTATTATTCGTTATTTATAGCTGTTAGCTACAAACGTTTTTCGAATTTTGAATTTATAATAAAAATATATTCGTCTCCAAACGCGCGTTAAACTATACATGTATTATATAAACGGGTAAAGTCGAAACGATTAAATCGGTGGCGGCGTTATTTCAGTTTTTCGTAATTGCGTGTGTGTGCTCGGTAATGACCTTAAGATTCCGTTTTCTGCATCACCACAGAATAGGACTAATCGTTCAAAAAAAAAAAAAAAAAATTTCCATAATTTTATTACGGATAGTAAATAAACCTGATTTATGTGTCAAAAAAAAAATCGTATATAATATAATGTAACATATTTATAACCAATTATTCGTGTAAATTCGCGAATTAATAACATAGTTGCGTCGTCAACGGAACGGAATGAATTTTCGACGTATAAAAAAATTGCAAAATTGTATAAAATTGCGGTCACGTTTTTTAGACATTTCGACTTCGGACACAGTAAGTCGAACAGTTTTGAAACGTTCCGATAACGCGATAAACGCTTGTTCGCCAATTAAAATGCAATTTTATTTTCCGTCGTACGTTTTGTATATTTTACTCGTATATTTTGCGTATTTTAAACCGTCCAAACG
Source organism: Slavum lentiscoides (assembly GCA_032441835.1). Classification (NCBI taxonomy): domain Eukaryota; kingdom Metazoa; phylum Arthropoda; class Insecta; order Hemiptera; family Aphididae; genus Slavum; species Slavum lentiscoides. The sequence continues at coordinate 1,522,942 of CM063714.1, read as the reverse complement.
GTGTATATCAAACGCTCGAGTCAATTATTCTCAGACATTTCAAATGCCTGCAGCGGCCGTTCGCAGACTGCAGAATTGACTAACCGCGCGGTCGAGTAAAAGTTCAGGAAAAAAACGGTATAGCCGCTGGTGTTGTGGTTTACTTGGATAAAGTTTTAGGGTTTTGTTGCGTTCGACGAAAGAAAAGTAAAAAACGTTCCGGAACGGAGCTTCGGTGTAACACGCACGCACTTTGTCGGGAAATTTTTTAAACGGTAATAAAAAAAAAAAAAAAAAATGTGACTTGAGATTTTCAAGACTTTTCGAATATTAACGATTAACGTCGTCGTATAAAGTTTTCAGTTCTCAAAACTTAATGACTTTAAATAGAGCTCGCCGCGTCTAATTATTGCAGCTACGTGTATAAATAGCCAACAAATTGGTAGAAAATTTTTTTTTGGACAATTTTTTTTCTACGTATATATAATACAGTGCAAATTCGCGTATTCGATGTATAAATTTCAAGACAGTCGTTTTCGAAATTCCAGAAATACGCAGAAATATGCAATGTATTTCGACGGAATCGCCGTGTTTTTGCCCGCAATTTTTTTTTTTCAGTAGTTCCCTTCATCCCGGTCTCGTTCAAAAAGCGTTTGTCGAAAAGTCGTACGCAGAAAAATAAAAACACAACTGTACGACCATAGATAATAAATATCTTCCGGTCATTTTATATGAATTTTGTGGGGGTTGCTTATACTTTCTTCCATGATCAAGTTACTGTTTCTTCCATGCCTAAAATGCCACGATGTGATAATAATCTACGATAATAAATATAAATACATACAAATAGCAAATAAGCGCTTTTGTACGGCCTTCTTAATTGATCTAATTATGTAAGTATAGAAATAGTCAAGTCAGGTATTTCAGTCATCAGGGAAAGTTTCGGCAATTTCACATGTATTTTTGCGTATGTATTATCAAAATTTGAAAACAACTGTTATCACCACGTATGATTTCCATAGACAATAAATATAATAATTTCATTACATAACTTTGAAATATACCCCATGCGAGAAAGAGAACCATTCTGTTATAGTCCTTTTCACGAAACCAGATAGGTATACTCGATTGCAGCGCGAACCGTGGACAATTCTCGTCAGGGTTGTTCAACGTCTAAACATTGCCAAATCTAAAATAATATGTTCGGCGCGAGATAATATTATATATATAGTGGTGCGACAATACCGTAATGACGAGTAGTTGTAGCGCAATTGCAGTACACGAAGTGTGTCGTATATGTTATAGTGTATAAATATTTTTAAATTGGCGCGATTTGTTCGTATTTAGGAAGCAGTGGAATGACAAATTTAGTCCACGGGTCGCGCTGCAATCGAGTATCTAGTTTCGTGAAAAGGACTATAGTGACTAGTGGCGTGCTCAGGAGGTGGGGGGGAAGGTTAGGGGTTATATCCCCCCCATTGTTTTTTTTGCCGACCTACAGAAAACAACTTATTAGTTATAAGAGCTGTTCTAGAGTAATTACTTAATACTTTTTATTGGTGGTTATTAGCAAAAAGTTATTACTTATGAGTCATAAGTTATAACAATAAACATTCACTACACATAATAACGTATGTTATGTTAATCAGACAACTTTGTATTAGTGTGTTATAATTTAAATTCGTTTTAATTATAGAACAATTTACAAATGTACACAATTATATGAGCTAGAAACGATTTTGGGGAGAGCTTGAAACATAAACATTTGAGTTTTTGGTATTTACCGTGACAATTCATTAAAATGTATTATTATACTATTTACTTATAAGTTATAACATCCCCCTCCATTGAAAATTCCTGGGCACGCCACTGATAGTGACTCGTCTTTAAAATGGACCGCTATCCCATGCACATTCAATATAGGAATAATAGTAGTCTATCCATATATTTCTTGTGTACGGCCGATAGATAGCTCAGGATCCAAAAAAAATAATAATTAGGTGTATTTTTAAAACAATTATTTTCGGTTTTCGCGCGATTGTGCTGCGCTTAGGTATCGGTGAGACGGTCGCCGCGCGTCTCGTCTCGTTGGGCGCTCACGTGTACGCGATCGGACGCGACCCGAAGAAATTGCCGCCGGCCAGACCCAACCTGACTCCGGTGTGTTTGGACGTGGGCGAATGGGACGCGTACGACAAGATCAACGCGATCGGACCCGTCCACGGGCTGGTGAACAACGCCGGGGTGGCGTTTATCGAGTCGTTTTTCGACATGACCAAGGAATCGTGGGACAAGTGAGTTTTAATTTTAAATTATATATTATAATTTTAATCGAATAAAAAAATTTGTTTACCGGTTTTTTTTCTCTCTCGTATGAATAACTATTGAAACCGTTTTTTTTTAACGTCGGCAGGCGTAGTAAAGAATAAAGTTACGAAAAACTCGAGAAATTAAATTCGATCCGTATGATCCCAACAACGACTTGTGTATTATATGGCGCGGAGGTTTGTTAATACTAGTTGAGATTTTTTTTTTCAAAACTGAATATTTGAACGATATTCATAAAAAATATATATACTTTAAACTCGCTGTATACTGCAGTCTGAATGAAACGCGTTTATTTACATATATTTTATTATATTGTATACAAGCCCGGATTAAGACCTCAAAGGGCTCAGGAGCCGATATTTAGTTGTGGGCCCCCATCAATGAAAAAACCAATTTTTGTGCTAATCCCTGCTTGAACCTTATAATATTGGCTGCATTGACGTACACATAACTTTATAAAATAACACAGTTAAATATTATATTAGGTGCCATTGACCAATTAATTTTTGTTTCATAAATACCCGTTAAAACATTAAGTTTTATGCTTATTAAATAAATATACAAATTTAATGAATAGTGTTACACCTATTTCATTTAAAATGACACAGTTATTTAATATTTTTGTTGCCTGTTGTCGGCACTCGTCAGTGGTTACCTTCCGGGAAAAACAATATAAATATTCTAAAAATAAACAATAATCGAAAATACCGCTTGGTAACGTTTTTTCATTGGCGGTGATCGAGAAGGTGATAACGGAACTGTGGTGTATTATACATTTATAATTTAATTTAAAATGACCTCTGTAAAGTATCAATTTGATGATGCAATTTGCTACCGGAAACAAAGTATGACTGTAGAGATCGGAGCACTTTTTCTGGTAAAATTTTTTGGTACAGACATGAAATAGAAAAAAAAAAAAAGAAACACGTCATTGTACCTAACCTAACCTAACCTAACCGCTCAGAATCTTAAAAATATATTTATACAAATTATCATTTGAAAAATTATGGGCCCTTTATATATGTGAGCCCCGGAGACGTGGCCCCCCTTGGCCCCCCTTAATCCGGGCCTGATTGTATACTCTGTTGTTTTGCTACGTCCAGTATATGTGCACAAAAGTCCCGAACTATTAATATCGGCACTTTTATTTCATTTTTTTTCTCGCCTTCGTTTCGTTTTGTTTTAGAAAAACCGTATTATATAGATTGTCTCGCGCAAACTCTTATCGTGTCCTTGTTCTCCCGTTTTATAAGCTCTATATTTAAAAATCTCTTATATCGTGTTGAATATCGTCTTGGTCGCGTTCCTGTCTTATTACGTTTCCAATTCTATTCCGACGTACCTATTTAAATGATTTACGACGGTAAATACTCTAATTTTTTATTTATTTTTTTTATCTTTATTAACATCCACAGCAATGGTCATTAAGTTATGAACATTTGTAGAATTTCTAATTTGTTGCAATTTTACATTTTGATCGTATTAAATTATACGTATTGGATTTTTTTAAGAACGTCGAGATTTGATTGTTATGGCGTGTCTGTGTTTGGTCCTAGTGTTGGGAATGTTGAATTTGGTGATGTCTTCTGTATATACTGGTGGCATTCTGTTCGTTCAATTTTTTTTTAACACACATCCTTAAAAATTATTGGGAAAATTAAAAAAAATTTCTCAACACACGTGTAACGGAATAGAATTTAATCCCGTGGCAACAAATTACTGGTGTTGGCTTGACGCGTTCCTTGTCCGCGGTTATCGGTCGTCACTGCATGATGCGGTGATTATTTTCACATTAATTTTTCTTCGTTCTACCGCGAACCATCCAAACAATAAATAAACTATTTAGAAAATCGTTTTTTAATATTGAAACTACGGACGGAGTGTGTTGTTCGTTGGGGTTTCATTTTAAAATCGTTTCTATATTTTACGTTTATCATTTTTATTGAAACTACGTTTATTATAATGCGCGAAACACGAGAAATAAAAGTTCGCTTGGATTTCGAATCTATCGCCTATAGTGAAAAGTATATCGTCATATGCTATTCGACACGTATCAATTCGTGTACAAAGTATCATAAGTTATATCTAAAAAGTAAACCAATCGTCCATTCATAAATTCAGTCAATTTTTTTTAATTCCCATGTTTAAGTCGTGAAAATCACAGTCTATAATATAATAAAGAAATGTAAAGATATTCTAATGAAAATGTACTCGGGCACTTGTATATATATATATATTATTTAGAAAATTGTCAGAATTCGTTTGAGAATCAAGAAATGTAATGCCAGAACGGTTTCACAACGCGATACGGATTTTTAAAATTGTTCGAAAACGGTGATTTCTATCCCCTCTATATTCGCACTAAGATTTTTATTTTTTTTTTGAATACTTTTTTTTTTATAAATTACTCTCAATATATCCTGTTAATTATTCGTTGTCTCGAAGGGGCTAAAATACGAACATATACTTTATTCTATACGCACACAGGTATACTTTTTTCGTTCTGATAAATTTATAATACTATACGTATTATTTATACATATTATACGTATTAGAAAAGCTAGTATATAGGAATACTAGGAATACGTACTAGGAAGATCTTCCGCGTATTTTATTATTATTTTGTACAATAATAATTTTAAACGTTTTTCTTGGTGTTTTATAAACAAAATAAATAATGAATAATTATTATTCGTGTACGAAATTCGAGAACGTCGCGCATTTTAATCCGAAATAAGACGCAGTTATATATAGTATAATATAATCACGACTGTTTTCTGTATGTTTCCAGGACTTTGAACATCAACGCGAGAGGAATCGTTCGGGTAAGTCAGGCGGTGGCCAAGAACATGATCGAAGCCGGAATTAAAGGATCTATCGTAAACGTTTCGTCGACAATTTCCGAAGTACGTTTTTTTTTTTTTTTTATGGTTTTCACACGAATATATTCGTATAACGCGCGATACGCAACGACAAATATTATGTGAATTTTTTTTTTTTTATAGCGGGGGAAACAAATTCGTGAATTATTTATTACAATATCTCGATACACATTTTATTGTTGTACGGGTCAAAGGGTTGCAAAAAAAAAAAAAAAATGATTGTGCGAGATTTTTATGTTTTCAAAACGGTTATTGTATTGACCCCATTATAAAACCGTAATAATATTAATAATAATAATAATAATACGGCTAATTATTTCGATACAGAGAGTATTATATATTATACGCGCGATTACGCGAATTAGATAATGTGAAAAATGTTGAAACTGTTTCGCAAGATTTTTTTTCTCCTTTTCTTTCGTCAAAAGACGTAAACTATATACCTAATATTATTTAAAAAAAACCCTCTGCAATTTAAAACTTCGACGGAATCGTCTTTTTAGATTTACGAATTTTAAATTTATAAATGAAATTATTTCCTTCGGATCACCGTTGATTACGATTTTTCTCTACGCACCGAATACTTCGGGGGTAAAAAAATATATAGTAGAAATTGTCGGAAATTTGAAAAAAAAATATATATATATATAAATCCCTCTCTCAGAAGACGTTTTTAATCGAATAATATTTACGTAGTTCGTACATTTTTTTTCGAAAGAAAAATCGCTTTTAATTTAATTCGGTTAATAATACTCGAGTGCTTTTATATTTAGCATTATAAAATCCACACTCTGCGCGTAAAAACGCCGTTCTTTTTTTTGCTCTCGACGAAATGTCAGGTTTTTTTATTAACATTGTAGTCACTCGAAAATTTATAATTTTTCGAATCGCATTGGTAGTATTTTAATTGTTACTCGCACTCGTGTAATGTTCATTAATGAATATTAAAATTAATTTTTTTTTTTTTTTTTGAAATGATCACACGTAATAATGTCTTATACGACTCGTAAAACGGCAAAAATCAAAGTAGACAAATAAACGTATTTAATAATTGGACGCCGCGTCCAATATTGGCCATCGATATGTATTTGATTAATGGAAAATTTTCCGCATTTCAAATATAATTAAACGTGTATGAGTTTTCAGTCGTAGTCTGTATGCTATACAGTTGTAAGAATACGCCGGAACGCGCACGTTGAATAAAAGCCGGAGCGATGCTAGACCCCACAGGCTACTCTGTCATTGGCTTTTGCCCGTTGCCCCCTCCCCCAGGCGGTTAATAACTTCTCTGTCATTGGCTGTTGCGGTCGGCAGCAATCGGCTGATGACGGTTTCCGCCAATCAGAATACCGATAGAACCTCGCCTGCGCGAACACGAACCAATTTTCGTCCGCCGTCCGGTATACTCTTAAACTGAATAGCGTGCAGTAAAATATTATCATAATTTTCGGGGGATGTTTTGCTAATTTTCCAAACCCGTTGTCATATAAATAAAACACGACTTTCGCCGTTTTGCGTAGAGAGCTATCCCGGACCATACGTCGTACTGCGCGTCCAAAGGCGCCGTGAACCAAGTGACGAGGACGATGAGCATAGAGCTGGGCCCGCACGGCATCCGTACCAACAACGTGAATCCGACGGTTGTCATGACGAAAATGGGCGCCAAAGCGTGGTCCGACCCGGGCAAGTCCGGCCCGATTTTGAGCAGAATACCGTTGGGACGGTTCGCGGGTAAATATTATACTCTTCATATTTTATTACTTATATTGTACGTCATGTGGTGGTAGGTGATTTACCGAGGTGAAGTTTTCGGGTTCGTAGAAACTTACTTTTTGCGGTGTACTGTTTTTTGAATATATTTTTTTTTATAATGCGTATTTAATTACGATAATAAATTGTTTTTTCCCCTCGCTTAGTATAGGCCATTCAGGCCCTTCGCCGTAACCACCACACCTCTCCACGCTTCTCTGTCATTAGCTAACTCTTCGCCGTTGATAACTCCATAGCGTTTGTAGGTCACTCCTAACTCGGTCTGCCCATCATTGTCTTGGCCGTCCTATAGTTAGTGGTCTCTTTCCATTTGGAGATCCATTTTGTTGACTCTCGGATTGTTTGGTTTTGTGTTCTCCATATATGTCTTGGCCAGCTAATGTACGCTTGCTCTTCAACGTCGCTACTACGTCCGCTTCACGATGATAAATTTACGAAATCAATATTATATATTTGATTTTTTACTGTTTAAAGTCGCGACGTCGTATTTAATGCCGTTTATCGCGTCGTTTTAACTCGTATTATATTCTGTGTAACATACGTCTTACTTCGCCACTAAAAAAATAAAAAAAAAAATAAAATACAACGTTTTAACGGCGAATTAATTTTCTCGGAGCTCTCAAAATGTATTTTTTCCACCGCGTATCCTCCGACAGCAAGAACAAATACCGATTTTCCGGCTCAGTTAAGTATACATTATTGATATACGTTTTTGAAAGTATCGCGCTACATATTATTTTATTATAATAATAGTATTTTTTTTTTAAACCGCGAAACGTATCGTAGTTGTTAGGTTTTTGAAAACAAAATTTTTTTTTTCACTTTGTGAATCGTTTTTCGTGTAGAATCAGTGCTCGGATGATGTTTCTGGTAGTATACGAAATAAGAATATTGTCTTCAATAGTCGGCACGTTAAAATTACACGTTTTTCAACGCTTTCCTGCCGTTACGGTATATATAGTTTCATTAAGAAAAAAACAGGACAGTGGACATTTTTCGTGTTTAAGAGCTCAAAACGTATAATACGAGTTCGTATATTATTTTAACAATATATTTATCGTAACAGCTGCTGTAGCAGTATCGCTCAGAATCGTTTTTATAGTCGAACGTGTAATGATTAATAATCTCGTTGCTTCCGAAATAATAATAAACGGCTCTAAAAAAAAATTCTCTGCCCGAGTCATGCGAGTAAATGTCAGCCAACTCGCTCGACCGGACATACATCAGTGATCTTTTTTTTTTTGTGAAGGAGTTTTCTTCTTCTCCCTCGCCACTATCTCAGCTATTTGGGGTCGGCCACCTTTGTTCTAAACCTACATTTGACCCGATCTCCCACATCTTCCACGCACACACCAGCAGTCCTCATATCACACTCAATCGCATTCATTCACTTCTTCTTCGGTCTTCCTCTTCTTCCTTCAACATTCATTTCCATGACCGTTCTTACCACTTCCGAATCTTCTCTCATAACATGACCAAACCACCTGAGTCTATTCTCTCTCATCTTCTCCGCGATCGGCGCTACTCCTATGCTTGATCTCACATATTCATTTTATATCCTATATCTTCTCTTGTCACCCCACTCATCCATCTAAGCGTTTTTAACCCTGCTACATTCATTTTCTGCTCTATTTTCTTGTCCACCGCCCAACGCTCTGAACCATACTACATAGTTGGTCTCACTACACTCTTATAGAGAACTTCTTACGTTTCAGCCTCATTAGAATTCTCTTATTACACATTTTTCGAAAGAGTAAAAAATTAATATTCGCCGATCATACATCACCCGATATAGTGAAACGGAAGTTTATGGACGATAGTAATATTATTTTAGGGAGGACAACTAAACGCCTACGAATAAAATCCTCCGGACTCTACTCGTGGGGATATTATTTTATATTCACCATTTTTATATTTCGCAGAATGTGACGACGTAGCCAACGTCACGTTGTTCTTGCTCAGTGATTATTCCACGTACGTGAACGGCGTATCGATCCCAGTGGACGGCGGATTTTTGGCCGGTTAATGCGCTGGTTACGTTACCCCAGGATCAGCGGACACGGAACTACTACACTATGATGACTACATATAACGGCAGTATATAAAAACGGTACAGATTGCAGGATGATTTGATGAGAAAAGTCGGATTATCTTATTAGTTTTAATTGAATAAATAATCGTTAATGTTTTATTAATACACGCGTAGCTTTAATATTGAATGATAATATGTACAAGTTTTTTTTTTTTTTTGTAAGTTTTAATACCTTAAGATTTTTTTTTTATAATTGTAATTTTTTTTTTTTTGTAAAACTTACGCGAACAATTATTGTAGTTATCTGTGTTTGTAGTTAATTATTATTATTATTATAATTAATTATATATAATTATACGGTTTCAATTAAAAATCTGTCAATTGTTCGTTTTTTTATTCAAAGCTTGGATCTGATTTTTCTTCTAATATATACAATTTTTTTTTTATAAAGTAACGATAACCGTTAATGTCAGCGTATTTGTAAATAAATTCAAGAGTATACGCATATTTTTAAACACATTACAAAAAAAAAAATGTTTTCCTCATTTCCTCTCGAAAAACGAATAAACAATAATATTTTTATATAACACTCGAATAAACATATATATATATAATATAACATATATACACTCGAACTGCAATCCCGCATAAAAATCAAAATGGCTATTATTTATTAAATTATACGTTATTACGGAGTTTGTTCGATTATATGTAATTATCGTTTTTTAATCGTTTGAGATCATTTGTGATAAATCCGTTTTGCAACTCATTTCTCAAACGGAACTTCCCCATTCAAACAATCATTTATATAAATTATATTTTAACAGTCGTATTAATTTTCCAAGTTAAAATGATTGTTTAAAGTAAAAAAAGCAATTTGAACATTCTTTTATTCATAACTTATCTGACTGCTGAGGTAATTTTGAACTTGGAAAATTAATTCGACCGGTAAAATAATATTAATTTTATGATTACTTATTATTATATTTAGAGGTACTATTGAGTCGACAAACATATTTTTTGTTGTTCGAAAAACAGCAAATTATTGTAGACATAATAATGAATTATTAAAAGAGTAGGTTTACCTATTCTATCTTTTTAATAAAAATGTAAAGACATTATATAATATTAGGTATAAATTAAAATATAATAATTTAATTTCGATTCGTATAGACCAGTGGTTCTCAATCTTTCTTATCCCCTTGTAGATTTTCAAAAATCTCACGCCCCTCCCCCCCCTATAAATCGAAAAACATTTCTTCCGCCGTTTACGTAAATTAATTTAGTTTAATTTAACTCCGTGATGACTACTTGCGCCCCTTCCCCCAGCAATGTGTTCACGGCAGTGGCGGTGCGTCAGGGTAAACTTTGAGACGGCGTCTCCCCAATAATTATAACACGGCAAAATAAAAATTTGTTTTAATTTTTTGAAAAAAATATTTTCAATTAATTGTGTAATCGATGTATAAATCTTACACAATATATTATTATTATTATTATATATTATATTCATACGTATCTACTGTGTTTAAATGCACGAATCAATGTACTTTCTGAGCTTTTCTTGGAATTGGCGATAACGACGGACGGCACGACGCTATCGCAATACCACGGTACGGTCGTAAAACGGAAGAGACGACTGAACGACAGTCTCAATTATAGTAGGTAGGACGTAAAAATAATGTGCGGGGGGAATCGCGGCGATAATAGTTTTTGTACGGAGTCCAAGAGACTAGTCTCCGTCGGGCGGCACGTTTGGCGACGTTGTTTTATTGTGCGATAATCAGTGTGTTGTAATTAAATGGTAAAATTCTGTAATAATTATGGAAGAAACCGAACATTGTCCATTGGACAAACTGCTAGATAATGATTTTCATTCATTTTCATATGATGAAAAATGTAAATTAAAAAATAAAAAGCCCACTCCACATTTATCCTTAGAATATAAAGACGGAAAATTTACACGCAAATTTCAGAGTAGTTGGTATAATAAATTTACGTGGCTTAGTGGTTGTGATAAACGTTTCAGATGATTTACATGAAATATATTCTCAGTACACCAAACTGTGTCAGTTAATTTTATCTATACCTGCTACCACTGCATCCTGTGAACGATCAATGAGTGCATTAAAACGCGTAAAATCATTTTAAGAAACACTATGACAAATGAGCGGCTTACATGCTTATCAACTTTAGCGATCGAAAACAACTGCTTGGAGTTATGGTAAAAGATCCTATGTTTGTTGAAGACGTCATAAATGAATTTGCCGAAAAAAGACAGACGTTTTGACCTTATCTATAAAAGAATATAACTCAAATTAATTAAAATTTTCTCTTATTAAAATTTTGTATTTTTATTCTACTACGTAATTTAGTATTTAGAAGTTTTGTTCGTATAAAATAAAAATAATTTGAAATTTGAAATTTATTTCCATATACAACTAAACCTAATGTAAAATTATATAAGACACTAAGAAATTACTTAAGTAAGATATACCATTGAACAATTATCAATATCTCAAAAAAAAAAGGTGTTAGTAGTTTATTAATATTTAATAGTTATACAAAATTTAAGTCTCCCCAAAATTTTTATTCACGCACCGCTACTGGTTCACGGCCCCAGGTTGGGAAACACTGGTATAAAGAAACCGGGAAATTAATAATATTTGTCCACTCGTGATGAAATAAATTTTTCTTGCCAAGGCAAAATAATCGTTAAACCCTGTACAACTAATCGACGATTATTATTGATTATTAAATGGTGCGGAGAACGCCAAGTCGAAACTAAATAGCCATTTAACTGTATATTCGTATGGATACTAGTGTACAGGTTGAATTAAAATTTGAATAAAAGTATAGTTGGCCACGGGCGACAGGTAGGTTTTACCGTTGTAGGAAAATCTTTGATTATTTTGCGATAACCTATATTAGAAGTCCTATAATCTAATAAACGTTTAATTTGAGAATTTCACCCATTTTTGTAGGTACATAAAGTACAGTTTACGACTTTCAGCATTACGTTTAATTGGATGTTGCGGTTTTAATTTTGAAAACGGGCTTCGGACTCACCGGTAAACTGTTGTCTATATCTCTTAATTTTCTACGCTTACACTTAAAAAAAAATTAATTCAAATATATGTAAGTCGTAACCGTAAAAACGATTAATTTTTAACAAATAACCATTTCTGAATGATAAAAAAAAAAACGGTGATAAAATGCCAAAGCCAAACAGAGCGCGTAATAAACGCGATTGAGAATCCAAATTTATTTACAAAATTAAAATCCAAACACGCCGTAAAACGCTGTAATGTAAGTGGTAAGGAGGTCGATAATATTGACAGAAAATCATTATTTTTCTAAGGAGTTGTGTGCAGGCAATTCAATTAACGTCCGTGTTGTCTTAGAACAACGGTTTTTATACTTTTGTAGTTCGCGGCCCTTCTGATGTAGAATCTTTTCAATCCACGGACCCTTTACCAATTTTCTTAGTTAAAACACTAATGACGAGTCAAAATGTGTTTTCAAAATTAAAATTTGATAATAACTGGAAATGTGTTTATTTTTCGTCCTCTCGGTGGTCTAAAGCACACGCAAAAATCACTGATTTTCAAAAGAAAAAGAGAAAAAAATAACGACGTCGGCTTCATCAATCATTAAACACAAAATTTTAATCACAATTTTCCCGATAAATCACTAATATTATAACATTAGGACTAAAGATTCGGATGTTTTGTCGTGAAACGATTATTTTATAATTCATACATAAAATACATTTCGTAATTAAAATGAACGTAAACGTATCCCTTGAATAATCGAAATACACTACTAAACATACATTTTTGTATTTTGATAACAATTTAATATTTTAGCGATGTAAAAATGTATGTATTACAATTAGTACTTATCGTAATATCGTACTTATCGCGAAATATTATGGTTGCGTTGCGTTATGAGAAGTAGATAAAAATTAAAACTAATTAAATTGAAATAAAAAATGTATTTAAAAAGCACACAGTAATAGACAGTAATGACAGTAATGGACTGCCGACAACGTTTTGGTATAATCTCGCGACGGCGGTAAAATACATACGTGCCACACAGAGCGGTTCTTCTAGAACGCTTCAGTATAGTCACCACATCACTCACTGGGAAGTGACTATAGTGAGTTGCTACTGTTAAAAGTACTGAGGAAAGCGAACAAGACGATCCGAACGAGTCGTTACCGGTGGTCTGGGTGTGCTCGTGGCAGCAGCGTCGTCGACGGCAGAGCCAGAAGATTGTGCAGCCAAAAATAGTGTGAGCGAAAGATGTAGTAGATCGATCATCGAATAGATGGTACCGATCGGGAATAGTTCATGTGTTGAGTGATTTTTTTCAATGAGATTCACAGAGACTTTGGACCGACACGCAATACCATCACGGACTGTGGTCTCGAACTCTGACTTGGCGTTGCGTAGACAATCAGGAGTGAGTGATAACGGCAGTAAACTAGTAGACCAGGTTAAGGTCGTATCTGAGGGTGGGGGGGATCCATGAGGTCCGGACCTCCCCCGAAATTTGTTCAATATTATACGAGACATTTAATGACAAATGTTAAAATATAAATTCAGCGTAATAATGTCTGAAAAATTGTAAAATATATTATGCCCCCTTTCTCCCGAAAAAATACGGTCTTGGACCAGGAGTAGTACTGATAATATGATGCAGAATAGCACGGCAGACGTCTCGAATAAGTCCAGACGGCCGAATGATGTTTGAAAATCGAGCAAGAACGTCTTGGTAGCCACTAATGACATTAGGAACGAAAGGACCAAAGGCGGTGCCTCGAGCAGTCAGCGTTGCGACGTTGTCAGTAAGACGCTATTCTGACGAATGTCGACAAGAATGTAGAAAGACAAGAAATCCACTACGATAATCAGGTGAGTAAATAATTAGCTACCATTAAACGCCACGTGAAATCTTTTCGGGCGTCTAAGTTAAGACGGAGTTGACACCAATCGTATATAGTTGACAATAATGGTCCGTTCGCTGCGTATAGCTCGTAAGTTGTACGTTGTCATGTGGCTTTTGTTGTAAGAAAGTGCGCGGGACAACATACGAATCAGAACCCGGTGTCTACTAAGAATTTTGAGAAATTCGGAGGCGGCTGGGTGGTTGCGGACAGTCGCTAGTTGCCATTAACCTCGAGCATTTACGGATTTGAAAGAGTTACGGGGGGTGTACGATCTGTGTATCGACGGTGTTAACAGCAAGTTTTCTGGCGCGGAAAACCTGGTGAACGAGCACTTGAACACGTGAAACGCAGTTATTCTGCGATGAATGGCTAACTGAAAGAGCTGCTACCTGACATGCGTAAGATGGTTGTTAATGCCGTCAGTGAGGCTGGCGGTATCGTTGGGTGGTTCAAGTAAGTGCAATTTGTGGGTGCGGTGTTACATCGTCCACCGTGTCGGCGCAGGCATAAAAAGTAGCGCCTCTTTGTGTAGCAATAATTGCTTGAATACGAGGGGGTAACCGCGACCTGACTAAAAGGTAGGCAGAAAGGTCTAAAGCCACCGATATTTGCGAGACGATGCGGCTTCTTGTCCCCGATTTTCTCATGTGATTTTCTTGTGTGCTAATAAGACGTATTGTTAGCGTAATGTTACAGTGATTGTAATTTGAAGGCCACAGTGAATCGAGTTTCGAGTTGAGTACGGCTGTGTGTCCTGCGGTCAGAACGGTGTAATTGATGTGAACACGAGAGATGAGCGGTTGGTCTTGCTGTTGTACGTTGTTCATTGTCAATGTCATAATTACGGTATGATAATATGTGGTAACAGTGTCAACAGGTTAAATGAATGAGTAGAACGATACGAGCAGGAGGAAAGACTGCCGCGGCTGGTGGCAGACGCGTTTATGTAGGTCGCGCGTAGAACGTTCGCGAAACGGCAATGGGCGGCGCGTACAGTCGAACGTTCTAGAATGGTCGTGCGGCGGCGACGGTAATACGTAAACTTGATTTTTCTAGAACGTATTGCGAAAATCGTATATGGTTTAATCTGTTAACGACTGCTTTACAGTCGAATTTACAAACGTTCTACTAGACTATTCGAAATTATTTAAGATATATACGTTGTGCATTTTTTTCTCGAGATCCTAAAAAATCGAGTTGATAAGTAAACTTGGACTTCTTTTACAAATGTCTATTTAGTATCTTAATCCTAAATACGTCAACGGTTTGTAATGAAAAAAGTATGTTGTTTCGCATCCTATTAAAAGTGTTATTAAATATTGTTCGGTGTTATACGAGTATATATAATATGATTTTTTAATTTTCAATTTTTGTAAATTGAATATTTAAGATTTGCAGTTTTTGCAAAAAGGACATATGTCCAAGAACTTAAAAACATTGTATGATATGTAATTTTATAAAATTTCATAAAACCTTTTTAGAATCTTACAAACCATTATAATTTATATATAATGTGAATTATTTTAATTATTTTCTTCAATTTTTTCCAGAGATATTAAGTTTTTTGTCTCTCCTGAAAAATTACAAAATGTGGACATGTGCCCTTCTTGCATTTAGTGATTCAAATACGTCAACGGTTTGTAATGAAAAAAGTATGTTGTTTCGCATCCTATTAAAAGTATTATTAAATATTGTTCGGTGTTATACGAGTATATATAATATGATATTCGCAGGTCCGTGTTTATAAAAATTGCTGCCAGGGGCCACATGAAATTTGCTGCAAAAAAAAAAATTGTGTTTTGATAGCGCACAATTGTTTCTTTATTTATTTTTTTTTGTACTTCATACAAGGCTGAAATTGTTTATATGACGAATGCTCAAACCACACGGTACATAAACAGCACACTGTTTTTGGTCACTTAATTCTTTCTAACGTCCTGTAAAACGTACAGTAAAACTACAGTCGATTAGAAGAACATTGAAATTTGTCTTTCTTTCTGTCTACTGTATACTTACCATTAAAATTGAA
This sequence comes from Slavum lentiscoides, assembly GCA_032441835.1. NCBI lineage: Eukaryota > Metazoa > Arthropoda > Insecta > Hemiptera > Aphididae > Slavum > Slavum lentiscoides. The sequence continues at coordinate 1,506,968 of CM063714.1, read as the reverse complement.
TTTTATATTAAATCTTAAATAGTAACTGATGAATGACGGGGCTTGATGAATTTTCGAATCACACTTTTTAATATAGGCGTAGATATTATTTAGTTTAGAAAGTAGGCTTACCGGAGATTTCCATAGAAGTTAATTAAATAATAATAATAATAAAATAAAAAAAAAAACGATACGAAACATTTTTTTACGCGTGAAAAACCTAGAGAATTTAACCGTTAAAATCGCTCTAAACACATTCTATAAATAAATACAATATCTTATAAATCGCCTTTTTAAGTGGTCCGTAATTATTAATATAATATTGCATTATGTATTACTCATCGGGCAAAACGGACTGTTAATACATTTTTACGTTATTGACCTTTCGGAATGTTGTCGCCCCTTATTGCGGTTTTCCGGGACGAATCGTTTGGAAATGTTAAAAAGTCCAAGTAAAAAAAAAGCATAACATTTTCGCGTTTTATCGGTTCGTATTATTAACGTTTGAGACACGGGAAAAAGATTTGACGATTAATTTTGCAAAAAAAAAACTAACTTGCCGTCGTCATGTACGTTTAAAAATATATAATATAATATGTGTACATAGGTAATAATTAGGCGTGTTTGTAACACACGTTGTGCTTGTATAACATATTATGGATGGATGCGCGTTATATTCGTTTAATCGAATTCACGATAAACTATATATAATATGTACGCGGTATAGTGTTTAACGAACACACATCACGAGATTACTTACCGGTTATAGCTTATTGTGCAGGCTACAAAATATTAACGTCATATTATAATAAGAAGGTAATTATTTACATTTCAACGTGAATTTACATTTCGATTGAAATAACGCGTTTTGAACGACTCGGTGCGTGTCAATAAAACGTCATTGCGTGAAATATATCAGATTTCGAACGGGCTTGTACTGCAGAGACATTCGGCGGCGCGTTTCGCGGATTAAATGGGAAAAAAAAAATTTTTTTTTTTCTTCAAACTCGAGTATTAATATACGCACGTAATAATAATACACCTGATATTGAGGCCCCTCCAATATTCGTCTTGTATTCTATCTGAAATGTTGTTTCACGATTATATTGCGTATATACGTTTCGAAGAATTTGCATATTTCACGGGCAGAGAGAGAGAGAGAGAGAGAGAAAAGCGATTTTTTTTTTTTTTTTTTTGTAAATGTGCCGGTTTTTACACATAAAACGTTATTAGCCGATGATTATCAGAAGCAGACTTCGGGTTTTCAATCGGGACTACTAAAGTAGTTCGATCTCGTACAGATGACGCCACAACACTTTTTCCACGGTGATCGCGTGGACAAAATTATACAAAATAATATAGACGCGTGCACTTATAAACATTTAACCGTATATATATATATATACGTATAACAGTGAAAATTACTTTTTTTTTTTATTAGTACGACGGGGAAAGAAGAATTTAACGTATTACGTGCTAGATATAGATTTTTGAATAATCGCACACCAGCTCTCGTGCTCGGGCGATATCACACGATCGAGATGGTCGCGAAACGTGTTGGTGGTACATCCTATATGTTCTAAACGGTATTCGCGAAACAGATATGAACGAGATAAACGTAATAATATGTGCATCGCAAGCTTGAGTAAAAGAAATAATATTTATATATATATATATATAATTTAAACGACGTTTTATTATATATTCTGCGTTTAATATAAATCGATCGTTTAAATTTACATGATTTTCTAGTAAATTATTGAAAGTGTATAAAAAAAAATCTCTTAGAAAACGCGTATTTATAGAAGAAAAAAAAAACAAAGTGAAATACGCAAAAACCATAGCGTTAAAACATTTCAAATCGTAAAATATAAATTTATATCGAATTCTTAGATTCTCGATTGCCGAACGGATGCGCGTATCGCCTCCGGATCAATATCGCTAATGATTTATTCGAATATTCGAAAAATATTTTTTGCCCCCCCCCTCCCATATACGTGCATATCGATAGATTGCTATTTGTTTAAATTTCATCTTCTGAGCGAAACGAGGTAGCTGCTATATAATATATGGGTTTACAATTTTTTTTTTCTGTATACAGATTTTCGACTAGAAAGAATATATTACGCTCGGATGATCTCGTCGCGATAGCGAATTGTTGGTACAACTATTTTTTTATTTGAAAGGTTTTTTTTCGATTTTCTCAATAGTTTTTGAACGCGGTACAAAAAAAAAAAAAATTATGTACCAAAAAATTGTAGTTATCTATAATTGCAATTGTTATATTTCTAGCTATTTAAGTCATGAATCGGGCGATTTTTAGTTTTAAGAGCTGAAAATCGTATAAAACACTACGGACTATTATGAAAAAGAAAAAATCTTGTAAATCGTTAGACACGATTTTTTTTTTTTTTTATTACCATTTCAAATTGGTCGACAAAGTGTGTTGTTTCGATGTAAAACGATCGTTTAATTCTTTTATTTTACTGGGGGTTTTTTTTAAAGATATTTTATTAAAATAATGTAAGGTTAATCGTGAATCATACACACACACACTGTTAATAATAAATAATATTTACATACCGCGAAGCTCCGTTCAGAAACGTTCTATCGAATGCAACGATTTGTCGGATCGCTTCCAAATCTTTATAGTGATAACAAAACTCTAAAACTTTATAAGTGAATTCACTTGAGAGGACACAGGAGAAACGAACGCTCCGCGTTAAAACGTTGGAAAATTGAAATGTTTTGCGATAAAACCGGGGGAAAGAACCTTGCGAAGGACACCAGATTCTTTACGCAAAAAAAAAAAAAAAAAAGTCACAATATTATATCTATACACAATAACAGAGTTGTTCTCTTATAAAACGTCTTAAGAACAGTTACGAGATTTTTAAAGATAAAAAAAAAATTGTTAAAAACTATATTTTTCAAATGCTTAAAATTCTCTTTAAAGAATTAAAAAAAAAAATAGAAACGGCTATGTTGTTATTGCAGTACTCGCGTGAAAATTTGGCTCGTCTAAAATACGTCGAATTCCGTGTTCTTTTTAAAAATTATTGTTTTTTTTTCTCTCCGAAAAAAAAAAAAAATGTTTAAACGTCGAAAAAATTCGTTTTCTTACGGAAAATTCCTGTGGCGCCGAACTCTATTTTATCGACCGGTTCAATTATTATCCGAAAAAATACACCCACCCACTCCTTACAAAAACAGCATATGAATTTAGAACCCTCCCAGAAAAAAAAAAAAACAATATGGTCGACTTATATACAAAAAGTTGATTGATAATAAAATTGATATCTTACATATTCTGTTATAATATAATGTGATTATATCAAATACTATCAGCTACTACCGCGGATCACTATATAAATACTAGGTATATACAGTGCTTGAATCGGGGGGGGGGACGCGGGGGGACCGAGTCCCCTTTTTTTTTTCAAAATATTATAGCGTACCCCTTCTAATTTGTAATACCGGGACGGTCAAGACTCTAAAATTTTATTGAACTAATGAAAATTAAAAATTTTATTTATAGGGAGTGGTCGGTAGTTGTCACAATATACAAACAATATATTTCTTGAAATGACAATCATTAATATAATTAATTATTATAAAACGATAAATACACCAAAAAGAAAGTAAAAAAACCTGATCTTCGAATGGATGAAACTCAATGAGCTTTTCATTGAGTTTCATCCACAAAATACAAGGGACACTCGAACGATAAAGTTTTCTTGCGCAAAACACAAATAATAGTTTTTGTAAAAATAACGACAAAATATTATAATTTTGGCAATGACACATAGCAACAAATTTAAATATCAATACCAATAATAATAATCATAGTATTTGCTTAATTAAACAAGTATATAAAAGTAATTGTAAATTAATAAAACAAAAATAATAATAATAATAATAAAAGCTCCTTTACTATGTGGCGCGAATGTTTACAGTTTAAAAAAAAATGATGCTTATTTATTATTGTATAATGAAAAATATAGTGGGGAGTGTGGGGCGAAGCCCCCCACGAATTTATAAAACATTACAATCTGCTGGAACGCACATTATTTTTATATTTTTGCATTCCCCTTCTAATTTTTTTCCAATTCAAGCACTGGGTATATAATATATAAAACTGTTAAGTTGATTTTCCCATCATTATTATCACGTATAAATCACAAATATTTATCGTCCAAGACGTAATGGTTTTACAAAATAAAATAGTCCGTCTTGACAATATAATGTTTAAAAAAATTTTATACACCCACCCATACGTCCAGCACCCCTGAATTTAACCGGTTCAATTGAACCGACTCGGTATAAACCGGTACCGGCGTTCGGCGCCACTGCGCGAAACCGAAGAATATTTTTCGGGGCAGGGAAAAAAAGAAAAAAAAAATGTTTTCCTCATACGCGTCATAATAATAATTCGGCTTTGGACGATTATTCGATAGGATATTTTTCCGTGTATATCATATAAAACGGAGTACCACGTCGTCGCGTACCCGGTTCGATTTCAGAGCGCGCGCGTGTGACTTGATGATACTTTGTAAAACACATCGGCCTTGAATTACTATCGTACGTAGGCGGGTTTTAATTTAAAATTTTTTTTTTTTTCCATATTCGTGTCAACGGCGACGATGTCGGTATATATTCTCGAGGTACATATTATACTCGTAATACGCGTATATATTATGTCTAGCGCGCACACGCGCTTTATTACACAACTATACTACACCGTCGACGAAACCGGTCTGTCGAATTAAAAGATTTTTATTCCGTCGCGTCGTTTTATTTATTAAATAAAATACTCGGGACGGTGACGTGGTCGTCGAACCGGCGCGTCTCGCGACGCGTACAGAGCTCATTTTTTTTGTTTTGCCCTACCTCGGTGCAGTATTCGCGAGCCACACGGGTAAACGATTATCGATATCAAGAGCCAAAATGTTTATAAATACATTGTGTAATTTAACAATAAGATAGTTTTTGGATCGACGCGTTCGTGCGAATCGCCTTGTTCAGTCATACGGGGGGTTTCGTTCAAACCCCCAGGACCAAAAAAATTGTTCGAGGCCCGTTGCGCGTTATAACATGATTTTACACTCTACAACGGTGCACAGGTATACTATCGGCTCCTACTCATAAATCTTCATGCGCCGTTTAAAGGGATGGTTTTAGTTATTTTTCCAGAACAAATTTGAATGTACGCCACTGGCTTTGTTCGACAATGAATAGATCATTAAGTCCGAATATCGTTCGAATTCAACCGGAGAAATCAGAATTACTCAGAACCGTTGTTCTTTATGCAACCGAGTCTTAAGGAGCTCACGAAAAAAAAAAAATACCGCACAAATAAATTTCTAGCTTAACGCGTTTATTTTTTATTAGGTACTCATTTTTTATATTTTGTTTGTTTATATATATATCTGTATTGTGTACAATAAAACGTTTTTTTTTTTTTACATTAATGTGCGCCAAAAAATAAAATTCATAACAATAAGTAAATTTTGGTTTCTTTGTTGATAAGACGCGAGCCGCAAGTTGGCCACCCCTGGTACATACCTTTTAAATAGTACGTCGAATAAAACATGTTGTATACTTCGGGCTCGATGGCAGACGCAACGATTGTATTGTAACAGTGTATAGGATTATTATATTGTATACAATATAATACAGGACACTGCGTGTAAACCTACGGGGCGCCGAACTAGATTTGAACTGGAGGGGCAAAATTAATTTTGGAGTATACCCGCACCACCCGCCACTACACCGTAGGGCAGGGGTCTGCGACCTGCGGCTCGCGAGCCACATTATGCGGTTCTTTCGATCTAAAGTTGCGGCTCTCCAGTTCCGTATACGCAAAAATTAATTATTTTATTATCAAAAACAATATTTTATTAAGTGTTTCTGCTGATGAGTAGACTATGAAACCAAGGATGACGAGGAACTGTGGGTGACAGAACTCTGTAACCTCGGGCATAAGGCACGGGTAACCTAGACCAACTGGAATCCCAATATGACAGAATAGCAGACCGCAAAAGAGGAATAAAATCAGAATATGGACAAATAGGTAAACCTGAAAACTGATCACTGTTAGTGGCCTTGGCTAGAGTATCCGCTAGCTCATTCCCCCTGATACCAACATGACCGGGAACCACAAAAAACTAACCTGATAGTTGAGAGAACTGAGATACCAAAGAATAGATCGGATGTTTAAAACAATAGCAGAGTGTTTGGAATGGAATGGGTTGCCAGATATCGCTAGAATACTAGATTGAGAGTCAGACGCTATAAGGTAACTGCCAGTATTTAATGATTGTATACATAGAAGAGCTTCACGTATGGCATAACATTCTGCTGTGAATGACGACACAGCTGGTGGGAGATTGCCAGACGATTGAATAAGTAATTTAGGAATAATGTACGCATAACCAGCAGAAGAAACCCCAACGGAACCATCAGTAAAGACTGGAATGAAGTTGGTGAAATTAAGTTCGATGTAATCATCAAAAAGCTGATTAACCAATTGCTTAGGAAGCGTAGATAAATCCTGTGGGCGATAAGATAAGAAATTGGGGGAAATAGTAACAATAGGTGTAAGTGTTAAAGCCGAGAATGCAGTATTATATAGTGGAAGACGAGAATGGGACTTAATATGAGGAAAGACAGTAGATAAAGCTCGAACAACAGATGACAATAAAGGCATAAACTTATACACAAATCTCCATTTAGAAAAAACGTTCTCAAATATAAGAATAATTTCGGAGAGAAAGGAAATAGAAGCGCATTTCAAAAGGAATTTACCAGTTAACCAACGGAATCTTATATCCAGAGGTGGACACGATGATTCAACACACAACGCTTCATTGGGGGTTGTCTTCAGACACCCTAAAGAAATACGTAAACAGCTGGCTTGGATGCAATTTAACTTTCTAAGATGGGAGGCAGCCGCAGATCCGAAAAAGGCAACCAAATTCTAATTTCGATCTAATGATGGATTTGTAGATGCTTAAAATAGAAACAGGATGGGATCCCACCTATTCCTGATATAGATCTAAGCATGTTGGACCATTTGGACGCGAAAGAAGTAATATAATTTAAATGAGGTTTCAACGCAGATTTTGATCCAATATTAAACCCAGGTACTTAACTTGATCGACAACAGGAATAATGACTCCTCCTATCTTGAAGGGATGAATACCTAAATGACGTTTTAGTAAAATTACTACCTTGCACTTTTCAGGGGCAACAAATAAGTGAAGGTTAATAAGACTGTTGTTAATTAGCTCTAAGGAGTTGTTAAGAAAGTTAGTAGCAACGTTTAAATCATAATGTGAGTAGAAAATTACTATATCATCGGCGTAAAATAGGTACGGAATATTTTCAGCTTCAAGGGCTCGAGCGATCGTGGACATATAAATATTAAACAGAATTGACTTAAACAACTGCCTTGTGGAAGACCTGTATAAGTTGATCTTGTGGACTGGCCTCCAGAAGGAGCACAGAATAAGAGATCTCGTTTGTGGAAAAGCAGGGAAATAAAACTAACCAACCTGCTGGGTAAATTATAACTCATAAGAATGGATAACAACGAAGGAATGTGCACCGAGTCATAGGCGCTGCGTATATCTAGGAACGCTGCTGTAAGGTAACCGCGCTTATTAAAAGTATTATAAATAGACCCAACTAGATAGGACAAGCACTCATTGGTGCCCAATCCTTTACGGAATCCAAACATTTTGTCAGTAAAGACAGAACGGTGTTCTATCCACCAATCAAGTCTGGATTTGATAATATACTCTGTAATTTTACACAGTGACGATGATAAAGCGATAGGCCGAAAGGAACCTGAATTCGAATTGGCTTTGGGAATTGGAATAACTTTAAATTGTTGCCAAGTATCAGGAATGGTTAAATTCGCGAAAAGACTATTTAGGATGTTAAGTAAGACAGTTAAGGCACAAGAAGGTAAATTTTTAATTAGTAGCGGGGATATCGAATCTAAACCAGAAGCCACAGATTTCCTGGAATTAATTGCAGAGTCCAATTCAGATATAAGGAAAGGAGAGACAAGAAACTGCGCATTTAAATCCCCCGTATAGTCGGGAGGAGAGACAAATTTAATCTCATTTAAATGGGGGACATATGACGGAACAACTTTCGAACAAAAGGGGTCAAACCAGTCTTCATTAGAAGTGTGAGTCGAAGGGAAAACGCAGCGTCTAAATTTTTTGGCAGTATCCCAAAATATTTTGCTAGGAGTCTTTGGATGTAAGCCCTCGACAAATTTTTTCCACGAACAGCGTTTCGCGTTTTTAAGAGTTCTACGAGTAACTGCACATTGATTTTTATACAATAAAAAATCGCTCATGTGACGAGAGTTCCTATAAACGCGAAAAGTATTTGACCTAGCTTGGACAGCTTTAGTACAGTCTTCGTTCCACCATATTGGAGACGAAGGAAATCTAGGGTGGGTTTTGGACTTTGGAATGCTTAAAGAAGCGGCATTAAGTACGACACCAACAAAATTCGAATAAGCCTCAAGTGGATCGGTAGGCAATTGAGAATGTAATGATGCAGACACAAGAGAAGAAAACTGAACCCAATCAGCTTTGTTAAAATTGAATTTATGATTAGCAGTTAAGTTTGGACGAAGACAAGCCGGAGGTAACGAAGTGGGAGGGAGGGTTATAATAATGGGATAGTGGTCACTGCCAAAAGGGCAGTCTAACACAGACCAGTTACAAATGAGAGGAATGTTCGAAGAGGCTAATGTAATATCGACAGCGGTGTCAGAAAAGGAGGACGATTTACTCTTGTCGGAGAACCGTCATTCAAAACACAAAGATGGTGATCAGTGAGCGCTGAAAATATGAGATTACCACGATGATCAATATTTTTGGATCCCCAACAAAAATGATGACCATTTAGATCACCACCAAAAATACACTTTGAAGAGAGATTGTCAAAAATACTATTAAACATTAGTAATGAAACATTGGAACTCGGAGGAATGTAGCAAGACCAGACATCCATTTTATTTACAGTGTTAATAAAAATTTCAATACCAACTAAGCTAATGTTATTCTGTTGAAGAGCTAAAGTAATAGTGGGATCCAATGTCAAGACTCGAAACATGACAGACTTATGAACGGCAATGCATGCCCCTCCATATCCATCAGGCCTATCATCTCTAACTAAATGAAAACCAGGGATAATTACTTTAGAGCTAGGGCGTAACCAGGTTTCAGAAATAAGAGCAATGGAAATATTATGGGAGTGAAAATACTAGAAATATCCTGCAGTCGAGCTGGTAGACTTTGTATTCCACTGAAGGATGTTAAAAGTAGGACTATTGTAAACTGCCATATTGAGTTAATTATTATTTAACTCCACAGGATGGATAGAAAGCATATTAGACAAAAGAGACTCAATTAGATCGGTAAGAGGGTATGGAATTGATACCCTGACTATTGGAGAGGACTGCTGATATTTGGTTTGATAAGACGGAGGCGACTTCAGAAAGCAAAGGTGCTTGCGAGTTAACTGAAGTTGAGTTATCGGTAGATGCGCTTCTCGATGACTCCAAATATGTTAAAAAAGCCCCATTGGGAGAAGGGACCGAGGTCACAAAGGTTGGAATTCGAGGGGTACGAGATGAAGACGTTGGTTTAGAGTACTTATTACGATAGGAATTATTATATTTAAGAGTTTGCAACTGCGGGAATGAAGAGTCATCAACATATGGTTGAGCCTTTGTCGAAGATGAAAGGAAACTTGCTTTAGGAGGAACGTCAGTGTTGGTGTGAATTATTGATTTGGATGCTACCTGAGAAAAACTATTGGCCTTACTTACAAAATTATTCTTAAGAATATCAACAGCATCAGTATATGAAATATTTTCAACTGCCATTATTTTTTTAATATTTTTTTGTTTGTTCCATTCTGGGCAATTACGATCAGTAGAACGGTGAGCTCCTTTGCAATGTACACACACAGGGGCAGTAGAACTAACTGAAGGGCAATCCGAAATGTTATGGGTGGTATCACCAATGACTGCATCTTAACTTGCTGCGGCAGAATTTGCCAGTATGACCAAACCGTAAACAATTTAAGCATTGAATCGGCGATCGAACACTGGGCTTCACCGCCAAAAGAACCTTGAAAACAGCAATGCGATCGGTAGCTTAGGACTCCTAAATTTAAGCTCGACTAATTTGAAGGGGCCATGGAGCCATCTTCCTGGCGGATTGAAATGCGACGAAATGACTCAACTGGAATATTAGACTCGAGACCTTCGAAGAATTCCGCTCGAAATAGAACAATCCATCTGAATGACACCGTAGCTGTATATAAGCGATGCAGGAATTGTAGCTTTAGACCAGACATTGAAAGAATGTTTGAAGATAAGCATATATTGGCATTTATAAAATATATATATATATATTATATAACACTTGAATATGTTTTGTGCTAAAAATATATGTAATATATAAATACATATTATTTCGTGTTTAAAGTCGTTTATTTTAAATCGATAATCAAATATATATATATAAGCAAATACATAATATTGAAAAGAAAAATTTTAGTGGTTCTTAAAAACTGGGAAATTTTGTAAATTGTAACTTTTGGCTCTTCCTTCTCAAAAGGTTGCCGACCCCTGCCGTAGGGCGTAGACATTAATTCGTTGTACATCTATATAATATATATATTTTTTTTTTATAAAATAAGTATATTATGCATACTTACGCGGGCAATACAATTACCAACTAGGTACTACATTAAAACACACACATTTCATTAAATATTAATTACTTTATTAGTATTGATCACTATATATACATAATATATATTATTTGCGGATATTAACATTTAATGAAAATTAAAGAAAATTTAACTCGATAAAACATTTTATAATTTAAATTTCCTTGTATATTATCTTGTATTTATATATATACTATTAAAGTGTTTAAATTTTACAACCATTACCGTAACGGATAGGAAAAATATTAGTGTAAACCGTAGAATATAAAAGTTTTAAAAGTGCATAAAATATTTATATTATTTATAACGAGTTTACCGAACAGTAAATTACATACTTATTGCGGGTAGGTATGAGTTTAAAGTACAGCATTCAATCGGTATTATTATAATGTTAATTATTTCTCATATTAATAAACAAAAATGATTAGAATATAATTTTCTTTAATCATATTATGTCACGTCGTGTCAGTAGCTTTGTGAGAACCGATAAATACGATGAAAATATTTTAATGACTTTATCTGTACGTTTATTCGTATATATCACTCTCACAAGATATCAACGTTGAACTTTATCATCGTACTGACAAAAATCACATCACCCGAAGTTATATAATAATATTTTTATAGGTTAGTATTGTACCGAATAGCCGACCACCACAACCCACCTTAAAATAGGAGGGGCGGTCGCCTCTCATATACTCACCATTAAGCACACTTTTGAAAAAAAATTATTGTATTTTTTCTATTAGATGAAATAACGTTGTACACTGTGTCGTGATTTAATTATATGAATTTTCTATAATTAGGCGCCTTACGCGTTACACTACACACGTGTAAGTATTATGGAAACACAATGTATATTAATATTTATAATCATCTAATAATTATAAATTATTCTAACACGTAATTTTTTATTTGTACAAAAATTACCTAAAATACATGGGTTACACGGCTTCTTTTTCTATTGTACACCTCCGTAAAATATCAACTTATTTTAGTTTAAAACACAAGTACATTAATTCACTACAGTTTAATATAAAAATCAACATTTTTTAAAAAGTATTTACGTATAATGAAAATATACAATGTAAATTATTCAAAATTAAAAATAGCGTTTGTCCGTACAAAAATACAATTTTTTATTGTACATATTATTTTGTACGTGTACATTTTGTGGGAATACCCGAATACGAATACCTATTGACAAAATTAAACGTATAAAAACCCATAATTATCTCATTTTCGACCAGCAAAAATAGTACACTAATAGGACAGCAGGCGGCACAACATTAATATTTCTATAGCGGCGGACTAATTGCTCTTATCTTCCAGGATTTATTTCCCTATTATTTTTCCAAGAAACGCTCGCGCCGCACGCACCACCCGTCTACACATTTTGCAACAAAAAATGATGTCATTTGTCTCATTTTATTTTTCTAATTTAAATTAATAACATGTATACCTAGGTATATTATGTTTTTTCCCCGGGCCCCGGGACCATAGTACTCACTGACCCCCCTTTGTGGGGGCCCTGTTGACGAGTACATTGATCTTTTGATTTATTTTAATATAACCGCCCGTAATCAACGCAATAATAATAAGGTAAATTCGTAGTATAATACGCGTGTAAAAAATAACAAATTAACACGTTTTTATCAGTTGCGTTTCGGTCGATTACACGTCTTTTTTTCTCGACGCGAGTCTCCTGTTTTAGAGAAGAAAAAAAAACCTAAACTAATCGATTAGAACAATACGGTAAAAAAAAAAAAAAAGAATATGTTTTTACTAAAATTTTCGTCGATCCGTTACCTGCACATATCGCGTTTAGGACCACACCACAGGCTACATCAGACTTTTTATCGGCCGATAGTTTAGTCGGGTTCTTAATCAGTACGAAGATGTACCAATATGCAAGTGCGCACATTACAACGATTCAACATCGGCCGATAAACGAGTTTGATAGGCTACACGATTGCGTTCAAACCATCGGCCGACCGCTTTAATCAGTATAGCACTCTTGCCACCACCGCATATACCGATTTATAGTCAGTCGGCCGACTCGACCGATATAGATTCAATTTGACACGGGAAGGTACGGCGATGTCGTTGCCAGTCGAGGAGAAGTCTATCGAAAATTTAATAGAACAAGTCGAAAAAAGACCCGCGTGCTGTATAAAAAAAAATTTAAAAGAACACTACGACGTAAATTTTTTTTTTTGGAAAATTTAGTAATTTTGAATGCATCGTATAAGACTTGTCTTGCAATAATCCATCACTGTTGATAGGACGATGCACCCAATGTACTCTCTGTTTTTCTTTTTCCTAATTCTTCTCCTTCGTTACTGAATATATAAAAGCAATAACATTTTCATTCGACGTACAAGCGTATACCAATACTATAGTAGAATTGTCGAGAGCATAAGCGGCCGTACGCGCTGACAGTCCAACCCGACCGAACTATCGGCCGATAAAAAGTCTGTATGGTCTGCGGGCTCTCTTACCGATTTACTTAACGTAAAGGAGTATAGTAATATATAGTATAGTAATTTGAAAAAAAAATTTCTGCGTTTCGCTAAATATAACGCCCGGGGGTGGGGGGAAAATATATATTTGAATAATAAATTACCGAACGATTTTCGGACAGTGCGTTCAGAGGGTTATTTATTAATAATCTCGTTCGACAATGGCGTAAAATTTCGGCTCGGACGTTCAAAATTCGTTTTTTTATTTCGCACGTTTTCTACTCTTCGTCGAATTCGACAATTCCGACCGACAACCTGCAGCACGCGATCGTTTCGACATTTTGCCGATTATCGTTACTCCCCCGACAAAAAAAAAAAAATGTTATGTTTAATTTGTATATTTTATTTGTAACGCGCGTACTCGACGAACAAACCTGCCAGACGCGTGTCATATCGCGTTATACGTATACAAATTACTATATACTTAAAATTTTTTTTTTTTATCGTACACGCGTATCAGTGTATACGTGTACGTGGCGGGGGACTCGTAATAAAATATTATTTAGGACATAACGTTTTTGTATTTCAATAATAAACGATCGAGCGGTGGGTAGGGGGAAAAGAAAGAAAACCGACTCTCGACTGTAATATGAGAAGCTCTATCGTCGTTTTTCATTAAACGTCGAGTTCGACCTACTATATATTATATTATACTAATATCAGATTGAAGCCGTTGGAACGTTTTTATTGATAAATATTGAGTATTGTATGTATATATATATATATATAAAATAATAATAATTATTATTATTATTTGCCGGTGAAAAAAAAAAATCGTCGAATAATATAAAAATGTTACAAACGCTCGCGATAAATTACGTTTTTAAATTGTATTCGAATAACACGCGTTTTATATAAAAAAAAAAAACAACGAAAATGGACGAGTTAATTAGAAATAATAATAAAAAAAAAAAGGTAACGAGTTGGATTCGAAGCGGAAAAACGTTTTTTACTCGTTCAAAAAAAAAAGTCTTATTTTATTTAATAGGCGTGAAAATTATAAAATCATCTTATATTAAAAAAAAAAAACTGATAACTATATATATATATAGATAAATTTTTTCTTTTTAATCTTTAAACACTATCGATTATTGAAATAATTAATTAAAAACGCCATATTAATAACAGCAGTCCCAGTGTGTATATGAAAATAGTTTTTCTCCGTCTCCTTTACTCCGAAGTGTTTGCGATCGGTTTACAAAATAGACTCGAGCGCATTTTGGACTTTGATAAAAAAAAAAAATATATGCGTATTATACAGTAATCTACTGTATAGAAAAAAAAAAAAACTTAACACGGTTCGTATATAGGTACACACAACAGTGGCGAATCCCCGAACCGATTGTGTTAATAATAATAATTAGTCCGCGACAAAATGTACTCTGTGTATGTATTTTAATTAAAAAGGTTATATAAACCAAAAATTATCATATTTTTTACAACGCAATTGTATACCGTGCGCCACTTTTGAAAAAAAAAAAAAAAAATACCGATAAACCGCAATTTGCCAGCGTTTCGTTTCTCGTTCTACCGAGATTTGCGCGGAAAATATGAAATAAAATCCGAAACCGAAAGAATTTTTCCATTGACAAAATTTTCGTCGAGTATGTGTTACGTCGTTGCGCGATAAACGATCACGTCGTACGCTACGATCGCAATACGACACTGAACGAAAAAATTATAAAAATATTTGTTTGCACAATATTGTACAATGACGGAACAACCTAACCCGGATGGTTTGGATATTTCGCAACGTGTTTTGCCGCACATATTTAATTTTTTTTTTATCTATTGACGCGCAATATTATATAATAGCGGTGTTTTCGATAATAAACACCATTATTTAATATATAAACTATTCGACAATATTAAAATATACGCGAACGTGTATATATTATTAATATTAGCAGCGGCAAACACTGTAAAATTCTGTGCCAGTACGGAAATATTATAATAGATCGGTCCGCGTTTGGAAACTTCGGAGTTCCGGGTACTCTTCGAAATCTCGATCATATATATTTTTTTTTTTAAAATAGTACCGAAATAACGACTTGTTACTCGAACGTAGAGAGTAATCGTTTTAGAAAAAAAAAAAAAAAAAATACGACGAGCAGCGGCGACTGGTAGCAGTATAGGTATCATTTAAAACGACATCGATTATATTTTATTCCGCGTTTGAACCCGCGGCCTCATTCGAGTACGTTTGATTACACTATTATAATTTGTATTCTATTATTTTGTGATTAACACGGTCGTTGTTAAATTACTATTATTGATTATTGCGTTAAAAAAACGCTGAATTCGAGAAATGGAAAAAAAAGAATTATTTAAAATCCTCCTCCCTCCTGAAATTAATGACTGTTTATTTGTATTCGATTAAATATAATTTAATATAATTATTAAAATTCGATATTCGTTTATTGAAAACTAGTAGCAAAAAAAAAAAAGTATTCTAAAATAGTGTTCGGAATACATTTTTTTCGAAGTATTCGAATACGCAACATTTTTTTTTTTTTCGTTATTGATAATAAAAACGGTAGAGTTTTTCGTTTTAAAAATTTTCAATGCATACACACGGCGATATCAATTGACTGTTGCTGCAGCAGCAGCAGCAGGGCGAATTGATGACTTTTATTTTTTTTATATAACGCGATAGGAAAAAAAAATATTTGTATAACCGAGTTAAAATTTAAAATCAATCGAAAATTCGAATATATATCGCTCAACTATTGAGACTTGATTCAAATTATTTTTTGTTTTTAATCGCCCGTTTTTCTCGTATATTTCCCTCCCTCCCACAAAAAAAAAAAAAAAAATACGTTTTATAATTTATGTGAAGTCGTTCCCGAGTAGGGGCGTATTTAGACATTTTTTTGGGGGGCTGAGGCGTTGAGTAAATATCATTGTTGAATTATTTCTAAAGTCTAATCCGAGACTAAATCTTAATATCAGGACAAATGACCATCAAATTCTCGACATTTTAAAAACAACTACGCGTTAGGAATTTATTAAAAAAATATTACGTCCATAGGGCGTAGGAATATATATGAAAAAAAGTTCCTGAAATTTCGGCTGGGTGGGGGGTTGGAGCACCATAAGCCACTGTTCTCGAGTGTATTACACGCGTTCCGTTGTCGAACGCTTATTCAGATCGAAAACGACTACGGTTGACGAATAAAAAAAAAAACCCCCGTTCGGCGATAAAAAAAATTCGAAAAATTGTCCGAATAATAATAAGAAAAAAAAATGATGATGTCTATTATACTGGACGTTATGAAATGCGCGCGAGCGAAAATAATAAGATTAAACGCGTTAAATCGCGAGTTATGGCGGTTAAATAAAAAACCAAAAAAGTAATCCGTATACTTATACGAAACGCGGCGATGAAAACGTATACCTATTAAACAACATTCTAGAGTCCTAGATATATTAATTGTAAATTTTTTTTTTTTTATTAAATGTATATATTTTTAAAATTATCCCGTTACTATAGATTTAATTTGTACAATGTACATAATATATATATTTATATATTTATTAAAGTAAACGGCCTAAATAATAGGCTCAAGTATATATATTTTTATCGAGTATAATATTTATATAAACTGTACACGAGCCTTGTTCGGGCGTTAATTTTAATAAATAAATAAAAGTAAAAAATTCGTTAGCTATATTTGTGTTGAAAAAAATCGAGTAGTTTTTTTTTTTTCGTTTCGAGCGACACTCACCGACACGTGTTTAACGGGTAAACGGGGAAACAATTACAATTTGTTTAAAATAACATTCACACCACTTGTTGCTGCTGTTGCCAATGTTTGTCAATGTTATACACATATATATAATAATATACAATACGCGCCGCGATTACCTATATAATATTATAATACGCGCTCTATATTTTACTGTATCGTACGCTACTGGTCCATTATATTTCCATATGACTGCAGCAGTATTATAATAGTGACTGTTATGGTGAAAATGTACGCGCCGTCGTCGTAGAACGCATTGTCGTCCCACCACAACACGTCAGTGACGTCGTCAAGTGCTCGGCCCCCCCGGTACGGAGAGAGAAAAAAAAAAAATTACTATAACGAAACGCGTGCGTTCTTCGACAATATTATTACTATGTATATATATACGATACACCTATATATACCGTTTATTAGTTTCAGTAACACGCGCGCGCGTGTAGCCCCAGTACACATTTTCCTGTCGTCGTCGACGGTGGTAAGTTCACGGAATACTCGTTATTATTATTATTACTATTAAATTATATATATATATATATATATATATATACGTATATATTTTAATTCGTACGATTTATTCGACGGGGTTTTTCGAAATGTCTAGAAAGTTCTCCGACAATATATAATTGTATAAAATAATAATTTTTTTTTTAACTCGGGATTTTCTCGCCGATTTCGGTTCTCACTCGTTTTTCCGGCGGATAACACGATTCGCCCCGTTTATTCCGTTTTATTATTATTATTATTTTTTTTTTTTCTAACGATTTATAATAAGCGTGTTTAATATTGTAAATTAAAATATAGTTTATTCGAACGTCCCGTTTGTAACCGCGCTACTACTAACGCGCAGCTATATTGAAGGGACTTTCTGCAGTTTCCACCAAAATATATACGCGTTATTATTATTATTATTATTATTATTACAACGGACGTTTCACCGAATTCGTTCTACAGAGCCGGTGGTAGGTAGCGAGAAGTAGCGTAGAATTTTTTTTTTTTTTTTTTAACGATTCACTATATAGGTATAACACACACACACACACACACGAATATTTCTCTCTGTACAAAACGTCGACGTCGTGTCCACAGTCCATACACACACTCGACAAAGTACAAAGACGATAAAAATATAAAAAAAATGTGCTTGGAACCTGGAATGGCGAAGGCCGTAGTGTGGAGATCGATTTGATATTATTGGGTATACGCGTTTGTGCTGCAGTGTTATACGTACGAACGGGCGAGAATAAAAAATATCGTAATCGACTTTGGTGTCATAATAATATTATAAAAACGCTTTTTCTTTTTTTAAAAATTTTTTTTCGTCGTCGAAAATATTAGTGATTACTCGTCCGTATATTCGTGATTAAAAACTGGTAAAGGAAAAACGGCGGCGGGGAGGAAACGAGATTTTAGGGCGATAAAAAAAAAAAAAAAGAAACGAACGCGTAAAACGTCCAACAGATTTTTACTCGTAAAGTGATTGAAAACAATGAAATTCAATTAATAACAAAAAAAAAAAACAAAAGAAAATTCATTCCGTATACTATTTTGTATGTCGTATCGCGCGTGTTACGTGTATATAAAAACACACAGTAAACGTAATAATTATAGGCGTCGCGTTTTTTTTTTATATATTTCTATTACCTATATTATATGGGCTACATTTTTATTATATTTTTTTTTTAATATTTTCAATTTTCAAGTATAGAAACGTTCTTTATAACAGTGTATTATAGTAATAATAGTATAAAGTACGGGTATTAATAAAAACGTCGAAAATAACGACGCTCGTTAACTTAAAGCGTGGAAATATCGACAAAACAATTTTTTTTTTTGAATTCGACTCTTACGAATTATTACGTAATTATTACTTCGTATGTAACGAATTAAAAAAAAAAAAAAACTGTAGAAAATTCCCTACTGCGATTGCGACAACTTCCTATATATATATATATATACTCGGATTATGTAACTCACTCAGGTCTTTTGAAATACTCGGAAGTTTTTTTTTTTTTTTAAACTCTTCAACTGCAATCGAAATATTTCGTATACTTTTTACCGAGTATTTTATTCGTATACCGCTGTTTATTACTCGGCGATTTTTATTATTTTACAATACGCGTTATTGTTAATGACGAGTTATGTAACCGCGATTTTATTCATTATTTACATAATATTATTATATATATATATATAGATATACGCGCGATGGATTATTGGCATTGAAAAATATCGTTTTTATCGAAAAAATTTTTTTTTCCTCTCGCCTCTTTATTATTTCTATAAATTATTATTATACAACCGATGTCGGATTAATGATATATTGGATAACGGTTAAAAAAAAAAAAGTAATAAATAGGTTATCGTTGATCGCCGCTGTAATCCGCGGCGACCGGCGAATTTCCTCGCACGGATTTCGTATATTTATATATATGTATACACATTAATCGTTTTCTATAATCATTTCGGATAATTTCTATATTAATATAGTGTGTGCGTAATATTATATTAATTATATTATCGATCGATTATATACCGACACGTTGGTGCCGAAATCCGTTTCTATACGCTCGACTAAAACAATATATATATATAGAGATAACATAAAACGTACATTTATTTCGGCCGGTTCTCTCGCGGTTGTTGTTCCGGACGGACGAAGAATTCGAATGAAATCGAAAAACTCGCCGCGACAGACGTTTTTATGGAAATCGAACATTTTCAATCGCCCAATATAGTGGTTATTTGAATATGCGCTGTTCGAATATCCGAAGGGGTTAAACCTGCAGTGAAACGGTTTTTTTTTTTAATATAAAAATCTTTCACGCGCTACACTGATTACTATATAATACATACCTACTATATAATATAGGGCTGTGGAATTTTTTTTTTTTTTTGTACCGATCTAAGAGTAGAGAAGAAAAAAAAACACGAGGAAAAGGGCGGCCGGTCGTCATCATTTTTTCGCCGATGCAAAAAAAAATGTTCGTTTATTATTATCAATTTTTTTTTTCGTTTTTAAACGACGATTCCAAAGTCAAAGTCAAAGGTGCGGCACGTGGAAATTATGTGTAGTTTCTTCTTATGAATTCTGCTTTCACTGTATATACGTATCTCATGCACTCGTCCGCCCGGCCGCGTACCAGCTATAATATATACAAATTATATTACGTATTCGTATACGGCCGGAAAAAAACGGCATATAATTTTTAATAATTTTTCCGACACGTTTTTAAAACGACGTCGAAGACATAATACCGTGTTCGTGAAACGTAGTTTTAAATCCCATTTTTCAGTCACTATCCGCGTTATTCGATACGCGTATACCGTTCGGGGTAACCGCACTTACCTGTTGCAGGTGTATATATAAATCGCGACTGTATAATATTATATTATATATACACGCGATCGTCTGTCGTATTGTAACAGTGTCAGATTTTTAACGGATAAAATGCGTTTAAAATAACGAGTCTTTTACCGATATAGAAAAGCAATTTTACGCAATTTTTTAAAAATTTTCTTCCATACGCGTTCTCTCTCTCTCTCTCTCTCTCTCGGGTTATAAGCGATCGGGTTGTGAATTTATAATTCGAAACATTCGGCTTTTTTTTTTAATGTTGTGTGAGGCCGGCGGTTGGTACTGGACGTGTATGATATACCGGTGAAACCGGCTTTTTTTTTTTCTTATCCCTACGTCTATACGTCTATAATATCCGAGTCGAATATCGAACGTACACCGGTCGTGCCGGTGGTACAAATATATCGACCGGTTGGCAATCCTACGCGAGACTATTATATTATAATATATATACACGTGAATCAATTAGGTATTTTATTATTTAAATTAGACTCGTACCAGGATCTCATTAAAATGCACACATTTTGTTCTTTTTGTGTGTGTGTGTGTGTGTGTGAATAAAACGATAATCTAATTATAATATTGATGTGTGTGCGGTATTAGAATTTTATTGAAAAATGTTCGTTATCGACGTGTGTGATGTATTTGACCTTTCGTATAACGACTCTGTATATAGATTAAAAAAGCGTTGTATATACTCGGCGCACGAGGATATAGAGAATATTTATCTAAGTTTTATCGAATTAATCTATTATTATTCGATGTGTCAAAAACCTAAGTTTTTTTTTTTTATTAATGTTTTATTTTCATTAAAAAAAAAAAAAAATTTTGTATTGAAATTATAATAAAATTTTTTTTTTTTATCGCGTACGTCTATTTTTTTTTCTTAGTTTTTTCCTATCTCGTTCGATAATTCGTATTTCAATTATAAGTATTTATAACTATATATATATATAGGTACTCGCGTTACGTTTTTTTTCTTTTTTAAAATAAATTGTAATTGAAAACGTTTCGATTGCGTATAATGTTTATATATATATAATATTTATGTGGAAAACGATCAACGGATATATATATAAAAAAAATAGTAATTATTTCGAAAAATCTTATCGAATCGGTCGCGGCACAGTCGTACGCATTTGAATAATGCGTCTGATCAATTATCGTTTATAATATTATTATGTAATAAATTTATACGTTGTACAATAATGTATATATATTATCAGCAGAACTCGTAGCACTAAAAAACGTATTTATATGATATTAGTGCGCTTTCGCCGGTGCGCACCGCACTTATAAACACTGAAATACGCGTTAAAAAAAAAGAAAAAAAGTAAATAAACGCGAAATATACATTCAGTCGCTAAACCGTATAAAACGTTATAATACTCGATCGATATAATATATATGTTTAGATTTTTTTTCTTCTTCTCGATTATTACTCCGATTTTCCAATAGAGGTGCAGGGTCGATGGCGGGGCATTTTTTTTTCCGACGGATTTTCTCACCAGAGTTTTCTTTAAGCGTAAAATATTGGAAAACTGTATCGAGAAAAAAAAACCACCGATCGACATTTCTACAAAATCTAATTTCGGTTTTTTTTTTTTTTTTGACCGTTTAAACGAAAAACTCGAAATTTTCGTTATTTCTACGAAATAAAGCGAATATATGTTTTTTTAAAAATAAAAAAACACTTAATATTCGGTATACCTACGCTAAAAACACGCAAGAAAAAAAGAATGTTCGTTTCGTACGCGTTACACTATAAAGCGTAATTTCAAGTTTACAACCGACAAGAATAGATTGTCCGGGAGAACAAGTATAAAGTCCTTCGTACCGTATTTCCCAGATGTTCTGATAGCGTACAAACCTGTATAGTGCTAACATAAACCTCCGTTGGATATCGCGATATTCCGTATTTATGCGTAGAAATGTCTATAGAAAAACATTCCGCGTTATATATTATAATATTATGTATATAGATTGATCATTAAAACGTTACATTCGTCTCGGTAAACAAGTTTAGTGTTATTATATTTTAAATTAAACGTATATAATATTATATGTATAGGAAATATACAAAAATTTACGGACAGAACGAGCGTTTTACTCTGTACGATCAAATTCCTATACTGTCAGTCGATTCTAATTTGGAACTTATATAATATTATGTGATGATGTACTTGTCAGAATTTTTTTTTTTTTTTTTCCTTTAACTTACGTTTACTATATTTTACTATATATTTTGGTTTTTCATAAATCTTACGGGTCCTATACGTATACGTTTTAACGGAGAATACCGATGTATTCGCGGCGGCAAACAACGTGTTGGAATTGAATAAAAAAAAAATTCTGCTGGTTTTACGAAAGACTCGCGCGTTATTAATGCTAAAAAAAAAACGTAAATTCCGCCGAGAAAATTATCACACGCGATAATGCAAGCGCATGCAACGAACACGTAGTAACAATAATATAACTATAGTGTAATTCATTTGAAAATTATCTGTATTGATTATAATATTTGTACTATGAAACTCTATTGATCGTCGTCTTCGACTGATTTAATTATTATACGTTTCATAATAGTTTATACGGGATTTTTTTTTTTGTAGTAAATTAATCGCTGAATTGCGATTTTTTTTTTATCAATTAGAAGTAATTAAACGAGCATATATATTCCTCACCTCATTTCACGATTTGACACGATAAACGTCGCGTGTTTTAAGATAATATATTTATATTATCATATAGAAACGTATTATAGCGAGTGATGGATAAAAATTTGAAAAAAATAAAAAATACTAAAAAAATTTCGTTCTCGAGACATTCGCGTTTTCTGATAAAGACACGTAATATGGGGCTTATTAAGATTCTACACGAATTCGACATTCCTAAGTCTCGGCTATATTTCTAAAAAAAAAAAAAAAAGTGTTTGGAATGCATCTCGAATTGACGCTGAAAATGGATTTCAAACGCTATACACATTATTTCTGGAGTCTTTAATTTTTTTATCTTTTATTGAAAAAAAAAAACAGATTTTGTAGTTTTCTAAGCGTACACCGAAAGATGTACTTCTGCTTCGAATATTCTAATCTAATTGTGCAGTACTAAAACGAGTATTGTAATAAATATAAATGGAACTATCAACTATTGTCATTTTATGTTCAAAAAAAAAAAATTCGAAATAAATTTGAAACACTCGACAATATTACTCAATTATTTGTTTAAATTAATTCACCTATTAATAATATGTTTATTGTGCGTTATACAATCACTATTATATCGTTTAGGGCTTTAGCCCGTAATTTAAATAAATAAACAATAAAATTAATCCATTATGGTCTAGATACTTGCCTGCAGTTTAGCAGCAGATTTGTTATCGGTATAGGGAACGGATTCGTCGTATATTATGTAATTAAAATACAAAAATATGTGTCCTATATTGAAGTATTATTTATGAAATATTTCGGGGAGGAGAGAAACTTTGTGTTATAATATAACAAATTTACGAAAAACGCATTAAATTTAATTATGTAAAAAAAAAAAATAGATACGAATTAAGTAAAATTTTTTTTTTACTCTAATTCTGCGTTTAAAGTATTTTAAGTTCTTTTAAATCCTAGAATATTAAACGTCGCCTATATAATATTAGGTCTTATAATGTTTTTAAAACGGCTAAACGAACATTCCGCATCGACTGTTATTGTATACAGTATAGTAATTATTATAACGTAGTGTAGTGAAACGTCAAAATATATACGCAGAAAAATGCGTAAGTATTAATGAAATGCGTTAAAATACGCGGAATAAAATTGGCGTCAATTTTAACGAGGACGTTTTTTTTTTTTTAACAGTATTTTAAACGTTTTGTTCTAATAAAAAAAAAACACGCATTCACATATAAATCCGTTCTCAATAGTTATCACTGTAATGACAGTAATAATAATAATAATAAAACGTCATTTACAGCCGCGACCACAGGTTTTAATAAACGCATTGCACATTTTATTCGACACTTAAGATAAATGACACTTACGTTAAAATGTGAATAACTATGCGAATTATATTAATCCACACGTCTGTGTATATTACGTACGAATAGTACGTAATATGTGTAATGTGTTCTTAAGAGGACGCGCAGAAAATATTAGATAAAATAAAAGAGTGTACTTCGCGTAGTTTCAATATTACCGTGTTTGCTGCACGCGACTCAGAGACGACGGCTCGTTCGGTTTTAGTAAAAATACGATTATTTGCAGGCCGTCGATTTCAGTGATTCGCTGTACTAATTAAAATATCGAAATTCCGCCAAATCGAAATTCGACTCCTCGGTGGTGTACCAGGTGTTTCATAAAAAAAAAAAAAACCGTGTGTTTCTAAGCGAAAACAATTGGTTTTAATAATAATTTTTTACCATTGTACGCGCGATGCGTGAAGAACTCTTGAAATTATATAGTTATCATCGTTCGTCAGTCTCTAGGCGACGAACGGATTCATCGTTATATGAGAGTCGGCGGGTGACGACGTACTCCATCTCTCAGGAGGTCGACGCGTTTGCGTTAGACGTCCTCTCGAGTACTTGCGTAGATACGATTTTATCGATTTTTTTTTTTTTTAGCAGAACGTCCGTTTATATAGCCGGTTCGTCACTATATAATTATTCTATATACGCGTACCTACTATTAGAGAAATTGACGATTAACACTAATCGCATTATAACGACGGCGATTATATTGTTATATCTGTTCGATAAGAATATTTATAAAAATATATATTTTTTTCTGTTTCTCGCAGATTGGCATCGTACTCCAGAACCACACATCGCGGACGCGTTTAACCGACTCCGAGAACAAAACGCGTAAATCACTCGAAAATGATGCGTTCCGTATTCAAATTACCCCGTAAATTAGTCGGACAAATGGCCTTTGGCGTTCTGTCCAGGAACATGTCCACCGAAAATCCGGTGTACAGAATGGAAGATTACTTCAAAGACAAACGTTTCGTCGTCACGGGATCCAGCGCCGGTCAGTAGTAGCAATATTAGTAGTAAAACGATTGAAAAAATACTCTTTGAACAATATTATGTATGTGCACCCAACTGTATTTGTAAGAGTTTTAAAAAATTATTTTTTTTTTTAGAAAAAAAAGTCCCTTCGCCGAATACATTAAGCGCGCTTAGTTTTTTTTTCTCGGTCTTTAAACGTTTTCCGAAAATAAAAGCGTTTTAAACACTATACTGTTGAAACACAATCGTAAAAAAAAAAAAATATTTTTCACATACCATTATAAACGTTACCGCCTATCACGATAATGTCGAATTAAAAAAAAATAAAAAAAATTATTCCATTTTTATTTTTTATTTTTTAGTAACTTATCAGCGTGTTACTTAATCGAAGTTAATCGTTCAATTTACACAGCTACTGAAATCGAGTGACTTGCTCAAACACTGTATAAACCGTGGTATAAAACCAAAAAGTAAATCTCGTCACGCTCGAATTTCCGTGTACAATATATTATATTCCGTTCCGAGCCGAAACCGATAAATATATTTTTAAAATGATTTATTTCGATTCAAACAATATTTTGAACTCGGTTAATGCAAAAAAAAAAAGTATAAAATTTTATTGGCTTTGAGAAAAAAATTTGAAATAATTCCGTTCGGTTAAAATTTTCTAATTAATAATAATTAAACCAACTGAAAATACTATAGTTATGGCCGCGTCATTCAAACGCGTAAAAAATCAAATTTATACGCGTTTATATTCTGTATAAATAATACAGATTTTGTTCAAAATCCGGAAGCGTTTCGAAATTGCTTACACTAAAATTAAAACCCGTTTTCAGAAAATCTGCATTGCCCTTTGAACGGGATTTAATTGAAAATTCAACGAAAATCAACGTTTAAAAAAAAAAAAACGGTTATTTATTTAGTTAAAAGTAAATTAAAAAGAGGAAAAAAGTGTGACTTGATTTTTTTTCAACTCGTTTACCCGTTGTTATATCAATATTTCCAAAACGAATTTTTTTCCAGGGATGGAAGGGGGGGGCGGGGAAGAGCTAACGTTTTTTCGCGGTAAATAATACGCGAGAGGTCAAGTGTTGTGATTAATATTACGAGCAGTGCCGCAACTATTGCCGGTGCGTCACACACCGCCAAGCGGGCCTCGGTATTTTATCAGGGGGCCTCATGTGCATTGACTAAACCAAACATTTAATAAGATATAGGTACACGCGGGATTATATAATTCTTTTTATTGTCTATTTGTAATAAAATATAATACTATGAAATATATTATTTTCGATAAATAAATCATGATTATTTCATTTTATATATTGTGTATAGCAGGAGCGTATTTAGAATTTTTTTTTTTTGGGGGGCTGAGGCATTGAGTAAATATCATTGTTGAATTATTTCTCAATTCTAATGCAAGACTAAATCTTAAAAATAGGACAAATTATCAAATTCTCAACATTTTAAAAACAACTACATATTAGGAATTTATTAAACATATTACTTAGCCTATATATAGCTATAGGGCATAGGAATTAGTAAAGAAAGTTCCTGAAATTTCGGGGGGGGGGGCTGGAGCTCTATCAGCCCCCCTTCCATAAATACGCCTCCGGTGTATAGTTATCGATATCTCGTATTTAATATTGTAGTCTTTCAAAATCTAAATGTATAGATGTAGTAATATTCACTTATACAAAAATCAACAATCTTGAATCGCGATATCATATTGGTGGATTGCGACAGGCTGCTAAAATAATACGTTATAAACGATACAGCCGATATGATTATATACGCTTCGTGGTTTATTTGTTTGCAAAACACCCAACGGAATTTTCGTGCGGAGACAATAATATTATACGTTTAACGAATTGTTTTTAATTTATGTTGTTTTCAGTGTTCACATAGTTTATTCACAAGTTTTGTTATTTTAAAAGTACTTAAAAATATATTGTTTCCGATATTCTCCAATTCGATCTCAGTAAAGATATGCGTGTTTACAGTTTACTTGATTAACGTAAATTCGCAATTTCAAATACGTATACAATTAGTGATAAACTAATACGATATAAACAGATTCGTTTTTCACGGTCTTGCGTTACTATAATCTTTACCAAACGAGAACAAATAAGATTTTACTAATTCTGTTAAATTTTCTAAATAAAAAACATCCTCTTATTGTGTCTTTCTTAAATTGGTAGCTCGGGGTCAAAAAAGAAATGACCTATAAAGGCTATAACCCCTCCGGGTCATTAAATACAAGTTACGTACTTACATATATAATTAAATATAAATGTTATTCAAAACATATTTAATTTATGTTTAATTTAATTTATCTATTTTTATTATTAGATTTAATAATCTAGTTATAGTTGTTGTTAAAGCTTAATTTTTAAGCTTATCAATATCAAAGTTAAATTGACCTTTTTTTTTTCTTCCTTTAACATTCTTCAAAAAGTTCGTAATAAGAAAAAAAATTTTTCTTAACAATTTTACATTAATTTGCTGACTGTGTACTCGTGTATACAAATCGTTCTTGATTTACTGACGTAATTTTACAATGCTGATCTTTGTGAGAACGGCAGGGGGGGGGGTGTTAAACCTCTAAATCTGATCCCTCAAACGTTATCCCTGTAAAGGGCCTCCAAAACTGTAATTGCGGCACTGAATTTACGAGTATATAAAAAAAAAAAAATGATATGTAAATTTATATATTTTTATTTTGCTTATTGTAATATTAACATATTTCAGGCATGGGAGAAAGGATCACGACCAGATTACTGGATTTAGGAGCGTTCATCTACGCGGTGGAAAAGGAGCCGTACGTCGGCGAGGACGTGCCGAACGTCAAGCGGATACAGTGCGACGTGTCCGACTGGGACTCCGCGTACGAGAAAATGTTGGAAATCGGTCCGGTTCACGGGCTGGTCAACAACGCCGGTATAGCCGTTATAGAACCGTTTTTCGACGTCACCCAGTTCGGTTGGGACAAGTAAAGTGAACTTTTTCGAATATTTATTCTTATACGATAATATCGCCGCGGCTTTCCGTCGAAAAAGTATATTAATATATTATTAATTAATAAATCGAAATTTTTCGCGAAAAAAATTTTAAAAAAAATGTATTAATAACGTCCGTCCGAACAATGTTTCGAGCAGGAACGCGCGCGGTGAAACGTTAATTATTCAAACACTATATGCGTCGTCGGTTTGAATTGTGAAAATATTCGGTACGCGTCCGCTCTACTAAGTCTTCGTCGTGATATTTTTGAAATTCGTAGGATTCCACTTTTAAACTTATTTCAGCACGCCTACCGTCTTCGAATAATACGGATAAAAATATCGAATGCGCGTAAAATCTTTCTAAAAAAAAAAAAAAAAAATTCGTACTAAAAATGATTTTAATTTCCCGTTATACGGATCGTGATAAAAAAAAAATCAAAAAAATTTATGATATCGGTCCCTATGGGTTTTTGTGTTTTCGACGCAATGGCGTAGCCAGGGGGCTGACGGGGCTGCAGCCACCCTCCCCTCGAAATGAATAAACAATCAGTTTTTTAGTATTGGTACCGTCTATACATATTAATAATTAACATATAAATTAATTAATTATCAGCTCCCCCACAAATAAAAATCCTGGCTACACCGCTGTTTTCGACGTTTTAATCGTGTACGACGTGTACCGTTCGGAGTTTAAAAATATAATTTCGTGGAAAACAACAAAAAGGAATTACTTGTATTATTTGTAATTTTCGTCTTAAGAAGATTAAAACGGGCATTTCCTATCTTCGTCTTGCACACACGAAACATAGCAAAACAGACGTTTCCTATACTTCCAACGTATGGGTACCGATCCATCTAGTGATGCGATAAGAATTTCGAAAACGTATTTGAATTCCTCGTGAATTTCACTATGGAACGACCGTATCCCACTTGCTTCATTTTTTTTATCCTTAGACCTTCAAAAGTTGATTATTAGCAATTTTTTTTTGTATCTTTATTTTAAATTGGTTCGATTAATTTTTTAAGGATTTATGAAAAAAAAAATTAGAAATGCGTGAAAGTCGATCTCAAGTAGACTTCACGACGAATTCGAATTGTGTGTAAGACGAAGAGAGAAAACGTCCGCTTTCAATCCGCTTACGGAAAACGAGAAACGTCTAAACGATATAAAAACGTATAAAATTAATTGATTTTCGACGAAAGCGTGTACACGTAATTCAGTTTACGAATAAAACGTTATTATAATCATGCAAAAGTGGTCGGAATTTTTTAAAAAAAACCGCGCGTTTTACATATTATTATTATTATTTTTTTTTAGCACTTTGAACGTAAACGGCCGAGCCATAGTCAGAGTGAGCCAAGCGATAGCGAAAAACATGATCGACGCGGGTATCAAAGGATCTATTGTGAATATTTCGTCAACAATATCTACAGTGAGTATACGTGTGTAAATTATATATATATATTTTTTTTTTTGTGAATAGTATTTGAAAATATTATTCTAATCGTTATGAAAAAAAAAAACCTCGTTAATACGTGTATTATGTTAATGAATATTATACTAATCCGTGAAATTCACGTTACACGGCTTAAAAACGTCGTAACGAACACAAAGAGTGTAGCAATATATTCTATGGACCGTTTTTTTTTTTTTTGGTGTGTTTGCGCTTCATCCAAAACACGTTGATGAAATCCAAACGAAATGTTATAACATGCAAAATCGTACGAATACGTTTTTTTCTCTCTCTCTCTCTCTGTAGAACGCTTAATAATTGTCGTTAATTTATACACAAACAGTTATGTAACTGCGTCGGATACGCGTACGGTTTTTGAATTCAAATCGGAAACGTTTTGTACTGCGTCTACTGTACAGCGCGGTAAAAATAGCTTTTGAAGATTTTAAATTAATTTTTGTTAAAAAAAAAAAAAAAAAACAAAAATCGAGGATTTTCAACGCCCGAAACGAATACGTGATTTAAACGACACGGTCGAGTCGTTAATATGCGCGTAGTAAAACTGCGATATTCGCTACTGACATCAGTAGCGTATTGTACTGTAGACGATTTTTTTTTTTTTGGGACTGGAAAAAAATCCGAAAGCCAGCAATTAAGACGGATTCTTTTTTCTTCCCCACCTACTCGCGTTTTTCTCTGTCTTTTCATCGATGTCTTGGATCGTACCGAGACACTTTGACCGCTTCCCCTCGTATACCTACTTCTTAGGACCTTAAAACACCGGACTCATACCGATACGATAATAATACTTATTAGTTACGAATAAACGAGTATTATACAATTTAATAAAGGTTACTTTTAAATTAACCACCACTATTGAAATGTATTACACGATGGTATTTATAATCACGTATACATACATTAGCTTGCGTTTGTAGATGATCTTCCATCCACCCTGCACTCACGTGATCGTTAAGTACTCTACTACTACTGTTAAAAAACGTTAAAACTTACAGCACCATTTGTTGACGTCACTATATAAATTCGTGTTTATGCACTGCGACGATAACGTACCAGTGCATACAAATTCCTAGACCTAGTATGAGGAGACATCGTGCTACTTATAGGTATATGGCCATGTAGTTTGCTAGCAGTTTGCTCATTTCCGCTACCGTTTGCTTCTCCGTGCACGTTTAAATGATGTTCTGTACACCTGCTTTTTTTTCCCTAGTTTCGCGTTTGGATCTCCTTACACCGTCTTTGGTTTCCGTCACGTAGCGCGTCTAGTTCACCGTAGAAGGCGTTTTCTATGTCATCGTCATCACTCTTGTCCTCAGTCGGTGTACATATTAATCACGTCATACTTCATCATTTATTACTTAAAAAGCCAAGTGCTCGTTCGTGTTTTTCACCGTGACTGTAGTACATCATTGTACTGTCATACAGCTCGATTTTGAGCTACTTGCGCTCTCTCGTCTCATTTCTTGAATCGCAGTAATATCTGTAATATTCTATATCGTTTAACGCACGATCTCTGGCGTCTCTGTGCTCCAGTCTTCCTGTAACGATAAAGATCCCGTGTTCCAGTGTTTCTTTTTTTTAGATCCAATATCTTCGTACCCCGTTAGTATTGTCGTTCCGTAATCGGTGATTTTTTCATTTGTAGAGTGATTAGTCAACCTCCAATAACGTAGAGCCCAAACACAACTATGGGAGACCCGCGGGTTCGTTAAGCCCATTACCGTATTCAGAGTTTTAAATGTTTACATTCGGAATAATACAACTGTGACACGACCGTTTTCGTTATTCACAAATTGTCGAATACCACGCGTAAGTGTTATTATTGTGTTGTACACAATTATAATCAATTGTGTACGCATG
Source organism: Slavum lentiscoides (assembly GCA_032441835.1). Classification (NCBI taxonomy): domain Eukaryota; kingdom Metazoa; phylum Arthropoda; class Insecta; order Hemiptera; family Aphididae; genus Slavum; species Slavum lentiscoides. The sequence goes on along the minus strand of CM063714.1, from coordinate 1,475,245 downwards.
TAAGTGAATTAAAAAAAGTCAGTTTATATACCGACTATAAAGGGCCAATAATTACTATACAAAAAATATTTTTTTTTTAAAAAAAAAGGCACCGAGCCGTGGGTGATGTGAATGTCGGATCGAGTGGGACGTTTAGACAGATATCTTAGAGTTTTATTATTACTTTTTAATTTGAACGTAACGATAAAACGTTGTGTTCGAAAAACGAGATTGCCAGCGAGGGACATTATAGTTATTATTATGTCTTCCGCAATCGATACAGAACAATATTCTACAGACGAAAATGATATCAATTCACATTTCGTCTATTTCGTTTATATTTTATAACTTATTAACAAAATAATTAAAAAAATGTGATATATTTTCGTTACAATTACTTTATTCTCGTCTTTTTACTCCAACTGTGTGTTTTTTCCAAAACTATTAATTTCGTTTGTAAACAGTTCTTCGTGTAACTGCACCTCCGTTCATACGTTACACACGTTACTTTCCGGCGGGAAAATTATAACTGTTTTTTTCTGACACGTTCTGAGGACAAGGAAAAAATACGGAAAATATTTTTCATAGAATTCCGAAAAACAAAAATTCTGTTAAAATTATCAACACGTCCGTTTTTGCAGTTTTTGTCTGATAACGTATACCGACAAGCTTCGACACATTAAAATATTTAAAAACTAAATAAATAATGCGACTCGATAAACGCCCGACCGAGTCGGGACTGCACTGCAGGAGAACAACAACTGACATCTATCATTTTTTACATTTTATCTGCAAACGCTTTTTTCCAGAATCGCGTACCGATTGTACCGATACGTTTTGCGATTTTTCCCATTAATTTTCCCGGTATAATTTCATATTTATTCCTAGTGAAATTCGATGTGATTCTATTCATATTTTACTTGGATTTTTTTCAACAGTTTTTTTGGGAGGAATCGCCACGCTCGAATATTATTCTAATAAATTGTACCGTGCCGGACGATCTATCGTTTATTTTGATAAAACTCACCGTTTCCGTTTTTCGCAGAGAGCTATCCCGGACCACGTGACTTACTGCGCGTCCAAAGGTGCCGTGAACCAGATCACTAGGACCATGGCCATCGAACTGGGCAAATACGGCATTCGCACCAACAACGTGAATCCGACAGTGGTGCTGACCCGAATGGGTAAAATCGCGTGGTCCGATCCTGCAAAGTCCACGCCGATTTTAAATCGAATCCCGTTGGGCCGATTCGCTGGTACGTAACAACGATAGTCTTCGATCCAATATTTATTTTTTGGAGAACCGATCGGACACGTAGTTTAGATGATTTAGTTTTTTTGCTGCGTTGATGAGTAGATTTTTAAAATTAAATGTCTCACTCGTTTTTTCCACGAACAAATGTTCAAAAACGTAAAAAAGAAAAATCAACAGACTTTTGATTGAAATATCGAAAATAAACCGGAAAAGAGCTTTTCAGAGTTCACCGTAAGTGGACGAATTTTCGTTATAAAAAAAAAAAAAAAATGCCATTTATCCTTTCAAAAACTAAAGTAAATTATTGTATACGAATTGAAAATTTTTTGACGTTTTTGAACGTGATTCGTTCTTTTTTTTTTCTACTAGATAATTGACATATTAAAAAACAAAAATTTATATAATTTAAAAAATTTCAAAATATATACGCGTCTTTAATTTTTCCCTACACGTAATAAGTAAAATAATTAAAAAAAAAAACAAAATGTCTTTAAAGTCCACTGCACGAAAATAAAATAAAATTTCCATGTTTGTAAAATATTATCAGGTCGCGTGTAGTCAATGTGTTAACAACTTTGTAAAAATTATGTAAATTCTATTCAAATTTTAGAATAACCTATATACACACACGTAATAATTGTTTTACACAATTTCAAACTGTTTAAATTGCTTATATTTAAATATACTTTATTTAAATTCTACAAAACGTATGGTTGTGTAGGTACTCAGGCGTCTTACGCGTATAATAAGCGTAGGGTCGCTAACGCGTTGGTGGTCAGAACTGAAATTAAAGCCTGTAATTTAAATGAATTAAATTAATGCCTATAAAACTGTAATTGAATTAATAAAAATTAGTGGAAAATTCGTGCGTTAAATAACAACGAGTTTGAGTGTTACGTCCGACTTAACTTTTCTTTAACCGGTCGAATTTTTGTGGTTATTCCATGCGGTTGGCGTGCTTCTCGATTTTACTAAACCGTCGGTTTGTTTTGTTTTGTTTTTTTGTTCCAGAAACCAACGATATCGCGAACGCCGTGATTTTCATGCTCAGCGACTATTCCACGATGATAAACGGCACAGCCCTGGTGGTCGACGGAGGATTTTTGGCGGGCTAAGACGATCTCTTGCGAATTTTTTTTTTTTTTTAATAGAAAATTAACTAATTATATTATAGATCATTGAAAAACAAACTCTTATTTTTAAATATATATATATATATATATATATATATATATGTGTGTTTTAAGAGGATTCGTACGACGTATACAACGATATTATTTGATAAATAATATTGCATACACATAAATTAACGAAACAATATAATATAAATATCCCTTATTTTACGTATATCGCGTTTTGTTGTGATTGAATTTTTTTTTCTCCGTCAAAGTATTGTTTATATTAAAAAAAAAGACGTTAAAGACTTCACAATGTGTAACATTGTTATTGTTATTTTATAAACTTCAATAGAGAATGTTATACTATAAGTACAGCAGTGTTTTTGTTTTAATTCGTGCTCGTTACGATTTTTATTTTTTCCTCCATCCTAACCGCGTTCACGATTGAACCAATCGACACGTTGCCAAAAACATTAAAACGTCAACGCGTCGTGTTCGTCTTGAACGAACAATATTAGATTCGGTTGTGTGATCAACATAGGCGAAATTTGGGGGGGGGACTTGGGTGTGCTTAGCACCCCCAATTTTTTTTCGTATTTATTTAAGTTTTAGTAGTTATTATATGTACACAATACATACAATAACAACAGTTTTGTTCTATGATATTATTTAATTGAATAATCGTGTGATGACTGAAAACATGTTGTCTTACAGACTGGTAAAAAAAAATCAAAGAAAACAATTTAAATTCAGATGATTTTATAAATTTATAATAGAATAATATAATGTTATTAATAAAATATATCAATTTGATTAGTGGGGCGACTGGCGCGAAAAAATCGTTCAGACTGTTCGACGTTCGGCGAAAACATCGCAGTGTGACAACATTCAAAATACTATTTTTAGTTTTATTATCGTTATTGAAAAAGACCTTACCAATCAAATTAATATAAACGAAGTAATAAATATTTTTGCTCAAAGTGAAAGGAGGACGTTGTTATTATAATAAAGTGTAAACTCAAATTTAAATTTAAAATTGAAGTTGATTAGGGTTTAATAATTCGTATGTTACGTTTATCACGTGTAATTACTGTAATTAAATAATAATATACTTTACAAAGCATCATAGCCATTGCTTAAATATGTAATTGTTTAATGGTCGTTGAAGGGTTGCAGGTATCGATAACTTTATGAAATAACATGAAAAATCGAGGGGCTTCAGCGCCCCCAGTTTTTTCAGTGAAATTGCGCCCCTGCAGATGATCAAAACGTAACGAGAACGTTATCGTATTAATCGCATCGATGTTGTTTTCGGTTTTCCGATTTTTGTTGTCCTGTTGAGAAGAAGACGATAGTGTTCTTGATACTATGTGTAATCAATGATTCAGCGTGATCCGGACACGCATGGTGTGTGTTCGATGAGGCACGTGTTGACGATCCGTACAGACACGTTTGGCGATGTTTATACTTATAAAAAAAAAAAAAAAGGAACAAAGAATTCGAATATCGCGTTTTGTGTTAAAAATGGGATTAAGTGTAAGGAAGTAATGCTGTAAATATTTAAGAAAAAAGGCTTTAGAAAAAGTTTCTATGTCCGCGCACCCGGGGTTTATGAGTGGTATAAACGTTTTAAAGAGGACCGTGTGAACGCGTCGACGACGATGACAAGACAATCGAAGAAAAGCTCATCATGAGTTCTTACGTTTTAACACCGATAGTCCTACTGTAAGAGTATTGCTTGCTGAAGCCGAGCGCCGTTGACGGCAGTCAATTCGAAGAAAACGACCAAAATATTGCGGGCAAACGACTCTTGTGTTTTGCGTCTCGTTAACGCACCAACTCATTTTCAGTCCGCGGATTTTTAACTAAAAACCGTGATGCTATCGTGATGCTGGCGGAGCCACCGTCGTATTCATCATGCATGGCTCTCAAAAAAATAAAAAGGACTTTGAAAGGACGAGCTGCTTTACAGCAGCCTTAGAGGAGACGAAAGAAAAATCGCTGATCGAGAACTAAAGGCTCTAATATATGTGTGTAATCGTTTTAACGATCGGAAAGAACGTTGCTGGCGTAAGTGTACTCCCCGACGGGGAGTACTTTGAAGGGGACAATGTTAATATCGACGAATAATTACACTTTTTAACAAATACGGAAAATTCTGGTTATTTTTATTTTTCCTTATAACAATTCGTATAAAATAACGCGTATCGTTCTCGTCGCGTAATATAAATAGTTTGGAAATCGCTCGTCGTTTTCAAAACGTGCGCGTGATTCCATAAAATCGCACTCGGCGAGAGAAGCATAATACGTATAGTCGAGTGTAAAATTGTGTTTTGTTGCGATCAACTGCATCATTAAAATTAATGATGTTACGAAGACGGATTTTTTTTAAAGAAAACAATTTTTTTTTAACACTTATCCAAAAAAATATATATACCTACTTGTTTGTGGAGAGAATATTTCATACTTTAAATAATAACGAAGAGAGGAGGCGCGATGATCGTGTGCTCTAATAAATTCTTCACGACAATAATTATAATTATTTTCGCTTTTCACGTGATTGTCTGTTGAAAACGAGGTCTCGCTCGCGTCAGAGAAAAAGGCTTCGAATTTTTTTTTTCTACCATATACGCACTTCGAACCGATCGAGAAGCGAAATAGCAGCAGTTTGATAATTCATTCGCAGAGTTTTTCGAACAGAATTTTTCCAGGCTCAATCTAAATGAAAATCAAACGTTTTTGCGTTCGGATATTAAATTTTTATACGTCGACGCAGCGAGTAAAAAAAAGTAAAATCGAACTTGACACACTTTTTTTTTTTTTTTGGCAATAGGCCGTAAATCAATCGATTGACTCCATCCAAGTGTTTATCGTATAACTTAGTACACTCGATCAAAAAAAATTTATATTTTAATGTACCATCGACATACACAATATACTTTGGAGTGTCCATAGCAGCGGTTCCCAAACTTTTACCCTTAGAAAATAGATTACGTTTGGCGGGACCCCAATTCTCATCACTCAACCTTAATTTTTTAACTATGAAGTACTCGAAAAAGTCTAATCGTATTGTATGCAGTGGTTGACTAGAGGGAGGACGCGGGGGGACTGAGTACCCCTTCTATTTTTTCAGATATTTGAGCGTACTTCTACTATTTTTTCAAAGAGGAACGCGGGGGACGGTCAGTGCTTGATTTGGGTGACTGAGTACATCAACTAATTTTTTTGGATATTCTAGCGTACCCCTACTTTTTAAAAGAGAACGCGTGGAACGGGTTTATATTTTTATAAAGTTGATCAACTTACATTTTCGTATTAAATATATAAAGTTCACAAAATGTTCTAATATTTACAAAATGTATTGATACCAGATGTCTCATGTCTCATACGTGATGACTGATAAGTAGCCATCAATGATAACCATTCATTATCTATAAATTCAGGTACTTTAATAATTATTACATTCCTTATTCTGTTTTGTTACGATACGTTTTTATGGTTTTATATTAATGCTTCTTAGAGGATCGTAAAAGGGGTGTGGAGGGGGGGGGGCGAAGCCCCTCGCGGTAATGTGAGGGATATTAAAATGCTAGGGACGCTACTCTTTAAAAAGTAGCTAGAGTACTTCTACTACTTTTTTCCCAAGTCGACACACTTTGGGAACCGCTGGTCTAGAGTATTACACTCGGTTGTCCGTTCCGCAACAGGTGGTACTTCTTCACCGAAATGTCCCGAACCGCACGCTTACCGTCCGTAAGTGAGTCGTTTTCGCACGTCCATTTCCAAACGTTCGCTCGTTTTTTAAACATTTAATTTCATTAAAAAACAAAACGGTTGTGCACGAGGAGTTTGTATAAAGTATACCGTTCTCTAATGTGATTATACACTATATACCTACGTCCGTTTTTTTTAAACATTAAGTCGCCCTGTCGACGTTTTGTTCCGGTAATAATTGTTCGCCGTTGATTTATCGCGATATTCATAATATCATCACGTCTGTAGAAAACCAAACGTGTCCGTATATGAGAAATCATTGATTTAGCACCGTTTCAGTCTCGTTTTGTAAACACTCGTGTATTTCGTAATCCGTTGTTGCTGACTGTTGAAAAAAAAAAACGAGGTGCGCTACGATATGAACGTACGTCGTTGAGGGGAGAAAAATTTGAAATCGATTCAACAGCGTTTCGGTTCTAGTGGATATAACGTTAAAAGTGGGAACAGCCGGGCAGGACTGTGCGACGGGTGCGGAGGAATCGAACGATTTTACACTGTTATAATATTTAACACGTTATAGTAATATATTTCAACACAATAAATTATTGTTATAATATTATCATAATACACAATACATTTTCGTTCAATTCCACGTTAAAATGTCGATTTGGAAACAAAAAAAAAAAATGTTAACAATAATATAAATATCGATTTTTTAGCAGAAAAAAAAAAGAAAGAAACCGCGATTATTTTCACATCATATTATGTAATATATCATAGCCGACGTATATATTTATATAATAATGTACAACGAGCGAAACAAATAATATTATCTTAAAAAAACTTATGTGTCGTGTGTATATGTATATATCTCACGAATTCTACACAGTTTTCGAGTACATGCAATACGAGTATAAAGTGTATTAATTTATATTTTACACGATTATCGGTAATAAACGATAGTGTTATATAATTAATATATATTAACGATAGTGTTAATATTACGAACACTGGTATTTTTATTTTTTTTTTCATTTGCTTGGGATTCGAACGAGAGAAAAAAATCAATGTAAAACGCCTAAAACTAATCGCGGTATGTACACTAAAAAATAACATAACGCGCTATTACAAACGTTTCAACCGAATTTTTTTAATATTTTACATATACTATTTTAACCGTGCGAATATATAGCACGTATTATAATACACGATAATTGTCGTAGACGTTTCGTGATCGCGGGCTGGAAAATAAGGGTTAGAATTTATTTACAAAAAAATCGAACGAACAGCCAGCGTTCGTGACGACTGCGGTTGATCATAAAAAAAAAAAAAAAACTATATATTCTTATTCGTTACATTAATTATAAGTATAGCTGGTAAGGCGTTACGACACGTATTCGGGGCTGGGAAATAGGTGATTTATTTTTTTTTTAACCTCGTTGAGATCTAGCGAATCCAATGCGAACGAATCGATTTGAAAAAAAAAAGCGATTCGACTCGGTTAAAAATCGAAATTTTCTAATAAATAAGCGTCGGAAAAATTACAGTAAACACAATTGCAGTGTGTCGTAGAAACTTTAGAATCGTCGATTATTTATTTCGATTCAGATACTTTGTTACGGGGGAAAAAAATATCGACACTCTTAAAACGTCGAGTCAAAAAAAAAAAAAACAGTAAATATTATTACTAATAGTTATGGGAGATAATTTTCGACTTTGTATATAATTTTCTAAACGGCTTCGTTTTTCGTTCGTTATTTTTCCACACAAACGCGTACAGTTGTGCATAAATACCTGCAAATTTCACTGTGTTATATAATTATACTTAAACATTACCATATTGTAATGTGTTAAACAAATAAAAACAAACAAAACATCGCGTCATGTCGCTATTTTACAATCGAAACGTTAATATTTTATTATTATTACTGTTGTAAAATTATAAACACTTAAATTATTATTCGCGTACTTAAACAATACGATATTATTTACATATAATAATTACATATATAGCGCTATTAAAACCAGTGTTGATTTTTAAATCGAGAAATTTAACGGTATATCAAAGAATTAGAACGATTTAGAGCGCACGACACGTTTCAAGTACCGTCGTTTCGACAATATATCACGTGTTTCGTCGTCGTTAACGTTTTTCTCTAAACCTTTTATAAACACATAAATAATAACGTGTTTTTTTGTAAAAAAAAAAATTATTTTACTTCGTTCTAGAAAGTATACCGAATGCGCGGTAAAATATCCGGTTCAGAAATAGAAGAAAAAAAATTCGTTTTAAAACATAAAACGCTATATACTGAAATTTTTTCGAAACGTTAAACGGTTTTTTTTTTATATTTCATTTACAATTTGACTGGAGAAACGTGTGTGCATAAATACAAATTTAATGTTAAATGTGACATTAAGGTTACTTCGATATTTCTCAAATGAAAAAGTGACGGTACATCGTATTGAGCCGTCTCCCCCCAAACGCGTTATACGAGATTTTCTCGGAAACCGTATGTGTGTCGAGAAAATCTTTTCTCAGATAAAGTTTTTTAGTTTTACTTTTGACGCTATTTTATCCGGACGAAATATGTTTAATAGAATGATTTAAAAAAAAAAAAAATTTAAACACCAAAACGCTCACGCGTAAAACCTTTCATTCGCACTTAAAGTATGGTACAAAAACAGTCGGAAAATTTCTCGTCCTATCACACTATACGCCGTGTGTGGGCTTAAAGTAGACGAATGACGTCGTTGTGCGTTTTCGCGTTAGAGTCGGGACGGGGTTCGCTGAGTTTTTCGCATTATTTCATTTAAATCCAATAATAATATTATTCTAAAAAAAAACAACCAGTTAAAAAGTGCAACAGTTGATGGGAAAAAAATTTTCGTTAACGTTCTGCAAATCAGTTTAAATTCGCAGTTAACGTGTCGGACGCGTGTCCAATGAAATCAATTTTGTATAACGACGTGCGGTATTTCATAAATTACGTGAAATTTAATGAATTCCAATTTTTGTAATAATAAAAATGAAATTTTTTTTAATTAACTTTTTTTTCCAGTTTTTTTTTTTTTACTTCAAATACTCAAATAGTCGAGATAATGTCTTTTGTTAACTTTTAACTGTAAGTCATATACGTCGGTAATTTAACTCGATTTTTTGGTAATAATTTTAACTATATTATCCGTTTTCCAGAATATCGTACACATCCGTTGAAACCGTATACGATGATACCGAGGCCGGGGACACCATTAATAAAATATATTTCTTTTATGAATATGATATACGAAAGCGTCGGGTATTAAATAAAAGTCACGGGAGACTTTTTCATTTCCTGCTGTTTTTCGAGTCGTTCAGGTGTTATTTCCACACAGATTTTCTATTAAACGCAGTTATTATACACTCGGAATTGATACGCGTTTTTATCAAATACTTTTTTTTTATTGCTGTTCAGAACGTTTTAAACCAACTGCATTATTTTTTTCTTGTAGTTGATTGTATTTTATCGCTTGCAAAGTCAACAGAACAAGCGCATTTAATACTATCGACTTTTGTATTTCTATGTGTCAATAGAAATCAATTAACTCGCCCAGCCTTGAGGAATATTACGATTGTCGAGGTTTCGACGCGGTATATTTCGAGTATAGCGGATTTTTAACACAAATCATAAACGACGTCTCCGTTTTTCAAATTGCAAAAAATTAACGCCATAATACCGTCCGCGGTGTAAAGTATATGAAAAGTTACCTAATTTTAATTTTAGCTATAACAAATATCGGATAATAATATTTACGCACGCGCTATTATATATATATATATATATATATATATATACGACTCGAATAATTAATATCATTAAAATAATTATCGTAACGTTTAGATAACATATCATACGGTATATATATATATATATATATATATATATATTTATATATTTAAATATTTACAAACATTATCGACGCGCGTCGTTTCCGTGTGCTGATTAACCGCCGGGGCAAAACATTTATATATTTAAAGTTTTAAAAATTTTTTTACAAATCATTATTTATTCCCGGTGTGTGTTTTCCTACTACCCGCACGCGTTTGAAAATGTCCCGACGAAATTTGATTCTACCAACGATTATAATAATATATACCCATACATAATAAATATGTGGACGGGTCATCATTACGTCTTGTCTTGCGGTCATTTTATAAGAATTATATGGGGTAACGTATTCTTTCTTCCATTAACAAGTTACTACTCTTTTTCCCATGCCTAAAATGCCACAATGTGATAATTAATAATAAATATAAACAAAAAAAATAGCAAATAAGACCTTTTGTATGAGCGGGATTGATCTAATTAAGTATATAATTATTCAAGGCAGATATTCCAGCCATCAGCGAAAACTTCGGCAAAGTTACATATATATTTATATGTGTAATATCAAAATTTGAAAATAACTGTTATCACCACGTATAATTTCCAAAGATAATAAATATAATAATTTCATTAAAATAACCTTAAAATATACCTCATGCGAGAAAGAGAACCATTCTAATAGTGACTTCTCTCTTCTTCAAAATGGACCGCTACCCGTGCACATTCAATATAGGAGTGGCCTATCCATGTATTTCTTATCTTCGAGTATATAATACCTACCAGTAGACAATTATACGAAATTAGAAATTTCGAAATTCGATCAATCGGTTTTATGTAGGTATAAAAACACCGATGTAACTATTATTGATATTGACACGCTTATAGTATTTTTTTTACATTATCCTACACAGAATTTATGTGATTAATAAAAAAAAAAAACTTCTTTAAATATCAATTTTTAAACTGTTGATATTACTGCACCATCGCGGTGCCTGAAAAAAAACTATTTGTAATTTTATCGATATCTGTATATAAGAAAATTTCTTCTCGTTGACTCGTACAAATCGGGGAGGGGGAATAATTAAAAGCGGCGTTTACACACAAAAATCGCGTATATCGCGACCGAAATCGAAAATATTACAATATAATAAAGTAATATTGAATTTTTTTTTTTTTGGGGAGCGTTTTTTTTTTTTCAATAACAAATACAAAACGATAATTTATGTTATTACATATCGTTACAGTTTACAGTGAGCGATTACGGTCGGTTTGAATTGCGCCTCGTCGTCGAAATGGTCTCCGAAGTCACGCGCGACAGAAATAATGGCCAGCGGCGTATCCAGCGGCGGCTTCGGACGCTGACACCGCTGAGACGGCTGCTGCGGAGGAGGCGGTTGCGGCCTGCGCGTGCACTCATCAGATGGAACGAAATGAACTGCCCGGGCTGTCGCGGGACGAGTAGAAACTCAGGTAGAAGCACAGCAACAACAGGACCACCGACGAGCCGAGCATGTACACCGACCACGATAGATGGCACGTGCCTGAAACACGAGCGAGGGTTTAAGTATGTGTGTTCGGTGTATGTCGAATACTGCAGCAAGTATATTTGAAAAAAAAAAAAAATGAGTCAAAGTATCTACACTGCATGCGGATACCGTCGGTACGTGGATATGTCTTGTGGCTACTGAATTTATAGTCAACACAGGACTGTCAAAATAGCAACGATTGCATAGCGGAGAGGGATCAGTGTAGCGTTGAAACGCGTACCTAACAGATATCTAAAATTTATGTCTTAACAATATTACTGAAACCGGTGACGGAGAATAAATATAAAGAATACCGCCGAATAGTTTATAGCAGCTGGGTATAAATTAAACTGTGAAAATTGAACACAATATAGTCATCGTATATAGCGTAGATTTGTATCCGCGCATTATTAACACAGAGCATCTTCCTTGCGACTTTATTCCCTCAGTCAGCAGTCTCAACACCCTGAAAATATCTTTACTTTTCTCTGGACACGCCTCCGTGCAGATCTCTCTTTCATCTCATCTCTCCCGAGACAGTCATTACACCCTTACCTGACCTTTTATTCCGTATTCCAACTAATCCTACTAGAAACCACCAATTGTTCCCCGTGTACCCACCAATTCCACTTTCTACGCACCGAATCATTCTCTTCATTGCGAAATCTTAACAATTCTAACGCTAAAGTAATGCAGAAATGGGCGAACAGTTTTTGAGAACGCCAGTTGTAAAGCCGGGGATGATAAAGTCGTCTTCTTTGGGTCGACTGTCAGAAAGTATATGTAGGTATACCTTGTGCGTATAAAATAAAGTCGACGCGTTAGAAGTAATTTCGTCCGACGGACAATGTTCGATTTTCTGAATATATTATATTCTCATAAATGAATAATAATATCGTAATTATTTCATAATAATAAAACGTGAAACACTCACTGGAATCTCTCGTTTCCAGACGCATGTAGAACATATTATATAGGATATCATGACACATAATATGCGCGTTCGTTTTTCATTTTTATTTTCTATACACTTTTGAATGACAGGTATTTCGATATTTGTGTTACGTATATATTTTTAAAAAAACGACGAATTTTCAAGACGTTTTTTTTTAAAGTTTCTAAATTTTTTTTTTTTTTTTCAGGTAGAGTTCTCGACAAGGAAAATTGCGGGTTTTACAATCATTAATAATTACACCGTTTGTGGCCACGGTGGCTTTCAGAGACCAGCTGCAGTCGCTTTCACGTTATTATTTTTATTGTCGGTTAGAAAATGTAATCTTTTAACTTGACTGAATTTTGTATTTTTTATGTTAACTTAACGAGTTGAAAAAAAAAATTGTCCAACTCGCTCTCAGCCTTGATAAAAGTTTCCACGCGCATTCTTCTCGGCCGGCTTTCTGCAAGGATTCTCCGCCCGTCCCTCTGGCTGGTCCTATCAAACATTAAATTTGAGCAAGTGTTTCGTAAATTCAAAAGTTTCAAAACTTTTCCCCCGTACAACATTATAAGTACTCGTACATTTGACTTTTCGTTTTAAAAGTCCACCGATTAAATGGTTTTTTTTTATATATATTTTAATGTACAGAGACAATTTCATTCGTGTTATCATCTATAGATCCTGTAATTATTAATTTACGTTCGTAGTCGTTGCAAACGATCCTAATGAGTATTGTATCGTTTGAAAACCGACAATTTTTTTTTTTTAAACGCAATTCTATTACACTATTTATTCGTTACACTATGTCGTGAAAAGTGAATCCCTTATACGAATATTGTGTAGTTTAATACACTTGCAGCAATATAGTGTATTGAAAACGACGTTTTGCAAGGTATATGTATATATATATTTAGAAAAAAAAGATTGACCGCATCAGCAACGCGGACAACGAGATGAATATTAAAATGAAAATTTTCGAACGAGATTGTGTCTTAAACGATTTCTGTAAATCGACTATTCGATAATTAAAAACTAGGAATAATTTTCTGGTGTCGAAATCGACACCGACAATTATTTACGGAGAATAAATCGATTTGATGTGAGAAAATGTTCCGACATTTTCCAGCAAGACTGCGTGAAAAACGTGTGGGCAGTTATTACAGTATTTTATATTATAGAAAACGTTTTAAGAATCGATGGGTTTTTGAGGCGTTTATTGTTTTAAACGAGCGTTTAGGGAGTGGAAAAAATTTAATCTCTTCGATACGATAATTAATATACAGGAATAGTGTGCGCAATACCGATGGCGTCATCTGGTGGCAATACTCTGTCGTCAATAGAAATACGGTCGCGGAAAAATTGACAGATGACGCCAACGGTCTTATAATATTATAAGGGTTCGGATTTAATATTAATTTTTATTGCGAGTAGATAATTATTGAATTTAGGCGAATGACAGATATTCGTTTCAAACGATTTATTATATATTTTTACATGTTTCTCGATAATTGCATTTTTTTCATACGTATTTACACGTTTTTTTTTCAAAATAAAAAAAAAATACTACAATGACCGTTGGCAGTGACGGTTAAAGAAGCACATTGTATTTACCCGGTTAGGTTAAACTGCTTGAAATTAATCAGAGACGTCCATTGCGGAATAAATGGGAAATCATTGCAAACCGAGCCCATTCCTTTGCAAATATAAAATTTACATCCGACTCCAGAATAAGATTATAATTATATTACATAAATTGTACATTTTTAATATAAATTTCTAAATTTGTATTTTTTTTTTTTATTCCGTCCCTCATAGTACAGGGAGTCCTGTGGGAATTCCTCAAGACTCCTAAAAGAAGTCCTGAGAGTTTCCTCATAAGCTCCTTGTGTCCGCGTTTTAATCCTATCATTAGGAGTAACTCGGGTAGTTAGAAGCCTAACATCGCTCTATTATAGGACTCCTAATATAGAATTTTTCTTAAAAGTTCCCAATAAAAGTCTTGAATACACTTTTTAGGACTCTTAAATGAGGACTCCCGTATAGGAGACTGTTGGGACACTCTTGGTTTATTCCTGGGACCCCCTGTGCTATGAGGGGTATAAAGCAATTTTTCTTATTACACATTGTGACTTTTTATTTTTTTCTTTAATGCGTATAAATCCGAATTTAGTTCCGATGCGAATGATATCACACAGACATTGGTGATACAAATCACTAATAATTATTTGGGAGGGCCGAATATAAAGCTGAAGAACCTGCTACGCAAAGAAGAAGAAGAAGGAGAATTCTAATTATATATTATATATCGTTAATAAAATACGGTGGAGTTTTATTTTTCTCCAGTTTATTTAATATTTTTAATAATATCGATTAGAATGAAATTCGCTCAAAAATAATGTGCTTGGAGAAAAATCGAAAGCGTTTGTACACGCGAGGCGTGTTATAACTTAAAACATCACTACGCCTACGTGTAGTTATCGTTTACTTCTCTCAAAACGGCGACACGCGTTTTGCCTGACTAAACTCGATAGAAAAATCCCTCTTTGAACGCGATTATTGTTTACATTTTTTTTTTGCCCTGCGATTAAATGGCCATTTTTCTTCTCTCGAACTATACGCTCTGTTTAATTCCTTGTAATTTTTTTAAAATTCTCTCAGACGACAAAACTCTGTAATCATTTTTTATTTCGTTGTAATTTTGTCGACGAATATCGATGCGTGTCATCCGTTCGCACTGTACTATTCAGAACATTATTTTCGCGCGTGTTCGGACACTTGTTGACGGAATTAATTGCGGTATAAAAAAACGTGTATATGTATTTTTTTTTTTTTTAAATAACAAAATCAACACGTTATCGTCAATTTTTCCATTAGCATTCACGCAAAAAGCACGTGTCAAATCCCGTATTTTTTTCAATCCTGGATATCGATTTTTATAGTTTTTTTCCAAAAAAAAAAAAAAAAATTGTTAATTAGTATTATTACTCCAGCGGTTTTACGGAAAAAAAATTGAAATTTCTACGCGCACAACGCCGTCGATTTCGGTGAAAAGATTTCGTCGGATCGTCAAAAATAAATTAATAATACTATATAATATATGTCGACTGTTATTATAATAACGGTCGGCTTTTTTTTTTACAAAGCCAAAATAAATTTTAATAATTTTATAATATATTATATACGCGCGTTTCCTTTATTCGTGATATCAATCAGAATTGAATAATTTTTTTTTTTACGGAAATTTACATTACATTTTATAACGTTCTTGTATTTCTGTATATATATATACATATTATATTATAGGGATATATATTTTTATGATTCGGGGTAATGCGATAGCTGACGCTATATATATATATTATGAGATCCTTTGGGACATGACTCTTTGATGTTGTATTTCATCGGTCATATTTTTTGATAAAAAAAAAAAAAGAGAGAAATCGATTTATATCAAACGAACGGACTGAATTAATATAATTTCGTACGATGTCATGTGTAATGCAATGTATGTATAAGATGTGCCACTGGGATCTAACAAACGCCGTAACTTTTGCGCTTTTCAATATTACGTAATAAAGTTTTGTGTTTTTTTTTTGGTTTCAAGTAGGTAATATCGTTATACTCTTGCGCGCTATACATAACACGGCAAATAAATGTTTAAAAAAATTATAATTATAAAGATAAAATAAGGGAAATTTTTTTTTTAAGATTCCGGTGTACATCATTTTTTTTTTTTATACGTCGTTAATCTTTAAACGATTTTTACAGAAATTTCAATTAATCCGTTTGTTTTTGCAGTAAGTTTTAAATTATTTATATACTCGAAAGGTTCCAGTGTTCTTTTTACGAGATGACATTCATCTGAATAATATTTGATTCACGGACGTTTTCACGCAGCTATATTATATGTATTTTTTTTTTTTTTTTGGAAATATTCGTTCACACGTTTTTGACGAATATTTTAATTAAAATTTTTTTAACAACGTACAAATCGTGTGTGTAAATTGTATTTTATAATACTTAATATTATTTATGTGTCGGAAATTGTTCGTTTACACGTTAAAAAGAAAAAAATAAAAGAAATGAATTTCCTTTAAAATTATACGAAATTTAACGCGACGAATTTAATTTATAAAACATTTTTTTTTTTTTTGCATTTAATAATTTGTACACTATTTTTGTATGTATATCGACGAGATAATTTTTGGTCGAATATCGTTCGTTATCGCACTTGGCTGGAAAATGGAATTGACGACGGTACGTTTACATATATATATATATATATATATATTATAGGGAAAGGTAATATTATATAATATTATATACACCATATACGCGCATTCGGTTGAAAGGGCCGGTTATATGATGCTCGCAATGTACGATATAACATCATTTTCAAGATAAACACATTATTTTCATTTCATTTAGTCTTGTTCGTAACAATTGTTAATAACATTACCATTATATATTGTATATATATATATATATATATATATACTCGTGCGTCGTACACCGCGGGCAAGTATATAATATAAGAATCGGATTTATAGGTGCTTATGGTTCTATAACGTATAATATGATATAATATCTGCAGGACCACGTCGACAAATTTTTTTTTTTTTAATTAAAAATTATAGTAAATATTATTACTGTTATTTATAATAAATGATTAGTATAGTAATAGTTACGTTCGGTATGAAATCAATAAAAAAAAAAAATCGCATATAATATATATATATATATACAGTGGCGTCATTTCAGTTTTCGAAAGGGGGAGGCAAAAGATTTAACCGGCCCCATTTAACTATTTCCAATATATACATTTAGCTCAATACAATTTCTATTTTACATAATTTTGATATTTTCGTTATCATATTCACGAATATTCTTCGAATTTAGGGGTAACGTCAATAACTTACGCACTGCCTTCAACAATAACCATGTTTATCGAAAAAACTCCAGAACCGCGGTAAGTTGTAACCACTATTTAATCACTTTTAATAGCGGTTATAACCTGTATACTTTTTTATTTTATTATTAATTTAATTGTAATCCACTGTTCACCACGCGATTTGTTATTACTCATTACTATAGATTTGGTTAGAATTATTTATATTTACACCATAGGTATCGGCATGAATCATGCCGGCCCACTGTTAACAAGGGGGGGCAAATGACCACCCTGCCCCCCACCAAATGGCGCCACTGTATATATATATATACGCGCGATGTCCAGTGATAGTCTCGTAACACGTTTTAACTGCACATTATATTATTATCTCTATGCAGCGAACGAATGTTTTTGATTATCGAATTTTCGAACGTTTGAAACGACTTTTTTTTATTGTCCACCTCACTCGGGTAATCATCAGATTAATAGAAAAACGATTAAAGTCGAGTAAAAGTATTTTATCGAGTAAAGGGGGTTTTTTTAATGCTCGATAGGTTTTGAAAAAAAAAAAATAAAATGCGAAAGTATTTCATTTGTAGCAATTATTATTCACCTATATCATCGTTCTTTTGAATAGTTAATTTTTTGGAATTATAACACATAATATGTACGTGAACTACTATAGTTTTTAAGTATTTGCAACTTCAAACGGTTATTTTCAGATTTAATTTGTGAATTCGATGTGTTTTTTTTTTTAATACGTATTTTAATTGATATTATTATAAATTCACAAAGTTTTGATTAAGTAAATTAAAAAAAAAAAAATTAATTTAAACTCGAAAGTCGAATTTTTAATTTGTCTAATAACAGGTGGGACAAAATCAAATTTGGACGGGGCACTCGACTCATCTCGCCACAGGATTATCGTACGCAAAAAAATTTTCGCATTTCGCTGTTATTGTCTTTATAAATTATACAGCTCACATTATTTCTACGTATGTTTTTTTTTTGAATAATATGTTTAAATTAAAATTTTATTGTACTAATAAATTAGTGATGCTAATTAAGATCACTTATATAATATAAAATATAGGTAATAATTCGACACTGAACCTGTGTTATTATATATTAATATTTGAAATACATTATAGACTATTAGAGGTAATAATAATAATAATAATAATAATAATAATAATAATAATAATAATAATAATAATAATAATAATAATAATAATAATAATAATAATAATAATAATAATAATAATAATAATAATAATAATAATAATAATAATAATAATAATAATAATAATAATAATAATAATAATAATAATAATAATAATAATAATAATAATAATAATAATAATAATAATAATAATAATAATAATAATAATAATAATAATAATAATAATAATAATAATAATAATAATAATAATAATAATAATAATAATAATAATAATAATAATAATAATAATAATAATAATAATAATAATAATAATAATAATAATAATAATAATAATAATAATAATAATAATAATAATAATAATAATAATAATAATAATAATAATAATAATAATAATAATAATAATAATAATAATAATAATAATAATAATAATAATAATAATAATAATAATAATAATAATAATAATAATAATAATAATAATAATAATAATAATAATAATAATAATAATAATAATAATAATAATAATAATAATAATAATAATAATAATAATAATAATAATAATAATAATAATAATAATAATAATAATAATAATAATAATAATAATAATAATAATAATAATAATAATAATAATAATAATAAACGTAACTCATTAATTTCAATTTTTATTATAAATTATGTATAGTTTCATAGAACACAATAATGTATACTTTGAATAATATGACGGCATTAATAAAATCCCGTGTTTTTATATTCAGTCTGGGCGGTTTTTTTTAGCACTTTTATTATGCATATAGGTACATAAAACCAATAATGACACGAGCTTATATTGCGAACGCAATATTACAATATTAGTCCGTATTTCTGTTCTGCATAAATATTATATGAGATTTTATTATTGCAACACATTTATAAATCATTGTTATACGCAACACGCGATATTTACACACGCTGCAGTCGACCGAAAAAGTTAA
Source organism: Slavum lentiscoides (assembly GCA_032441835.1). Classification (NCBI taxonomy): domain Eukaryota; kingdom Metazoa; phylum Arthropoda; class Insecta; order Hemiptera; family Aphididae; genus Slavum; species Slavum lentiscoides. Next base: position 1,455,808 of record CM063714.1, on the reverse strand, counting down.
TAATTCGAATAATAGAATAATTGGTCGTTTGACAGTTTGGCCGAAATTTTCAAAGCGATTTGTACGTGTTATAAAATTTTTTTTTTTTTTTATAATTTTTCATTATCAATGTGTCGAAAACCCGGTGAGGCGGTATCGTTGTACTCGTTGTAAATCTCTCGAATTCGCACCTGATTCCCAATATCGATATAGGTGCACTATATATGGCTCGGTAGTCACGTAGCCAGAATTTAATTTAATTTAATTTTTTTTTAAGGGGGGGAGAGGGAGGATTTATTTAAAAAAATTGGAAATTCGATATATTTAACTATAATAATAGGTTTGATCAATTATTATCGAACATTTGATCGAATGTATTATTCGAGACCAGAACATTTCGATTAAAAAAAATGATCGAAAAGTTTCACAAACAATTATTATTACTGTTATTTACTAACAATGTATTATTATATTAAAAAAACCTTGAGTTATTAGTAGGTAACTAAACTGTATAGAAATGGAAAATATTTCGGGGGAGGGTGGTTCGGATCCCATATGAACCATCCCCCCGTGGATACGTCACCGGTACTCGGATTCATATGTATTTAAAAAACCAAAATATGTAATAAAAATTTTCTTTTTATACAATAAAAAAAAATATATATGAAAATATGGATATTTATAAAAAAAAGTTACGAAAATTCAAAAAGTACAATTCGTATATAATAATTAACCTTATTCTGGTACTTCATCGCGATCAGATACCGTGTTATACACACTATGAAATCGTCGAAGTTAAATGCTCTGCGAACAGGTCGTAACACGGATTTGTTGACCGACTAAAGGAACGCGCACGACACGAACAGATGTAAATTTCATATTTGTAAACGAGTGAGCTGAGTCTGCAATAATATCCCATTTGTTCCGCAATGGACGTCTCTGATCAATTTTAGGCAGATTAAATCGGGGTTTTTTTTATTTAACGCACCGCGCTTCTTTGACCGCCATTGCAAACGGTTTTTGTACTTTTTTGTTTTTACAAAAACGTTTAAATACGTAGGAGGAAAAATAGAATTATCGATAAATACGTAAAAGCATATGTAATATCGAGTACGGCTCGTTCTAATTAACAAATCATTTGAAACGGATTTAGCACTCGCCTAAATTAAATAATCTAATCGCAGTTTTCACTCGGACGACAGCTTTTGTCTTCACACTATATAATTAATATAGCGGGAGAGAGAATTCGCCGAGAAACGGTTCTCACCTATATAATATAATAGCGAGTAGCCCAAAAAAACACGTCGCCCTAGTAAATAAACTAAAATATTATTTCACGTGAAATTTCAGTAGTAAAAAGCGAGTTTTCGACGGTTTTGGGAGAAAAAAAAATGTCCACCAGTTCGTGATATAAATTATAGCCGTGTACTGCAGTGGTGGCGGACTGGCGAACGGTGTGCCGCTATATTCTATAGCACAATATCTAACTAGCTGGATATCTTTATTGTTCAGCTTTTTTTTCCTTTCTTTATACGCGTGTCCGAGCATTTCTTCTTCAATGTCAGTCGAGAAAGAAATTTCTGATGAAATTGAATACAAAGACGTATATACGTATATATATTGTACTCGAAATGGTAAAGAATTCATCGCCGTCAATATTGTAATCGAAATAATAAAGTGTATGTTATCGATTACTCGTATTGTTTTTTTTTTTTTAAAATAACAAACGAATTTAAACTGTATCGATTATCTGTTACGTTGTGGCGTTAAACAATTTAGTGGGCTGTTAAAAAAAAAAAAAAAGATTTTTACTACTTTAATACCACCAGGCTGGTAAAACAATTTTTGACCCGTTTATCGTTGAAGAATACGTTCCATTCCGAAACCGTACACGTTTGCAGTACGTACGAGTATGTTTTAATATTAATTGTCTGGCAAACGCCGTAATACAATATAAATGTATATACGTATATACAGGAAGACGATATCACAATAATAATTATTGTGTTCTACGTCTATTCGTATACCGTTTTAATTTCCCGACGGTACTCGCGCATCGAGGAATTTTAATAATAAAACCCTACACATCTGTATATATATATATATACGTATATTGTTGAGTATATTATTATCAGCCGCGAGGGTGGAAAAAAAGAAAGTCGTATATAAAAGAGTAGTCCCGCTTAAAAATCGAGCAAGACCGCGTATTCACGCGTGGAATATTATTTCAAAATTGCTACGACCGTAATGTGTGTATGTAAAATAAGCTGCTCTGTCGTGATAACACCTAGTTTATACCTAGTTTGTACGGTCCAGATATGTTCCCGCAGGACTCCTTCACTTCTCGGTTGTCCCAGCCGATCGGATAAATAGCGCCGCCGCTGCTCACCAGTGCCGCTGAAACGGAAAAAAAAAACACAGTTAGATAAAAAAAAAAAAAACGTTATAAATCGGAAAAATACATTGCCGAAGACTACGTATATATATATATATATTTGACGAATCGAAGGATTTAACTTCGAAACGTTGTGCGCAACGTCATTTTTATACTACGCAATACCGATCGAACGAAATAGTATTTTTGAAAATTTTCTTTTTATTCAAAAAAAAAATCGAGTTTTATAAGGTTCTTTCGCGTATGACTTTCCGAGTAAGAAAGAACAACAAAAAAAAAAATGTATATAAATTCGAAAACTTTTTTTCAATTCGGCGCGTAAAAACACACTTTGTGCGATCGGTGGGGGGGCGAAAAAAAGTTCAACGATGTCGTATACCCATCATAATATATTAAATTAATGATTTTAGTTCGGGCCAAATTTTTATATATATATATATACGATACCAAGCCGATTTCTTGTTAAACTCGGCCAGTATAAGAGAAAAAACAGAGCCACAAAAAGAATTTAAAAAAAAAAAAAATTTAAAGTTGAAAAATATATTTTTTTTTAAAAATTTAACACGAACGGACCGAATTATTACAAAATATACCGTCGTATACGTATTGAGTAATAATTATTCTTCGGATAAAAATTAAACGGTAACGAAATTACAAACCGTCGCTAAACGACTGGAGAACGAGTATTTAATTATAGCGGTATACGTTATACACTTAATTATAGCGTCGCAACTATCTACAAATTTTAAAAAATTTTTTTTTATTGTGTATACATTTGAATAATCGTCATTTTTTTTCTATTTTTTATTAAATTCCAACTATACCGACGCGGTTCATTTGATCTCGTGCGTTTGATGCCCGCACCGATTACTATTATACATCATAATACGACGAGAGATCGAATTATAGTTTGACGTTACCGAGTTCGGTATTATTATTATTTTTTTTCTCTCAATTACTTATATTACGGAAAAATATACGAGTTATTGTTATATAATATTAAATTTTCTCCGAACTCGTTGAATTTCTTTTATATAATATTATTTCCCGTAAAGAATTGCACGATGAAAAAAATACTTAATCATTTTTTTTCCCTTTAAACAAATTCGTCCGATCGGTATTTCTGTAATATTTTCTTCGTGTAAATATAAAATGACCGGTTTGATCTTTCAGTCTCACACAGCGGTCGTATTATCTTATTTATTTATTTTTTTTTGTCCCGGGTCCATGAGCTGTCTGGAAGCTGATTTTGCAAGTTCAGTCAAAAACGAGCAAATAACCGTACTAGCAGTGTCGGCCTGGCACACCAAAGGCCCCTGGATCTTTTTTTTCTGGGGCCCCCTGCCCCTTGGTTTAATATGAAGATAAAAAATACATATCAATAAAAAACAATTCATTATAGGGTGTCCCAGATTCAGGGGCGGAGTGACTCTAAAATTCTTACCGAGCAAATAAGATTTTTCCGGGCCACTTACGAAAAAAGTTGATTTCTTTTTTCTTGGACTAGCGCCTTCTGTTTCCATATACAGTTAATACAGGTTAATAAAAAAATCTGTGGTGAAGTTAGAATTTGGTGGTCAGATTTAATTTTTAAATCATAGCAATTTGAAATTTGACAATTTTACCGTGTTTCTTTAGTAGGTTTATTTTTTTCCGTTTTTCGGTTCGTCCAATGGATAAATACCACGATTTGACGTGTACGGTTCGGGGTTCGAACCTCTGTTCTCAAACCAATTTTTACATTATTTTCTTTTATACATTATAATAATACAAGGCGAAGATTTCAAAACTGGTGGAGACATAGCGTTCAAAAACATTGGTATAAAAAAAAAAAAAAGATGGGGCCCCGGCCGCATTTGCGGCCTAGCGGCCATGGCCAGGCCGACCCTGCGTACTAGGTACTCATAACTACTGGAACCAGTGCCGTAGCCAGAAATTTATTTTTTGGGGGCACTAGATTTTTTTATTTGTAAATTTAATTTGTTCGACGATAACATGGATTAACTAGTGGCTTAAATTTATGTATATATATAAAATTTCGGGAGGGGGGCACGTGCCCCTAATGCCTCCCCCTGGCTATGGCACTGACTGAAACCGATTTTGCCGCAGAGCCTTCTGACAAATTATTGTTATTTTAGTGCGCCGATTCCGTTTCATAGCGATTTATCACTGTTCAGTTATAAAAAAAAACTATATCGCCGGTATATTTAACGTTTCAACAATAATTATTATTTTAGAATCCGATTTATTTCGAATTTTTTTTTTTTCCGGCAAATTATGTTATTCCGTTGGAAATTGAAATTAAACGTTTTCAGCTTTCATTCGTATGGGAAATCCTGTTAAAATAATATTGTACCGAAGTTCGGTCCGGAATCTGTTCTTTATCGGACCCGCGACGATTGCAGCTTTCAAATATTTACAACAAAACTCTAAAATCTTTGTCCGATGAATGTATTCGCATACGTCCCCGCACCCGCGGATCTCGCGGCTCGATACCACCTTATTTTTTTCCTCGTTTCCTCGGCGGCGGGGAGAAATGTCGTGTATACGGGAGACAGGAGTCCATTTATTAAAAGAAAAAAGAAATTTTCTTCTTGTGACCGCGACGGGGGATTTGTTTGTATTATAATATTATATACATTCGCGGTGTACGGAATCCTCGCGCAGCTCGTGTATATATAAGGACTGATAAGGTTCGGCGGAGGAACCCGGGAGAGACAGTGAGTAATATAATATAAAGCAAACTCTCTAATACGATATGTATATTTTCCATTCGGATCGCATAAATCCGAGACTAATAGAGTATTGCGACCACGTAGTGCTAGACCGGCACTATTCATATCCCGTCTCTGTGTGTTATAGCCTCACGTTGTATTTGTATAAGCGCGCGCGCGCCACCACATAGCCACGCGCTGCGGTCCGTCTCCCGCCGGGCCGCCATCGGCTGCTGGCGCGGAATAACACCACTGTATAATATATTATTATTATTATTATTATTATTACTTACGTCGACAGGCTTAATTCGGTTTTGCGTGGCGTTGTTCTGGCAACGAATATTGAATTTTATTATATTCAAATTATATTATATATATATATAAAGTCTGAAGTGGCGCAACTATAGTTCAAATCTTGGGGGTGCTACTATAATTATGAATCGCTTATAATGTCGTGGGGGGAGGGCTCTGCCCCCCCACACCCCCCAAACCAACATTACATATTGCCAATATTTAGATTATACGATCATTTATATTTACAATACCATTTTTGGAGGGAAAAAATGTGACTTATTTTATTACTCATAATAATTTCTTATATTTTTTTCGAATTTAAAGAGTCAAAAGTAACGTAATAACTACGCTAAAAGTTAAAACCAAATAGGTACTTTAAAGTATTTGTTAAAACAAAAACTTGCGATTTCAAATTTGAAACAAACAATATCACGGTTGAATCACGAGGACGAGGTTATCACTTTATCACTTATTATACAATCCGCTCTGAACCGTCCATGAAGTCCTATCGATAACTATGACTATCGACATTCATTCACGATTAATGATTATCGTCCAGTAATCTCAACATGACGACATTACGTTACTCATTCACTATAATTTATTTATATGAATTATAAATAATAATATTTTATTACAATTATAATCTGTATGCGAGTCGTTGCAAGACAAGAAGAAAAAAAAACTGATAGTGAAATCTTAAAAAAAATAAAATTACATTGGTAAAATTATAGCTGATATTTGAAATTAGTATGACATGGAACTTGGGGGTGCTTCAGCAACCCCTATCACCGCCGTAGTTGCGCCACTGTATATAGTGTTCGGTATTCGAATTCGTATCATTTAAAAAAATAATAATAATAAATGTTTTTTCCCGAACGCTCGACACGCGAAGATGCTTTCCCGGGTACAAACGCGTTTCGAGTATAATTTATAAAAACGAACTCTTTCCCCCATTTTCGAGGTATTTTACGTTTTTTTTGATTTCAATTATTGAAATCGATAATCTCGTCTACATTATAATAGTCGTCAGCTCTTTTTAAACACCGGAATCGCTCGCGTCACGAAAGTACAATAAAAAAAAAAATTACCAGATTGGTAACTATTATTTCGATAACTGGTAAAAATGTCGAGTGTCTCGCGTTGTTAAATAATTTAAAAAGAAAAAACAAATAATAATAACGATATTTAGATTTTATAAAAAAATCGACCGTGTCAATCGAGAAAAACACCGACAAGGTCTGAATCGGAATATAGTAGTTATACCGAAAAAAAATTGTTCTCAGACAAACAAATTGAAAAAATAGTCACACGTCGTTCACTCTCCGTTTGGCACGGAATCTAAAAAAGAATTAAGTACATATAATTTTGTGTCGAAAGTTACGTTTATGGCGTGTCGTGACTGGTGTGTGTAATATACAATAATCCAATGGAAACAGAACGACGGTTTGTAATTTTACAAACTTGAATTTATGCAGTCGTATTAACATTTTTTTTGTCGGTAAAACGATAAAGAAATTTTAAAACAACGTCTCCGAGACGGAATCGATAACAGCCGATCCGAATGCGAATTTCGCCGAACGATTTATTCGGGAAATAATCCCGTATTCTATAATAATGACTTAAACCTTTTTTAATGTACAACACGTAGTACAATAAATGATATAAATTCCGTTACACATACAAAAAGAAATTAAACGTAATAAATTTCAAAAAAAAAAATATTTTGAATATAAAAGCAGATTTGTAAAAACACCAATTTATATTAAATAACATTGAGAACACGACGGGTTCGGTTTTTTTTTTCGAAAATTTAATTCACGGTATTTGCCGTAATTATTAAAACTCTTTTAATTTTTTTTCGTTTTTCCCCCTAACGACGACTAGCTGTTTGTCGAAATCGGCAGTGCGCATATAAACAAATTTCATACAACAACTTCTATTTCTATTTATTTTTCACAATATTCTTTTTTGCTCGATTGTAAATATAAAACACATTTTTTTTATATATATATATAGAAATTTATTATTTACCAGAGTATTGATCTTCAATTTTTACTCTGCAAATCATTTTCGTTGTTTTTTAGTTAAATTTCTTTTTACACTTTTTTTTTTATTACATAAATAATAAAAAAAAGAAAAACAACGTACGTGGAACGTAAACAAATTAACAATAAAACGGGAAAAGAAAGTAGTCACCAGATAGCGCTACGACACAACATAGAAGGCGCGGCAGAACGACGCATATAAATAGCGGTCAGTCACACACACACACCGCAGTCAGACGCGGACTACGTTGTTTACGCCTGATCGCCGTGACTACACTGAGCAGTTCAATGGTTTCGGACCGCTATTTATAAGCGCCTTTCTGCCACGCCCTGTATGTTGTGTCATAGCGCTATCTGTTGTCTACTTTCTTTTCTCGTTTTATTACGGTCGGCTGACACGCTGTCGGTATATGCGGGTGTTTAGTTTGACGCTGACCGAGCGACCGATCGTACGCGCATACGCAATCTTTATTATTTATTTTTTTATTTATTATTATTAATAATATTATTTCGCGTATTTCAATGAAATGAAATGAAACGTAAGGATTCATCTTTCTTCGTTGTACACTCGTATACACGACCGACCGAGTTTGTCGTCAGCTAAGCACTAAACGCTCGATCACGACCGATGATCAGCGCGCTCTGTCGGTCGAACATTAATTCCAGCCTTATACATGCTGTTCAAAGGGGGGAAGGGGCGAAAATAAAGCATAACCATAACATAATTGGACCAACTTTTATGACACAAGTCGATGTTGTTAGGTCGGAGATATACTAAATATGAAAATATTAAATTCCATGATGGGAGGTCCACCTATCGCCCCCTCATAACCGTCACTGCTTCACTGAGTCCCGACTCGTAGCTCTGTCTCTTTTGCTCTATATCGACCCCCTTACCTCTCTCTCTATGCGCTGTCCACGAGTTATTAATATGTCTATGCACAGAATTATTTAAAATAGTTCAATTATATACTGTCCTTAACCGCGGTTGAAACCATAGTGGGACCGCCATTATTACAGATAACACGATAAGAGATACGCATAAACGTTATCGTTCGTCGTCAGTTGAGAATGCAATTAATATACGTTTAGTTTTACGTGACATCTAATATCCGAGTAATTCATAATAATAATAAAAAAAAGTTCAATACGTCGAACGGTGATTGCTTCAGCTCCCAAGCATCCCCCTTAAATCCGCTACTGACGTCGTACGTTATACGAGGAAGATATTGTTTGAAATGCGAGCTGAACGAAACGATATATAGGCGGGCTGAACGCGAAAAGCGGAAAAGTATGAAAAATTCTTATAAATTACGCACAAAAACAAGCGCAGCTGTAATACGCCGAACACACGTGTCACGAGAATGATAGTATCGATCACACTGAGTTCGATTCGCGCACAACAGTAATCGCGTATACTTACGTATTTTATATAAAACCAAAAACAAACGCGAGAATTCGACAAAACCGACGACGACACGTCGAGTATTACGTTTCACGATTAATTTTGTCTGAGTATTACGGCGTTATGTTTTATCCGTCGACGACGAGCTAACCCGACGAAGACACTAAAAAGTTTTACGATTCGTACGAGGCGCGTGTTTGTTCGAAAGAAAAAAAATTCATTCCCCTTGCACACTAGTCGTTTCGAAAATATTATACAATTGTCGCCTCCACCGTCCCGTTCGGATAATTATTCGCGAACTGTTAGCGGCTATGGGCTAGACTGAGATTCCTGAATATTATTATAAATTCGTTTTATGCCGACCAGCTACAATATTTATCGATTTTGATTTTACAAAGACTATTTCTTAAATTTACCACCGGTCTTGTATGTAGGATCCCAGAAAAACAATATTATCGCGGTTATAATAGTGAATAAACAATGTCGCCCGAAATTTCAATCAGTACGAAATATAAAAAAATAATAATAATAGGTCCACGAGAGAAACAAAAAAACTTATGACGTTAACGTTCATTTTTTTTTTATCAGAAATAAGCAATTATAAAAATCTTATATTAGTATATAACACTTAAATATACAGATTGTATGTATTTTAAATAAGCATATTTTTCATTAGACCCGAAGTACTTTTCACATACTCGAGTGCATTACGTACATCTTCCAAAACATATATATATATATATATATATATATATATATCATATGATAACGTCATCTTCAAATACATGAATATTTCTGAATTGCCCTGTCCAGACCTCAGTCTGTTTTTAATTATTTTGAAATCGGCTGATATTTGTTGAGAGAGCAAAAAAAATTACGGACGTGAATAGAACAGTATAGACAGCAGAGTTTAATAACGTACGTAAGACTCATATAGGTAACTATATAAATAGTTTTCGTTAATTTTCCATACAAAAAAAATCAAATTTAATTTGTTTTTTTTTTTTTTGTTATTGCCGGGTTCTTTTCAATCGTGGTCCGGGTCATAGTCGGTCCTTCGTGCCGTGCACTGAGGTATTTCGAACGACGGGTTTCAGTCGCGGTCAATCGTTTTTTTTTTATCGTGCGTCTTTGGAGACGACCAGAGAACGATACTTGGAACGCCGGCTAAAAAAAAATGATAACCCCAGTGTATATAAATCGTATCTATATTCACGTTTTTTAATTTAATTTAATTTAAAATCGCAGTTATTCGGATTGTTCGAAATAAAATGCGTACAACAATATTTTCGTTTCGTTATTTCTCTTCATCACGTCCACAACGACATAGTCGACATGTCTGTTTTCGGGATTAATGCGTGAATTAAGCGATTTTCGGATAAAAAAAAAAAAATGTTTTACGAATTTTTGTAAAAAAAATCCGTTTCCTGAACGATTTCGAAAAAAGACACTTATTATTAAACTTTTCATTGACTGCAGTCGAGACTGTTGAAAGATGAACGACGATTGCGATCTGCGGAGTAAAGTCTGAACCATACATTATAATCGCGAAGAGAAGAAAAAAATTTATACTTGAAAAGTCGTTTCGTTTCGAAATTAAAACGATATTATTTTTCCGACGGACTATTATCTCCATCGTTATTGCGTTATTATTATCGCATTGATGTACGCGCCAAAACGTAAAATATTATTTAATAATACGAAATATAATATTATGTGACTTATGTATATATATATGTGTCGTATTACCTATCAGTATTCTACAATTATTTTACATATTATTCATAAGCACGGGCGTGTAATCAAAGACATGTACACGGCGACTCCTCCGCGGTTAAATTAATATATTATTCAGTTCCCAGTCATCGTTTACAATTATTAATGCAAATATTCTGTTCAATATTCTACACGAGTGCGTTTAGCTGTATAGCTAAGCAGTTAGCGTCAACGCTGTATCGCGTGTCTATACATATACGCAGGTATATATCATATTTAAACATACTATAGGCAAAACAACAACGACAGATAGTAAATAATAATCCCAAGCCTTTATACTCTATTCAGCTCTGGACGCATAACGATTTCCGTGTGATACGGAAAAGAGTTACGTTATGTAAATAATATTCATCTAAGTACGTGTCGACCGGGCCCGATTCAAAGGAACGGGTGCATATAGTGCGTCATCCGATTCGGGGCCTCAAAAAATTTGCCAAAATTTCAAAACGAATTGGCCAAATCGCGAGAAAAAAAAATTATGCACGCGTAACGGCCCGCAAAAACGTTCGTTTTACGTTCCATTTCAATAAAAAAAAATTCTCAATCGTCCGTCTGGTAAACTACATTTTAATATTGCGACCAAATGGATTAGATGTGTTAGAAAAACGTTAATTTTACGCTTCGCAATGACATTTCATAAGTTTATAAACTATAAAAGACATTTCCTATACAAATTTATTTCCACCGGTTTTTTTTTTTTTTTTTACTATAAAATCAATTTTTTCACCAAATTTAATTATTATTTCCTTAAACGTTGTAGGAAAAAAAACGCGTATTGAACACGATTTAAATGAAATTAATTTTTATGTTTCCCCGTATTATAATATAGTTTACTATAACGTCGTAATACGACATACTGCAGTATATTGAGACGCCCACACCAAACGGTTTTCTCGCGATTACTTTTATTGTTCATAAAACATTTAATATTCGATTCGGGAAACGTTTCCACGCGGTAAAGTTTTATTCGAATAACATATTAACTACGGCACGGGCCGAACATTTTTCAGGCCAACTGCACGAACGTAATTTTGCGCTTTCGTTGATTTCGCGTTGTCGACGTACACTTCCGCGTGTGAGGTTTAGTAAAAAATAATTCGTTTAAATAATATTATAAAATATTGAGTATTCAGTAAAAAAAAAAAAACCACCGATATAATACGAACGAAAAATATTTCCGGGAAAGTATATAAATAAAAATATAATATAATATAAAAATAAATATCCCTTTATATACTAAATTAAAAATATTTACACACAAACACACTTTACATACGCAGTAGAATACATTTGAATATGTAATGGAAAAACTTACGTATAGGACGAGAAAATTAGTTTATCCCTCCCCCGAGTTCGGCGCGCGTAATTCCGTACGCGCATACTGATTATTATTATTATTATTATTATTATTATTTGCGAACAGGCCGCGAATAAAACACTGTTGACCGCTGTTTAACATAATTATAATATATATATATATAATACTCGAATTTAAGTGTTATGTTAATATTGTCATACCTGCGCGAAGGCCGTAATAATACGCGGACTTTTGGCTTACAACAATATTATTATTATTATTATCATTTTACACAAATGCGGTGGAATAAAACAATTTTTTTTTTTTTTTTACGTATTAAAATTTTACGACACTCGAATAATAAATATTACGGAATCGATTCAAAGTGTTCCGGAGACGGCGGATTATTTTTGGTTAATATCGTTTTTTTTTTTTTTTTTTTATAACAAAACAGGCCGTGGCCCAAAGTATATATATATATATATATATATATATATATATATATATATACTCGTATATACAGGAAATTATAAACGGTAATATTGACATTGTATTTACATAGTACGAATTAACAGAAAGAAACAGCGACGGGTCCTATAACGTTTTTATAACGTTACCAGTGGCGTCGTTTCAACTACTTTTTTTTTCTCGCCATAACCCTGTCCGAAATTTTCAATACAGGAAAAATAAAATAACTCATTTGTTTCCAATATGAATAGCACTTATAGTACGGCGTAGCACGACTCATCGTGTTTTAGACCAGTGGTTCTCAGCATTTTTGTAGTCGCTGACTACCAGACGGCTTATCAACTATGACTGCGGACCATTTTGGATTTTGATTCAAAAAAAAAAAAATCAAAACGCTCTGACTACAGATTAATGTATTAAATGCATACAAACGAGTTTAAACACTACATTAAAAACAGAATTGTTTTCCAATACAATACGGACCGGTTAATTTTTCATCGCGGACCGGCGACGGTCCGAGGACCCGCAGCGGTTGTTGAGAACCACTGTAATTAGACGGTAAAAAATTCATGATTTTTTTTTTTTATAATTCGTTCAAAATTAATTTCAACAACAACGTATGATTTAGCCTGCAGTATACGTGTACACAAAAAAAAAAAAAACGAATTTCTTGCCGCACCACCTGCACGTTGTTTTTTTTAACCCTCCGTATTGCGATAATCACATTTTAATTGAAGTAATTATTATTCGTATAAAATCGGTTTTTGTATCATTTAGAAAACGCGTTATTGTCTTTTGCACGGTCTATTGATACGGCTACGATGAAAGGCGTTGTCATTTTAAATCGTTATAAATATTTGTCTAATAAAAAAGAAACGGCTACCACGTGATATATTTTCAAACGCGGTATAAAAATATAATATTTACCTAACGACGTCGCGTTTCACGTTTGCCAAGAACAACACGATTGACGAATTCACAATATTTCCATTTAATCTGCGATATTAATAATTAATGTATCTAATCGATTTGTAGTTTTCAAAAGAAATAAGAAAAAAATTTGTAACTATAAATCTGCAGTATATGCCTGTATTAGACGGGCCAACCAATTAAAAAAGGCGAGCTGAATTACCGTAATATTTAATTTTAAATATTGAAATACGCGCATACCTCGCGCGGTCCATACAAATATGGCGCCGGTGAATTTTACAATACATTTTTATCATAATTATAATATAAAATAGCGGAATCGTTCTGCAGCTTCGGAGTGCAATTAATTTTAAATTTATTTACAAACGCTAACAATGAAAATATAACGCGCGTATATTTTTGCGCGGTAAGATAACAAGTTAAGAGTTGGAATGATCCCAAAGCCGTGTATAATATGTGTACCGGTGTTAGCCAGAGCTATATCTGGCCGGCTTAGGGGTGGAGATTACCGCGGCGGACGACGAGTCATTATTATTTTACAAAGAAACAATACGCGGTAATATCCAGTCGGTTATTGTATAAACAATGGGAAATTAAATATTATTTTTAAAATATTATTATAAGATATTTATATAAAACAAGCAAAGACCGATTTCATTTTCGGTCAAATAAAAGAAAAAAAGTGTACTGTACCTATTATGATTAGTCTTAAAATAATTTATCATTCTAAATTGTACTTGCACATACACACACACACACACACACACACACACACACACACACATAAATATATACAGTGGTGTTCCCATAGGGTATACTCCATATAGGCCGTATACTCCCAAGATTTTTTTTTAAAAATCATGGGTATACTGCGTATACTCTCAAGTCATAATGAAAAAAAATTCAAATTGACTTCATCTCCATAAATGGCTCTCTAACTGTAGACGTCAGTCCACGGATATGTGAAGGGCTGGCTTCGAGAACATAGTTCGGCACACTTCGCATTATGTGATAAAGGAACCAGACCAGAAAGGGAGGGATAAGAAAAAATGTTTAATAAATATATTTAAATGAAATTTAAGTAAATATATATAAATACCTTATATTAATACCTTTAATTTTAAATTAATCTAAAAATAATGAAAATGAAAATGAATTATTATCAACCGTGGTGGCGGCGCGTTTCTTGTTATCCGCCACGCCACGCGAGTGTTATACTATCGAATTGAATTTTAGCCGGACAAAAAGACAAAAAAATCATCCGAAAACCACGTCGAAAATCTAAAAAAAAAAGTATTGGAGAGTGTTGTGTGTGCGTTTTGTTGTCGTCTACGTGTCGAGTGTCAACGGATTGGCATTAAACGCGTGTCAATATTAATCGAAGCGAATGTTCGATAATATATATTTTGAAATCGACCTTTTGATCGCGGTGAGTTTTTAAGCCGAAACCCTCTACACGTATGGTATATACGAGTATATTATATGCTCGTCCCGGCCGCGGGCTCGTGTTTTACATATAATTGAAAAATTTCGCGTTTCGTCGACAATTTCCCAACGAGCACGGTCGATTTTCTATGACGGATTCCCGTTGAATATTTATTATTTTAGTATATATTTATTAAGGGCGTTTTCCACATCAAAACGGGGTAGCGTGAAGGTTATCGATTGTAATATTTCTGTATCCGCGTTCCGTATACGCCCGTCGTGCTGTCAGCGGATGGTCACAATCTAAAATTGATATATAAACGTCCCGTTATTGGATGAAAGTTTTTTTTTTTTTTAACTTCAATTTTTTTTTTTTTGCCTCGTCGACGCAGTTTAATATAATACACATTTGCTGGAAATTTCAAAACTCTAGGTACTCTATTTTCGAAATGACGAAATGATGCGATTTTTCTGCGACTCGTTGTAACCGTAGTATTGTGGAAAATCGAAAAAAATATAACTCTTTATACCTAGTACAAACTAGACGAAATTCGTTACTGCAGGATTTTAGCGGAAAATTCGTACGCAGGAAAAAAATTCCCTATAAAATCACTCCGATAAGAATCTAAAATTTAAAATTCTTTTTAATAAATTAAATATTAATTTATTATTAATTTCGCGTGCCGTGATATCGAACGATATTGATTATTACGTTTTCAGTAAATGAAAACCACGAAATATAAACTGGCCGTTTTCAAATCTTACATAATTCAAGTAATAAAAAGTAATTTTTTTTTTTACTAAATATCTAAAAAAAAAAAAAGTAATAGTCGTTTATAGTTCGTTGCCCGTAGCTAATAACTTTAAAATAAAGTGGGAATTAAAAATTGTATTTAAACAAATTTACCGACGTACGTATATAGGAGTGCAGTATATGTAAAAAATTGGCCACCGAAACGCTATAAAATTTTTTAAAAATAAAAACGCACTCGCATGAGTATATATTGTACATCGAGTATATTAGCTTGTCTATTACAATATGCGTACATGACTATATAATATGCGTCAGTGATAATTATAAGCGAAGCGATAAATTAAAGTCAATAAACGTCCTATAAACACGTCATTTTCGATTTTCGTCAAGTTTTCTATTCCAGGTGAGTGCTCCCCGGCGTACGTCCGGAAACGTCACATCACTTATCCGCTGATATACGACCGTATTAGAATAAGTGCCTAAGCGAACAACATGAACACGGCAATTTATTCGCCAAATTGTACTACTTTATATAGGGACGCGACGAGAAGTCATAGTACCTAGTAGGTATTTTTTTTTTTTATACGACGGATAGTCACATACTCGCGTATAATCGGCGTATCTAATAATTTTTATTATTTTTTGAATTAATCAGTTTAACTGATATATATCGTGTATTAGTGTGTTTTGATCGTAACCGCTGCAGAGCACTTCGTCCCAGAGCCGTCTTAAGGTTATGTGAGGCCCAAGGGCCCAAAATATTTGGGGGCCTTTGAATACTTAAATTATGATATATTCATATATATATATATATATATTTTTTTTTTTAAAACACATAATATATATTATATTATTAGGTATTAAAAATTATACTTTATTAATAAAAACTATGGCAATTTTTATTAGAACCTCTGTTACTTTATTGTTTATTATGATATATGTTCAAAATGTTAATATTTTAAAATTAAATATTTTTTTTTTTATCATTCGAGATTTATTAATTTTTTTTTTTAAATACCTAAGTAAAAAACAAAAAATTTATATGAAATTTTGTAAATAAATTTGGGGGCCCCGGGCCCTGGCTCTCCGGGCCCATGCCTTAAGACGATACTGCTTCGTTCAATTTAATTTCCGAAGGTAGAAAAACGAGTCCAACGTCATAGCGCTGCAGTAATATCGAAATCGTTAAAAACGATCGTATATAGTCATTTCGCGAATAAACAGTATACGAAAAACTATCAAAATGAAAAAAAAAAAATACGAAAAGCCACAGTTTCGCTTAAAAAAAAAATCATAATATTGCGTAAAGTCGTAGCCGGTATTCGTCTAAAATATATTATTTTAGAAATTGAGTGAAAAAACAAAAAAATTATAATACTATTAGTTATCGAAAACGATTGCGCGTTATCGAATTTCCGACGCTTTTACAACCGCGATTTTTAAGTCTTAAGTCAAAACAATTTCATATCGATTAAGGTGAGGCTGCGCAGATTGGAATCGGAACCGTGATTTCCGAAAACCGCCGGAATATTATCGAATTCAAACACGCGACTATTTTGAGCTCTAAAGAAAACCGGTAAATTACCGCAGAAGACCGACAATAATATTATTTAAACCGGCAGTGTTTTAATTCACATCCGCGCGTTACGCACTGTAATTCCGGAAATTATTGCGTAACAGAAAAACGTGCGGTAATTCGAATTTTAATCGAAAATTCTACCAGAAAGAGTGTTCCGATCATTTTATTACTCATTGAATACCAAACCATAATATAAAATCAGCAAAACTCTTAAGAAATGTAAATAATTATAAAGAATCAAACATACGAGACGCAATAGAAATGTCGAAAAATAAATAAATAACTGGTTAAACCGCGGTCATTTGAGTCCATTACAAAAATTCAATATTAAAATTAATTTAATGTAAACCAGATGGCGGCAGCGTAGACTTGCGGTGGGCGTGGTCGTTGACTCACGACCAATCGACGCGGCCGTATTTTGGTGACGTCATCACAGATATAAACTGTATAAATACGGGTGTGTACGGAGTGTTAACGGTTTACTAGTATAGTAGCTGGTTCGCGCTGAAGACGACAACGTAGTTATCAGAATGGTACGTACCTATACGCAATAAAAGTATATATTGTTATTGTGATTTCGGGTTTATAGTGTACAGAATTATTTTACCTAGTTGGCGGTACTTTTTTTAGAGATCATTTTTTGATTTTCTCAAAATCGCCTAAAAAATAAACACTACCGAAAAATTACGTAAAAACTGAAAAAATGTAAAATATTTACTCCGTAATCCCGAAAATAATTACACTAGATTCTTGAAATTTACAAAGAATACGTAACTTTATACAATATACTAGCACAAACAAATTTTCAAGAAATTTTTTTTTTAAATTTCGGGTTATTATTATGGCAAACGTCACTTAAAATATGATCAAAAAGTAAGTAACGATTTTTTCATTTTTGCTTTACCGTGTACAAATTTTCGATTAGATATTGCTCGGGTGATCTCGTCACGCGTATTGCGTTCCGCCGTATAGCGAATTATACTTTATTATTGAAGTGTTTTTCGATTTTCTCAGTACTGTTTTCTTATGCGTAGTAATATTCAAAACCCGAAGAGAAATCGTAAGGATTTTCTCAATAGTTTTTAAACGCGGCACAAAAAAAATGTGTAAAAATACAGCAAGAAAACCAAAAAAAAAAAAAAAGCGTTTTTTCCTTACTGGATACATTAATAATTATATTTTACACCGAAACTCCCCTTAGAATTTCAAATTTGTATATAGTAAAATATGCACACTAAAAGTTTATCCATAAGTATTTTTCGTTTCGTTTTTCGTTTTTTTTTTTCAGGAAGAACGCGCTCGTTAAAACGCAGCCGGTATTCGTACGGCGGCGGATCGATTGCAGAGGACTAAGGACGAGGCGAAAAAAATTATTATTATTATTATTATTATTCAAAGTCAACATGCACGTCATCACTGTATAATATAATATAATTGTACGCGCTGTGTACATAGGTGCGCGCACGAGAAGAGTGCAGTTTCCCGCTTCGAAAATTATTATACCCCGTTTAATCGAAATGTGTATAATTAACGAAGTCTGTCTTTTATAAAACAATGCGCGCGTCGTGCCCATACGACCGTGAGAAACTGCGCGCATTTCCTCGGAAGAACCTCGGCTTCGTTGTTTTTCGAAAAACTTTGTTCTATATCACGCTATACGACTCGAGTGCACGAAATCATTGTCTTATATATTATATCGTCGAGAGGCTGTTCACATATTGTATACAACAACTGGCAAATATTGACTGAAAAAGTATTAACCGTAAAACATATTCACCGTCGCGTTAACAAAAGTATTCTAACTCGACTATTCGAGGTTTTTGTTGGATTTTCATTCGTCAATATATTTATCGTAATATTATCATACGAATTGTTATAATATCGAGCAGGGGCTTTGATTCTTTTTTTTTTTTGAAGGATGGCCGAGTAATAATCATCGTTGAGTTTTTTTTTTTATACATTTTAAACACTAAAGATTTACACTTGTCAGACACTTTCCGACGGACACCGTACCGTTCCGTAACTTTACATTATATGTGTTCAAATCGGGTAATTCACATTTTAACGTTCCGTTCATACAGACAGTTTCCGTCTGACATTCTGTGTAAGAGAATATTTTATAGGGACCGATCGTGTCTGTATGAAAAGTGTGAACGAACAACAGACAATATGTCCCATACACAAATATTTTATTCAAGTTATACGAATGTACGATTTTTACGGAAGGGTTAACCGCGATGTCTGTCGGTACGTGTCTGACAAGTGTGAGTCGGGCTTAAACCTTAAAATTACAAAAAAAATTACCGAATTCTCAATCTATTAAAAACTGCGATTATTATAGTATAAATTTTCGGCGGTATTGCTTTTGCGTATAGTCGTGTTACAAACGATAAAAACGTTGTCTAATCATTTTTAATAACAAAAAATAAATAAAAATACTATGGAGCTTAAAAGAAATTTTCTTATAATTTTCTTTATCCTTGATATCGGTGTACCAAAACTATAAAAAATACATATTCCTATAACGATCCCCTTCAAAAAGAAAAAAATTAAAAGTTAATTCCTACAGCTATTATTAGGTAAATTAATTTTCGGAATTTTTTTCCCGAACAAACTATGACGCTCGAATTGACAGTGTGTTACAATACGTGTGAGTATCTATATACTACACCATTTTAGATTCGAATATAAATATCCCTAAAGCGCAAAATTTACTAACGGAATGCGTAGACTTTTAGTCGAAGAAAAGTTGCAAAATAAACATAATCCGTAAAACCAAAATCGCACCGATAAGCATCGAATTCTAGATTTGTCCGGAATCTAAAACGTATCCGCGAACACGTCGATTTCGGTATAAGAACACGATTTTAGATTCCGAGAGGAATCTTTTTTTTTTTTCATGTCCGTACCCAACAATTTTACCAGAAGGAGTGCTCCGGGTCTTTAAAAGTCACAGTCTGTTTCCGGTAGCAAATTGCGTCCAGACGGTACTTTAGAGAGATCATTTATCGATTTTCTCAATACTTTTTTCAAGCGTCAGAAAAAACTAACGAAAAATTACACGAAAACGCGAATTCGTCGAAATCGATTATCGTTATTTTTTCGTTGTTTTAAAACTATAATGGACGTAGAAATTTGAAATATTCATCGAATACATGAGTTCATATTATATCAATGAGCATTTTTTTTTTTTCAAAAACTTTTTTTTTTCATTTCGGACAATTTATAGCAATATTATAGGTTTTAACGTCATTCATAAAAAAAAAAGTGTTAGTTTTTGTTTTAAACCCAATAGATATTACGCCGAAACGATATTATACCGTTCAATCGTCGACATACCAAACAATACGCATTATATATATATATATATATATTATATATTCGTGTACGATATTTAAATAAATACTCGTATATTTGTGTGTGTCGTCGACGGTATCCGCGCAGGATCACTGCCAACGTCAGACTGTACCGGAGGATTCTCGATAATTCAATTATTCGCTTCGAACGAGAACGACGAGAGGGACTTACAGGCCGAGACGCGTGGAATACATTAGAATATCTAACGAGCGACGCGAGCGCGTTTAGCAGCCCGCCCCGCGAAGTCAAGGAGCGCGCACGTTGACGAGACGTGCAAATATATACACACGGCGCGCGAAGTTGCGCTACAGAGCTGGGGCTTCGTCCGCGGATTTAATGTATAAATCATTTATCGCGCTTCGCATACGCCTATGGGAGTTATCGCGATCGCATTGTTTACACGTTGGAAATTTACGTGAAATATAATGAACAATACGCGCGGTTAGTAAAAACGGCGTTGACAAAATTTTTTTTATAATATGTTATTTATCATAGATAATACGTAATGGATAGGCCATGTGCATTCAGTACGTATATAGCGGGCAGCGTTCCCGAATAAAGAAGACGGATAGCAATATTAAAATCACGTCTTTTATCCTACTCAGCAAGAAATTATTTTTTTGTTCCATGAAATAATAATTTGTTCCATGAAATAATAATATTGAATAATAGTCATAGACCTTATACTAATAGACGGAGCATGGTAGTAGTTCCTGCGGTCCACACGGTAGGTGCGCTGTACATGTTGTTCTACGCTTCTGCGCATGTGCAGATGACAAACCAAGTTGTGCAATATTCCTATACAATATAATACAATACTAACACTGCATTTTGATAAACGATAATGAATGTACTCGTTTTTTTAAATTTTGTTTTATTTATATTATTATATAATATAATATATTATATTATATAGTAACATAATGATTTTCACGTAATTTTTTCTAATTTTTATTGGAGCAATATTTTGTACTAGAGAATCGGCGTCACTGCACAACTAGTTACTCAAAACCGTAGTACCCACCCGCACCCCGCCCAAATGCTCCGTCTATTAGTATAAGGTCTATGATAATAGTACATTCTGTTATTTACGTATCGGTTGTCTAAATAATCGGGAACGCCTGATAACGAATATAGCCTATCCATTATCTATGGTTTTAATCCGCACTGTTATTATAGTAAATTTTATTTTATTTTTTTGAAAGCTAAACTTCAAGAATGGACGGGTCGTGAGCTGAGGGGAACATAATTCGAATGGTACTGATTAATAAACCTTCTGCGGCAAGCCACTACGTAGGGAAAGACCTCGGCAACGGTGGCAAGACGGAGGAAATGCAGACACTTAAGCATGCGGTAGACGGAGCTGCAAAACTCGAGTCCGCGCAATTGACCGTGATAAATTGAGGGGCTTAATAGAAGCTGCAAAAGGTCTTTTATATATGGCTAGAAAAGCGAGGGGGAAAAAACGTTAAATTGTAATTAAATCATTCTCGAGTCACTGTTTTTTTTTTCGATGATGTAAATAAATTGGCGCGTTACAATCCGCGTTATTAATTAATAATAATTTATTAAAAAGATAAGAAATTTTCGTATAATATACGTCAAGAACCATATACACATATTTTTCGAGAAAAATTGTTTAAATTTTATTTTCTTAGAGCTATATCTGATTTGAAATCGATTCGAATCGTTGTGAATATTATACGCGGATCGTTCTGATTAAAAAGTTTGCATTTCGCAGACAGGAAAACAATTCGAATTTTAACGCGTATATATTCCTCTATAATACCTATAACGCAGTCGTATCACTCAAAATTATCGCTTAGAACTATGAAAAACGCGGTAATTAACATTTAAATAGGTATATGTATATGTACATTTTGTTTGTCGTTATATCGTTAAACAATTGCATTTTTCGCAACGATTTGTTGTCTTTAGCAGAAGCGACCCATAAATTCTTTCCCCTCAGAGCTTGACGCGTGTAAATTTTTAATGTTTTTCCGCGTAAAATGACAACAGAATATATTAGGAAAAACACAGAATGGAATAGAACAAATTGTTCAAAATAGTGAAATAATATTTTATATTTGTAACGTTTGTATTTATTAAAAATTAGAAAACGAAAACAGAACTCTAATCTCGAGCTGTTTGGTGGCCTGGTTTTCTGTGTTTTCGGACGATCAAATCTTATTTCACGCTTGGTTTTTTATTTCATACAAGAACGGAATTTACTTACACGACTTGTTTATATAGAATTTAATGAAATGCGACGCAATTTTTTTTGTCTCAAAGTAGGACATTTTTGCGTTCTTTCAGGATCTTATTGCCCGAGTGCCCGATGGAAATGCCGGTATTCAATGACATCGAATTGAAAACATTATACAAATATATCACGAAAACCGTGTGTAGAGTTTTTAAAACATTTTTATGTACCTGACTTTTGAATTCGATAAAAAAAATATATCATTATCAATTACCGGGTGGCAGGGCGATAACAAATAATAAACGGTTTTTTATTATTACGTATTAATATATACGGAGGATTGCGAGAGTGCGCGTAAAACCGTTCGATTTGTCGTTTTGAAAAACGACTGGTGTCCAAGAGCAGAATATACCGATTCGTCGTTTAGGTAGGTCGCTCGACGGGAATGTACGGCTAAGAGCAGATAGGTACGGGAAAAAGTGTCTATAGATTTCCTCGGCGCGACGCTGACAGGCGTTTTGTTTCCGAAACCTTCTCAACACGGAACAATCATTCAGCGTGTTGTGTTCGCCTTATACGTACGCGAGGATATACTGCTTTAGGTTTTTTTTCGTTCTCATTTTATTTACTATTTTTTTTTTTACATCCGAACCGTGGCCGATATTTCTTTCGTTCGGCAACGATTCCTTTAAATACTGTAATACGCGTCAGAGGCGTACCCTGCAAAGGAGAGAGATTTCGGGTCCGGACCTCCCTACCCTTAAATGAAATTTTAACATTTTTTCATACGATTCGAATAATAATTAACCAATATTTAATATTGTACACGTAATTATAATTGAATCGGTCATTTAAAAAACAACACAAGTCATCAAATTGAAATTTTATACAAACCACAAATAACTTCATTACACCAGAAATTTAACTTTTTTTTGTACTTTTACCTCTTTATACATTTATTTTTAAGGTTTATTACATTCATAATTTGTGCTTTTAAATTGTCTATCTTTGACTATATTTCACTAAAATAATATAAAACTTATTTGACTTACGTTGTTTTTGAAATGACCGATTCAATTACAATAATCAATAATTCATAAACATCGATTTATATTTTCGCGAAGAATGTATTAAATTTATACGTTATGCGTATGTTACATATTACGATTACTGTATTATCATCATTGTTGTCGTTATTAGGTTTTTTCGTTGTTTTTTTGTGCTATATTTTTAATTAATTGTCGAACTCAATAGTGTCTACT
This sequence comes from Slavum lentiscoides, assembly GCA_032441835.1. Lineage (NCBI taxonomy): Eukaryota > Metazoa > Arthropoda > Insecta > Hemiptera > Aphididae > Slavum > Slavum lentiscoides. The sequence goes on along the minus strand of CM063714.1, from coordinate 1,431,922 downwards.
AAAAGTTCTAAATAAAAAATAAAAAAATACGTTATGCGTACATATCAGGTTATTTTTTTCTCTAGCTGAAACGTCTGTGTTTAAACAAGTACGGACCCTCCTTCTGAAAAAATATGCTGGTTGCGCCACTACTGATAACATTATATTTTCTTAAGACGCGTAATTAATTACATTTAAATATAAATGTATTGGCCGAGACGAATATTTCACGTGATATTAATATTCACTGATAGAACTTGGAAACATTTTTTCGGAAATCGACGAATTTATATTGAAAAATAAAACTATTTAAACGCGTTGACTGTTTTTCGAAAATACTTTTTGCCGTCGACATATCAATTCTCTTGGAACGATTAATCATTGTGAACTGGAAATCCGAATAATTCGTTCTCAACGACCTTTGTAGAATGACATTACTGACATTCGAATTTCGTACTACACTATATTCGAACCGCACAAAGCGTGTCGTATTCAATATTATGCACGGCCCCTGTAGCGCGCGGTTCCGTTTCTGGTCGATCTGTAACGCGTTTTTATTACAGTTAAGTAAAAAAAAAACAAAAAAATTTTTTACCTTTATTGTGACGAGGCGAATTGTTATTGTTCTTTACCCTTTCGGCTGATATTTATGTATAAAAGTATATTAATATATCTACCTACACGACGTTAAGCGCCGTTTTGAACGTTTTCGATTTGTACGAGAGTAAACGAAAAAAAAAAAATTTCAATACCGAAAAACAACGTTAAAACGATAAAATAATTCTAAAAAAAAAATTAGAAATTTCCACTTTCTGTTTTTGTATTCGCCAATAAGAAGAAGAAAAGCGCTACTGTTTTACTGCTGCATATAGGTCACTCTACGTATACCTCGTGTACGTTGTATACGGCTCTAGACTTAAATCGCGTCAGGGACAGGCGATAAGTGGAGGACGCTAATAAATTTGACAAATCGTCACTTTTCTGCAGATGGGAGCAATCGCCGATTTCGTGTGTCGTTTTTTTTACGAATCGATAAGCTCCTTGCAAAAAAAAAAAAAAAAAAGAAAAGAAAGGATATCGTTCAATCGTCGTTTTCTATAACCCGTATAATAAAACGTGGTGCGCTGTGCAGGTGCTTACTGCAGGAATGTTTACGATTGTAAAACGTTCCGGAAATAAAAATATATATATATATATTCTGGTAAAATTAAAAATTCCAAATGGAAATTACGCGAACGCGTTATAATTTCGAATATTAATATATAAAGTTTTGAATTTTACGGTATGTGAAAAAAGGATTATTAACGGTTTTTTTTTTGTCGCTCCGAAACGCGCGACCCGGAGAAGAAATTCGGTAAGGTATTTTTTATTTTGAGAACTTTTTTTTTTTTTTATTATTATTAAACGAATATTGCTGCTGGATTCTGAACTATAGCGCGTATACAATACAAACTCGTCGAATACAGAGTAGTGCAAATCGAGTTATTTCCGTGATCGTTCATGTCAATCGTTAAACGTATATTACGTAAAGTTTAAATTGGGTTATTTTCGTCGTAAATCACGAGCGAGTACGATTGCCCAAAGTTCCGGCGGATTGACTTAACCAAACTTCTAAAAATGACTCCGCGAAGATTCGTTTTTTGACGAAAACGGGATACGCGCGAGTTACTCCGTATAGTATTATTGTATAACGAAAGAATTCACCGTTTTTTTTTTTTACCGACTTCAAAAAGGAGGTGGTTCTCAATTCGGTTGTATTTTTTTTTTTTTTTAGTAATTTAGTTTTTTTTTTTTTCATATTTTCCGATTTCATAAGGATTGACCTAGTATATCCTACCTAACCGCCCGGTCAAATGTATGGGAACATGAACGACGATATGACTATAATGCGACTACTGTGACTAAAAAGGATGAACATAAAAAAAAAAAAATAGAAACCGACTTCAAAAAATGCACTAAAAAGTATGAAACGATCGATAACCTTTTTGAAATTCGTCGCCGATTTCAAAAAGTTTATCGATCATTTCATAATTTTCAGTGCATTTTTTGAAGTCGGTTTTTTTTTTTTTTTGTCAATATGAATATACACTAAAACCGATTCCGTAACGCGAAATCAATAAATATATTGCGTTCTACAAATGAATTATGGTCTCGGCTCCGGGTAATTCTTGGCTATTAAATTATATTTTTATCGTTTTCGTATTTTCAAAAAAAAAAAACCGCCGAACAAAACGTAATAAATAAAAAAATAATAATAATAACTTTCGTAGGTACCTATGTATATACACAATATTATATTACTACGTGTGCGTAATAATAAAATAACACGGATTTCCGCCATATAAAACGGAGAAATCGTCATATTATAGGAAAATACACCATCGCCGAACGTGTACGGTCGCGTCAAAACGACGGGTTTCTTTTATTTCCTACTTTTTATTATATAATATAATTATACACGTATCGGAAGGAGAAACGAAAAACTTCGCGAGTTTAATTAACACAAGTCGACTATAATTTTTTCGTATAAAATAATCGAATTTATCGTCCGTTATGATTACGTATAAAAAAAAAAAAAAACCTTAATGAAAAGAAGAAAAAAAACCCTATTCTTTTATACCCTTGCGCCCCTTGTACACGCAGTTTTTAATTAGAATTTTATCTCCGAGCTTTACAAAATAAAAAAAAATAAATTATGTAATATTATAACATCCGCGGCTTTTGTTTGCTCCGAATATTATTAAAAAAATATTCGAAAACGTGTGTTTTTTTTTCATTCGTTTTACACGCGCGATATTAATATACAGTGCGAACTAGAGAGCCTTGATATATAAGAGAGTGGCCAACTCGGTGCAAGTTTTCTATTGGCTGGCTGTTATCATAGCTTATGGACGCCATTAATCGTCCAAAATAATGTTTTCCACATACACAAATGCTTATTAATTTGTCATTTCGACGTTTGTTTTTACCCGAAATTCGAAAATTAAATTCTGTTTATTCTCTTATACTGTATTATATTCAATAATATAATATAATAAGTATGTATACCTACCAACCAATTTATTATGCCATCTACCTACGCTGTTCTAATGTGTAAATTATAGTAATTTTGTTAATAAAACGTATGTAACATCACTATTTTGTGTTATTTATAAGTTATATTATTTAAATAGATATATGAAAGATATCAAATAATAATGGTTGTGCTTTTATAGCGCACAAAAATATTATCAAATAATTTAATCGAAAACTAATGTTTCTAAAATTTTACCATTTTTTCAATTTTTTCCATCCTTTAATATGCAATCTTGAATCAACCAATTTATACACAATAAAATTAAATTCTAAATTTACGAATATAAATATGGTTAGTGTTACATGTAGAATGCCCGGGATTAAAGTGTATTGTTTACATTTTAAAAAAACGCGGGAATCGTTTGGACGATTAATGGCTGCTATCACACCCGTTGGCCACTCTCTTATATATCAAGGCTCTCTAGTGCGAACGAATTTCTTTAAAACCGTAACGGGCTCGACGCGTACAACATAGAATGACCGCGATATTATTGTTATCGACGTTCTTCACTCGTAGACTGTTACTTGGAAAATTCGCAATCAAACAACAAACGCGATAAATATTTTTTAATCATTTCTCGTTCGCGCAAATCGATTGGTCACTACGTGTTTATTTACTTCGATTACTATATTATTCATACGGACCGCGAGAACGAATAAAATGTAGACGTTAAATCCGCTCGACGTTACGCGAATTATAACGGAATACATTTGAAACGGGGAAAAAGAAGGAGAAAAAAAAAACGGTTTAATAAAATATATGTAATACGTTTTTTTTTTTCGTTCGTTTTGAATTTAATGAAAAAAAACACTCCGTCCGTCCGACTGTACGCCGCGTGCGAACGCTCTTCTAGTAAAACTATATATCCGAACTACAACTATACCGACACCTGCAGCATCTTCAGTAATGTTAAACGTTAATCGGTCCGGCAGAAAGTGAGTCGACTCCCCGCGGACGATTACGAACAGAAGCGACGAATTCTGACTGAAATATATCTGCCCAGTGTTTTTTGACAACGATACTCAGACAGTATGACGAACTCTTCTTACTGTTGAACGCGACTCTGCAGGGATCCGAGTACGATTCCCCGGTTCGTCGCAAAGATGTTCTTGAACCGTCAATACCTCGGTTGAAGAAAAATACGTGGGCTTTTGGAATGACCTCGTGTAGTCATTAAATTGTCATCGGGTACAATATTTTTTTTTTTTTGTACACCGTAACCGGACGATTTCGCGTCCGGACAATGGTTTCTTTTATTTATTATTATTTTTTTTTAGTTCTACACGACTTCAAGTCTGAATAACATATTCGGCGGGGGTACGCAGTAGATACGATTTTTTTCTGGGGTGAGTGGGTTCCGAAGAATATTGTCTAAAAAATATTTCATATATTATTTAAATAAATTTGTATTTATTGAGTAATTTTTACTGAAAGAATCCCACAATTATAAAACAAAGTCAACTCTCCGATTGTTTTTTTTATACATCAAAAAACATTTTTTTCCGCTTCTAATCGTTATTACGTATAGGTATAAGATTTTTGCGAAGAGTAGATTTTACACAAGGTTTAATATACTTGACTCGGTTTAAAGAACTATCGGATTTTCTCGTACAAAATCGTTTTCTAAAATCAAGTAAAAACAACGTGTTATTCATCAATTGTTTATATATTGTTTACATTCATATACCCAGAGCATTGTGATGTTCGAGATCGCGAATTTCATTCAATTATACAGTAATATGGTTATGACATGCACTGAAATTCGCTATTGCTTTCACGATCGACGAAAAACGATTTCAGCATTTTAAACAGCAAGAACACTCTGTTTGGGGGCTTAAGGGGAGGTGAAAACCCCTTGTGTCACCGAGGGCAAGCGTCCGTAAGCCCTCTCGCCATCGATCTGGTCCGCGCGTTCGGGACTGTTTATGCTTTTCGCATAGATAGATGGATGCACGGATGGATATTGGATGTATGGACGGATGGATAAGTCTCCTGCTTCGCACCTAATGGCTGGTGTATGCTCGTGTAGGGGGTATGTCTAGGGTAGAAAAGAAAAAAAAGTGCGGCGAATGATAAAATCGTTTGACACGTTCGTCGCCGTACACTGCGGCCAACAACAAAACATCATAACCGTTGCAAAGGCTGGTCCGACGACGTTACAATAATATTTTGGACGAGCCGGATATGTTTTTTTTTCCCGTACATATAATAATATATTTTCATTCCTCCCGAACGAACGCGCTAATAATAAATCTCGCTCGCTATATTTGACACCGAATACAAATACGCGACCATTACACGCAGCGCGAGAACGTGTGCACATAACGCGTCTTCAATTCTCGGGGTGTTTTTATTATTATTATTTTTTTTTTATTATTATTCTCGCGTCGTTCTTTTTATGTTTTCACCCCGTTTTTTTATTTTTATACATTTCACCCGTCTTGTGTGTAACGCGCGCGTTGCAGTTACGGGGAAACGTCGAGAAAAATGACATTCGGGTGTATATTTTATAGGCGTGTCAGGGAGACTGAAAACGTAAAGTAACCACCGCGGTTTTCAATCATTCGAAACTTTAAATTATTATTATACGAATATCGTTTTGAAAATATCGGAAATAAAATCCTGTCGAACCGTTTAAAATTTTACAATAAACGTTTAAAACCACAAAGCAAAGCGGAGCGAGGTCAAGTCGAAATGGACAAAACCAAATCTTACCGCTCCCGAAACAATCTTAGACCGCATACAAATCTGCAAAAAGGACTCACCTCCTCCGTTTTTTTTTTTTTTAAACAAAATATCGTATTTTAGACAAACGCGTGTTATTATTGATTTTAACAAAAGAAAAAAACGTTTACCACCATTTGTAGGATATCCAGAGTTATTGTGAACTGGGTGTTATTTCTCACTATAATATCAATCCTGCACGTTTTTGGTGGATCCTCGAGAAATTCAATATCGAAATATACTTTCATCGGAGACGATGTTGATGTGTTCTCTAGATTTACTAAGATCCGCCCACTTGTTTAATACTTTATTATTGTTGTGCGCGCACAACAATATTTTAACATATTATATTACGTAGTACGCGGGTTTAACTGATGAAAATTAAAAAATGTTTTTCTCTACGACACGTGAATAGAAATATTAAATAAATTTAAGGATCACCATTTTTTTTTTTTTTTTGGAAAATGCGTCACCTACCTTCGAATGCGCCTAGAAGTTCGCCCAGGGCCGGCGCTATGTAATATTCGTGTGGGGTCGTGTTAAATGAAATTGACGACTTGTACTCAATAATGACGATTTATAAAAAAAAAAATTTCTCGCTTCGCTCGAAAAACGTGTATAGTTAAATATCTACTAAAATTCAAAGGATTTTCACTGATTCATTTTTGTATCCGTAAGTTTTTACTTGTTATCTGTGTAAATATTTTCGCTGGTAAACGGTGCCGCGAATGACGCGATAATACCTACTATATACCTACTATAGGAGTGGAAAATTTATTTTTGAATAATACCCACAGATTTTTAATGCGCTATAAATAATATTGAAAATAGCCGATTAAATGTATTTTTTTTTTTCTAATTTCTAATTTATATTTGAATTTTTTAAATAAATTTTTATTGTACTCATGCCGACTGTCGAAAAACGTGTTACAACGAGTGAGTGGTCTTCCCGCCGGCCCTCAGTTCGCATATACAGTCACACGTAAATAGTCTTTTGACTTAGCTATTTTTCGACGATAAATTCTATTCGACAAATTATTATTAAAACCGTTTTGGCGGCGAATCCAACGGCGCGAAAATAAATGAATATAAATATGAACAAATAAAAACTTTCATGGGCCGAACTACTAATATTATTATGTTTTTTGGAATTGACCATGTTTTTGATTTTTTCCTGACATTTCGGAGCCGTTGCAGGTTTCATCTTCAGAGTTATAGTTCACTGCTGACTGCTATGACTATACTGAGTATATAGTTACTATATAGCAGTAAACTATAATTCTGAAGATGGAACGTGCAACGGCTCCGAAACGTCAGGAAAAAAATCAAAAACAAAAACATGGTCAATTCCGAAAAACATAATAATATGAATACAAATAATCATACAAGCGTATGATCGTTCTTTCCCCCGCTGGCGAATTTTTTTAATAAACGTCACGCGCGCTCGTAACGTGGTTTTCGGGTAACAAACGGCCAAACCGTTATATTATTTCCCTGCGATTTGTTGCTCGCGCCGAAACGGTGGTACGTACGTACCTACCAAATAAAATTACGCGTTATTAATATAACGTGTAATTTTTGGTGGAAAATTTACAGAAAAAAAAAAAGCGAAATTATTTATGTAAACGGTGCGCGACAACGACTGCGGATAATATTATATTTATTCGTATTATTTCGCACGTGCGTGTTTCCGGAGGGGTTACAAACAAAGTTCTGGAATCGGCGGATGCTGCTGCTGCTGCTGCTGTCACGTGCAATGCCGCGAACTCAAATGACAAACGTTTTTATCAGTTACGCCGGGTTTTCTCACACCGCGTGCTCTTCTGCCCTCCGTATATGATGGTCCACCGAACGGTAAACAAGAGTCTCCAAAGTTTATGCCAACACAAACACACACACACACACACACACACACACACACCATGTGTTATCGTCCACATTAGTTTCCGATGTTCGTCCTGTTCGTTTTCTCAAAACTTTCCTCTTCCCGCGGGGCCCCGACGGGTCTTTTATGCGTTACGCGCAGACATCACGTCTTCCTCTTAACCGTTCGGTGTGTGGAACGAAACGTTTACTTTATATATATATATATATATATATAGAAAAAAAAATAGCTAAAACAGAAAGAAAACCGAAGAAAAACAAAAATCGACGTCTGCACACTGTCACGGCACAGTAGTAGGACGGTATAACGAACGTCTGACACACACACACACCGTACAGAGCCAAACATCTGGCATAAACTGTGTTTGCCCCTAAAACTTTTGCAAAAAAAAAAACAAACCGTTCCGAGTCTGTAGCCCAAAACTTCTGCACTACATAATATATATATACGTCTCGTCGTCGTCATATTAGTAGTTTCGTGTTTTTTTTTCTGCCTTTTCGGTTGAAAATCGAATTTCATCCCGTCTCCGTGAATACACGACGAGTTTTACTGTACTCGTACAAAAATTATTCGATTTTCCTTTTTTTTTTTCCTCGTCATATTAAATTTCAGAGATACGCCTACGTTATAATTTATGTACTTACGTAAAAAGGTGACGAGGCGTTAATAATTCTCGAGCGCGTTGTATATATTATGGCCGTCAACGAACAAAGCGAACGCAGAACGATAAACGACGGCCTACTGTAGCCCGACCGTTATTTGGCCTATCGAGACAAGAATGTCACTGCGTATTATGTGAGATAGTCTTATAGGCAGACGGAGGTTCTATAGAAACTTACCACTTAGAAAATCCGAATCCGGTCTGGACCAGTCCGACGGTCTAGAAACACACTGTACGTGCGGGATAAAATTTCGCGATTCTGAACCGCGGACATTGCAGTATAACTTATGCAAAAAACACGCGTAGAATCGAATTCGAGACGAGAAACGGTCTTCTACAAGCAGACATTCAGCTGTAACCGCCCGCAAAAGTTTGGAATAGCGTTATAGTAGTCCACTCGACGACAGAACACTGTGACCTCGTGCAAAGTGGATGCGAATAAGACGGCTGATATACTCAGTCCAACAACGCAACGATGCCCCGGACACAGTGTTTCGGATTCTGCGCGAGTCCCCGGAGACGCGTTGAATCTCTCTAGGGCTGGACGTCCAAAGGTTCGGGCAAACGCGAATGCGGTCACGTACGATTGCCGAGCGTTGTCACTTATACGTACCGTTTCCAAGGTAGTCTTTCAATATCTACGCTGTTTGAACACGAACAAGCTGTGAAACAGCTCAAAGAACTTCCCGTCCGTATAGTACGACTATACGCACACGATGATAGTTAACCAAAGTATGTGACTAGACGTGCGGTTACCAAAGACGATATTTAATATTTATACGTTATTGTCTGTCGACAATTTTCTAGAAAACCATTCCGATATTCATACGAATGTTCCAACCGCTGATGCCGTTTGCTGTCTTCCGAACCTATACAGCGTATAATATAACGAACAATTATATCATTTCGAAATTTCGATTCGAGACGACGGGACTGCAGTGGCCGAGCGTTCGTCTAACGTCGCGGCGGTTGACGCCGCATTGAGCCGCAGCACCATCATCGATTCCAAAACAATGATAAATCATCGCGAAACAAAACGATTTTGACCCTATCACTATTTTTTTTTTTTACACCAATAAACTATTCGTTGCGGATATTTCTTTTATTTGTCATTTATTTTTTTACAGAGATTCGCGCCTTTTCTCTCCGAATCCTACCGTTATTAGGGAAGTTTCGAGATCACATTGTCGCGACAATGCGCGCTCGGCCAAACACCGACGACCGTTCGATTTTCCAAAGGTCGACACCAGTCTTCCTTTCGACCGTTGTTACCGTTCGAAACGCTGTTAAAAAAGTACCGTTAGCACAATCGTTATCCGTACATAAAGCGTCTGTATCAAATCTCGAGTGAAAAAAAAAAACAGAATTATATACCGTCGAAAATATCGTGAAAAAAAAAAACGTCCACTAATCAACGCGTATATAATATTGTTTTTGGACTCACGGTCTGTATATTATGGTATAGCGACTTTGAAATAATCTCCGACAAATCAGACTTTTAAAATCGATACACGCCGCGGCTAGTTATCGTCCTCGAAAATACAAAAACAAACACCAGCGACGTTCACGTGGTTAAAATAAACTTCGGGAACGAATTAATCAACTTTTTCAATTACAAAGTCCCGACTGCACGTACGTCTCCGCTCGTACGATCTATACCGCGTGCCGGCTTAATCGCTTATTACTTTCTAAATATTAATATCGCGGAGTTCGTTTTGATCGGAGATGCGCGTATAATATATATATATAACATAGGCGTGTCTACGGGGGAGGCAGGGTGGGCACCGGCCTCCCCAGTGACTTAATTCTTGGCATCTTGGCTTATAATCTATACCGTGGTTAGAACTATAAATATAAAATATTTATAAAAAATAACTAAGCAGCACATCAGTTGATTGGCCTTATTTATTAGTTGTAATAGCATATAGGAAACCAATTTTTAGATCAAGATAATCTTTGATTTTGTGGGGTTGAAAAAATTTCAGGTGCTATATAATTGCCATACAACAAAAAAAAGTCACAAATATAGATATAGAATATAGATCGCTGTAGTAAGTAAAAAATTTAAATTTTATAACTGGCCTCCCCAGCCATGGAGGCCTGGACACGCCTATGATATATAATATATATATAATTAAATACCACTAGTTTTCTCCGGATATATTCCGAGCGAATTTTGAAAATTGTATATATACGGTTCGCCGACCGCGGCATAGTGCAAAACGTTTTTGTACGCGGTTTTTTTAAGAAACAAAACAATTATTAACGACAGCGATTTGTACCGAAAATTAACCCAGGCCCGAGAAATCGAGCTAAACGAGATTTATAAATTCGCGAAACACGAAAACAATATTATTATTATAATATATTATGGTTTATAATAATAATTTCAACGATACACGTGTGTTATTAAATCGTAATTTATACCGCGCACCTGTGCGTAAAACGTCCCGTCTATTATAGGCGGCGGTGTTCGTTCGTTATTAAATCGTTATTAATTTATGCAATTTCCGCGGTCGTCGTGAGTTTGTATCGAATTCGTGTGATAAACGCGTGTAACTGATACTGTTCCGGGGGAAAGGTGACGAATATTATGCGAAAATTTGATACTCGAAATAATTGATTTCACCGCGTCAAACCGTAATAAATCTGTGTGTAAAATTTGATTCGGCCGAAATTGAATACTTTCCTCCCAATAAAACGAATCCGTATTATTCGCGTATTGAAAACAGATTACGAATTAAGAGGACTCATCGGGACGTTCCTACGGTTTTAATCCAAACAACTGCTTCGCGCGGAGAATATAACTCTATAATACGAAGGCTAATGAAGTCATAACTATTTTTATACGTCAACATTTTCACACAAAATAAATTACGATATCGTATCTATACAGTCATTTTTTTAAACATCTCTAATTCTTATACGTTATGCGATTTAAAAAAATAAATAAATAAAAATTGTATTTTAAAAAAATCTCAAGACTTCTTAAGAATTAATAGATATCCCTTCTTCTTCTCTCTCGCCTCTATCCCAACTATTTGGGGTCGGCCGCCTTTGTCCCAAACCTCCACTTGACGCGATCTCCCACATCTTCCAAGCACACACCAGCAAAAAAAAAAAAAATATTTTTTTTTAAAAAAAAACGGCTCTGTTACTGCGTACATAGCCGACAACACTGTAATTGGTTTTGTGCGAAAAATTTCCGTGTGTCTTTAGAGGATTCCTCCTCCCGTGAAACGGTTCGCTCGTATTCGATCACATTTCAATTTCTTAACATTTTCGCGGTACACCAGTAACGACCGCTTTCTCTCGGTCACCGCGATTTCGTTTGCCCGCGTTCTCTTAAATAATATTACTCTGGTCGAACGTGCAGACGACGACGGGTAGAAAAAAAAGAAAAATTGTCAAATACGGTTTCTTGCAGGACGCTCAAAACGAATTCACCCCTCTGCTTAAATCCAAATTGTTTTCGACACTTGTTTTATATTATTGTGTGCGTTCGAAATCACGAGGTCGATGAAACGGTGAAAAAAGAAAAATGTTCGCTAAAAATACATTTCTAATCGGATTGGCGTTATAAAAATTTGACGGGAGCCATTATAGTTCCTATCACTAAAATCGACAAAACGCGGATTCACTGTGAACGACGACACACGCCATTCCATTTTCATATTATATCGGCTCCGTACGGAGCTATTTTTGCAGCGGCGTTGGAGTTTTTTTTTTTTTTTTTCGAAAAATTCACCGCGCACATCTGCTACCTCCGAACGTCATATCGATTCGCCTTCGTTTTTAACGTTTATGTGTTTTATTTTACTTTTTCATTGTATATTATATTTTCCCCTCGTTTTTTTTTCTTTTTTAACGCCGTCGCGTATATTATTTTTCCCTCGATGTTTTAATGTTTAAAGAGAGAGAGAGAGAGAGATGCGTGTACCACCACCACCGTAACCGGCCGTTCGCCGCCGCCGCTGCTATATCGTTAGGGTCTTGTAAACGGACAGCAAACAAAAAATGTGTTTTAAAACTCCGTCGCGGGGAGGGGAAAAAATATTATTATTATTATTTTTTATTACAAACGCGCCTAATTATACACATACCTATACAATATATATATATACACTTAGAAGGTTCGTAAAAATACTGAACGTTTAAATGCGACGCGTTCGAACGAATTTATCTCGGAAACAAATTGACCGAATAATAAAACGTTTCACATATTTTATCGTGTCGATATGTTGTTTATTCTGCGACGGTATAAAACGGTCTTTTTTATGTATATTTCCAGTACCCTGCAGTGACCTTATTATTTACGTTCAGCGCGCAAAAAATTTTGCTAGGGTAGATGGTATAATAGCGTTTAAAACGTATTTACATGCTATATAACATACGAGTGTAATTAAAAAATAAAAAATAAAAATTAATATGTCCTTGCAGGAATGAAGGATTGGGAAAAATTACGAAGACACGACGGTTATAATAGACGCGTGTTTTTTTTTATTTTATTAAAATATACAAGCGTATGCGCACTCATTCGTGATAAAAGTTTATTATATTTGAAAAAGACTTTTGTAAACGTCTCTCCAAAGCGGTCGACAAATTTTCATCGTAAAAACGATCGCTTATCACGAATTGTGTGTACACGCATATCGGAGTCTATTGTCCTTCGTGGTTGGACGCAGCCGTGTTTCTGTACGATGCGCATCAACAGTTGTACGAGTACAGTCGCGTGCGGATGATAAGACGTATTATTGCCGAGAACATTGATTTTAAAGCAATATACATCTCCGAGGACTACGATATTATAATATAACACTATATATGTATATATATGAATTTCGAATTCTCGTATTCGTATTGATTTTAGTTTATACGGTAACCGTATTGAAAACCATTGATTCGGATGGAAAATTTTCTAGAAAACAACCGTATTTTCCTGTAAATTTTTATTTTTTTTCCCATTAAGACGTTCATACTGATTTTCATACGTTGCCCGACTTTCGGGAATTTGCTTTGAATGACGCGCAAGAAAACTACTGCAGGACAAATTTTTAAAAACGAACGTGTTACATAAAATACCAACTAAAACATATAAACACGAGTCGAGATCATTCGACCACAGCTCTTATTCTACACGAAAAATAATATATATATAAAATACGTCACTGTAAAAATAATTCATTTCGTTCGGAATCTAAAACCGAAAAATAGTATAGTCGAATAACACGCATTTTGTTTTTACTTTTATAATCCGTTTCGAATCACTAAAAGCGAAATCACGCGGCACGCCGTGTGCCTATTATTACTGAATTATTTCTCGTTTATTGACGCTACCATATTAATATATTTCACGTTATTGATTTACTTTCCGTTCCGATTGCGGAATCTCTGCAGAAGCCGTTTTGTTTTTCCTCTAAAAAAAAAAAAAACTCTTTTTTTTTTTCGATAAAAGTGCTCCGAAAGTTTCCTATATAATTATCCTCGTTATGGATTAGTTATTGGTGGCAGATGTTACTTTAAACAGGCCGTTCTACCGAATTATCCGTACTTTTCGGAAAACTACCCACGTCGAAACCGTGAAATTCCCGTTAAATTCCGTCGTTAACGTTTTCCAGTTTTAAACATTACAAGGGCGAACTAAGACTCTAAAACTCTAATGCGGATAGTACAATGCGCGCGTGTCGTGTGATTAGACATCTATCCGCTCTGGTATAACGTATAATTACCAGAAATCGCCGTTGTTGGGATTTCAATGGGTATTGCATTTTTTTTTTTTTCTAAAGCTAGACGATGCTCGTATTGGTACTAATCTGTTTCGCGTCTTGTCGAAATATGATCAAATATACCGAAATTCGTTTTGCATTTTTTTTTTTTTTTTGGTTTTTAAGGACATTTTTTTCAAAAATTATGCGAGTATTTTTTTTTACGATATTTTACCGTGTAAATTCGAATTTAAACGCTTCGTTTGAAGATTTTAACGGATTTTTATGTAACGCTTCTTCTATCGACGCAAGGAATTTAAAATTAGTTTTGCATTTCTGCGATTGTTGAAATTGTTTACACAACTGATAAAATCCGTATACTGGTATAAACTCGTCTGGCTTCGTACTCAATACGCACTTTTATAAGTGACTATAAATACAAATAAACGGGTTTTTTTTTTTTTAAACGCTCATCTATCACGTCAGTTGATACCGAGAAAAGCGTTTCCGTTTTTATTGCTAGAACCTATTGGTGCAGACGTTCGTTTTCGTTCAAAAATTTGAAGCTCTCGTAGTGTAGCGTAACGGTTTGAAAATTAATTTTTCGATCTAAATAACATTTGCGATAACGTGGGAATTATTATTATTTCTTTGTTTTTACCGATTAATATATATTCGAAGGCGGCCGATCCATTAGAGCTCTCTACTCACATCAGTCTCGCTAAATAATATTCAAATGGCGTATTTTTTATACATATAATATGTTTTTAATATTTCACGTTAAATTTTAAACGTCTCGAATACTCGCATTTTTTTTTTTTTAAAAGGGCGTTTTCTCGTTCTTTTTTTGACGCATCAAATTCCCAGCCCCGGTTATGTGAAATATTCACGAAAATCCGTCGGAAAAACGCTTTTTACCGTAAATTCCGAAATTCTAAAAATCCCATTTCAGCGCTGTATCTCCCTTTCCCCATAGAAAACGAAAAATGTTGTCTACAGTGGATACGTGAAACACACGCGGCATCGTAGCTTTATATTCGGTATATGTGTTCACAGACAAACAAAACCACGCGTTCATCGCAAAACCCTGCAGACAGCTTATATACCTACGTATAGTAGGTATACTCGCGCTCTCTTATATAGGAATCTAAAATTGACTGTAAGCTTTTGACGAGATGTGGTATAATATACTTATAAACCGGTATACCGTAGAGAAATATCGGGTTTGTGTCAAAAGCGTTTACCAAAACAATTTTTAGGCGTATTTTTTTTCCATTTATCGAAATTTGTTTGGTTTCACTCGCGTACCGCATTATTATTACGTATATATTATATAGCCGGTTTTATTTTCCAAACGTATTCTCGTTCAACGGATCGGCCGAAATAATATTATATTAATAATATGGCGTAACAGTCACGGGCGATCGCGCCGTGCTGCCGCTCACTTTCTCAAATTATTATATTCGAAATTCGTACGTATATTTTTAACGAGGATTTCGCCGGGTATAAAGTCGATATTATTCGATTTTCTACAATTATTATTATTCGTCGGAAATTAGGAAATGGACGATAAAAAAAAAAAAAAAAAAAACATTTTGAAAATACATATATATACGCTGGGAAATATATTTTATTAACATTCGAAATTGTTTTAACGTAATTATTATTATTATTATTATTTTTTATTAGCTTCTAGTCTAAGTCTATTACAGCTCAACAATTACATAAAACAACATAACTAAAATATTACAAAAAAAAAACAAGAATTAAAAACAGCAATTAACTTAAGTGTAATTATACGGTAAAACCAGACTCCAAAATAAAATTAATAATTATATTTAGGACTATTTCAGAACTGGAGTTGAGGATGGAGGAAAGATTAAGAGGGACATTGATGGATTTAAGGGAATTAAACACAAAATAACGCGATTCGCGTGCAGAGAAGAGAACGTAATTATATATACGTATAATAATATGTTTTATTGATTTAAAACGTTAGAAATGTATTTGACGTGTATTTATTACTCGTCTAAACCGTAACGTTTGGGGAGTTACGGAAATTTGCATTTTTTTTTTTTTTTTTTTTTTATAGATATTTTCGATTTTGAGATTTTAGTATAATCAGAAAAATCTCGTGAATTTTCTTCGAAACGACGATGACTATATATATTATCGTGTAACGATACGTTGCGATACATTAGGTTAACCGTTTGTTAACCGTCTAATTTACATTACCGTGTAAATATGTTCGATAGAAATAAATTGTATATTTCGAATCGGTCTTACTATAAGGCGCGAGTCTTCGATACCCCCGTAGTGTGTTAAAAACGAGCCACTATAATATTATAGTGTGTAAGAAATAATATACCGCATGAACTTAGTAGTATACTTTATTTTACCGGAGTAAAATCGAGTTTATCCGCAAGGTCGACATTAAGAGTATTTTGTTTTTTTTTTTTACCACATTTTTAAAAACCATTAAAATAAAATTAAAAAAAAAAATTGATCTATATGTCTTTAATACGGAATTCGCACATTTCATATTATTCACGGCAAGAACGCGTGAAATTGTTTCCGTAATACGGCTCGTGCACACAATAATGGGTATCACATATTATTATGTTTGTGTGTGTGTGTGTGTGTGTATGATAAGAACAAGAAAATATTATGTCGATACGTCTCTTTCCTCGAGACTGATTTCTATTATCTGAGCTCTGAATTTTCGTAGAAGTAAACGTGTGTCGAATGAACAAGACGGGAGAATGCGAGTGCCGCGGCGTCCGTATGCAAATTGGCACGTTGGTTTTCATTTCGATTTTTGTCTCTTACTCCCCTATTCGTACGTATGCAAATGTATATTATTAATATTTGCGTGAACCGTATACTGGCATTTCGCTCGTAGTCAGAATTTTCTTATGTGTGGAGAGGGGTTTAAAATCAAAAAAATTATCTGTTTTTGAACGGATTAAATAAATGTTTTACTAATTAAATTTATATTGTTTCTCGCAGTCGATAAATACGCAATTTAATGTACCTATGTATAGAAATTATTAGAAAAAAAAAAGTCCTCGATTTTTCTAAGCCGTATTAAACACATAATGACGGGCTGTGACCTGAAAACCACCCTTGGCCACGCCCCCGGCGTATATTTCAGTGGCGTACAGTTACAGATCTAACAATGTTTTCTAACGGACCAGTAAGATCGATGTACGCGCCGAGTACAAATGTTATGTGCTCAGACTATATTGCATAAAGCGAATATATAAAGTGATTCAGCAACACCATTCACAAATCACTTACTTAACCTCAGAAATTTGCATTCTAAAAACACGTTTGATTAAAATTGTAATTCACGTCGCTGTCCGGAAACGAATATATCGACCGAATCGACCACAGAACAAAAACAAACATTTCATTAATATAAAACGAGGGCTCATTTATTTTAAACATTATTTATTATTATTTTATAAATTTCGATTTAAGCCCGAGAATTTTATTATTAAAAAGTTACAAAACTCAAAAGTATGCGGAACACTTTTTAAAAGTATATTTCTATTTAAATACGTTTAAGAAAAAGTATTCGAATACGATTCAACTGCGAAGTGTTTTAAATACGAAAAAAAAAAGTATTCTTAACGGGACGCTACCCAGGGGCGTATTTATGGGGGCTGATGGGGCTTCAGCCCCCCGAAATTTCAGGAACTTTCTTTATGTATTCCTATGCCCTTTGGATGTAGGATGTAATATTTTTAATAAATTCCTAATATGTACCTAGTTGTTTTTAAAATGTTGAGAATTTGGTAATTTGTCCTATTTTTAAGATTTAGTCTTGGATTAGAATTTAGAAATAATTCAACAATAATATTTACGCAATGCTTCAGCCCCCCAAAAAAAAAATTTCTAAATACGCCCCTGGTGCCACCGCGATCGCTGATACCAGAAAAAAAAATATCTGCAGGTCGATTATCAGGGGCGGCTGACGCGCCGACGATGTGTGTGTGTGTGTGTGTGTGGCTGGCCGTACACGGTGGAAATTAAAATTATTCCCGAATGCGGTCGCGGCTAACGAGGGTTGAAGTTTACAGAGTTGACTAATGCGAACGGCTTTTCGGGTTACACCGCGGAGTGTTGAAAGTCGATTTATGACTTCGTGCAAGTCCAAAGAGTCGTCCCGTTCGGTTTCGTCGGAAGACATCACTCCCGAGACGGAAAGTTCGTGACCTCGTTCGCCAGTGGCGGTTATAATAGGGGGTGGGGCGGTCAATAGGTGCGGATCGCCCCTCCCCGTGGAATTTGATGTTTTTAAATTTACTATATCTCTGACCTAACAGCACCGGCTTGTGTCAAGTAAGTTGGTCCAATTATGTTACGGTTATGGTCCATTTCGCCCCCCCCACTCCCCACTTTGAACATCATGTATAAGGCAGGAATTAGTGTTCGACCAACGCGATCAGCGCGTACGGTACGCGCTGTTCATCGGTCGTCATCACGCGTTTATATAGTGTTTAGCTGACGACAAACTCGGTCGGTCGTGTACATACTGTAAACGAATAAACGTTAAACAAATAGTAAACGTGTAAACGAGTGTACAAAGAGTGTACAACGAGGAAAGATTAATCCTGACGTTCGTTTTATTTCATTGAAATACGCGAAATAATATTTTTATTAATAATAATAAAAATAAATAAATAATAAAGATTGCATACGCGCGTACGAGCGGTCGCTCGGTCGGCGTCAAACTAAACACCCGCATACACCGATATAGCGCGTCAGCCGACCGTAATAAAACGGGGGTGGGAGAAGAAAGTAGTCACCAGATAGCGCTACGACACGACATAGAGGGCGTGGCAGTAAGGCGCTTATAAATAGCGGTTCGAAACCATCGGACCGCTCAGTCTAGTCAGGGCGGTCGGGCGTGAACAACGTAGTTAATACTCGCCGTTAAAATTTTTTTCTAAAAATTATTCTGAATATTCATTTAATCACAATTATTATAATATCAGAGGCCTGATTTTGTATGCGTTTAAAATCCTAAAAATAACATGCTTTTTACACTTTCTATAATTTTCATTAAAAAATAATCTTTTATACGCGCGTAAAATATGTTCTTTTTTCTAAATATATGACGTTTCATAAATGCTGAAAACACAAATAAAAGTTACGATTTAGGAATTATAAGACTAACTTGTAATGGTTAAAAAAATCACTTAAACAACCATACTAATCTGTACTTAGTGATGTATATTTTATATTATAAAGTGAACTCAAAAAAAAAAAAAAATTATATGAATAATATATTACGGAATAAGAATAATATTCATTATTATTAGCTGAAAATAATGTGTTAAAAAAAAAAACGCTAAAAATTTTTACTAAATAATATTGATATATCGCGTTGAAATTTGAACGGTTGATCTCATCCGATCTAATGGTGGCGTCCGGGGAGATGAAAACCAATAACGGAGGACACAATTCTTTTTATTTTTCATAAACCGTTACGCTTTTCGTGTGTAACGTTCGAATCGAACCTCAATATATTCCTAAAACATATCATTTTGCGCAAAAATTTTCTCTGAGCTTGAAATACACTTTTTTATGCGCTAAAACTGATCTGTTACAAAAGAGTTCATATAGGAAAACGGAATCGTCGACAAAGCTCCACATCCAATTGATGCTGCTGCATAATATCCATTAAAAATATGTAAAAACATAATAATCCGGACTCCAATTGTTGTAATACATATACGAATATTATGTCGAGAGTTTAATCAAATTCGTCTGCGGTGTTTGAAAATAAATTATTTTTGCCTCTCGATTAGTGCGGGAAAAAGTTTGAAACGACTTTAAATTAGAAAAAGTGACTTTGAAACGTCAAAGAAAAGCCTCGTACAAATAAAAAAAAAAAAAAGACAAAAATGCAAAAAAAAAAAAAATAGTTATTTAGATCCGGCACGTCGTTGAAACGCATATACATATATGTATATATATATTTTTTTTTTTTTGCTAAAAAAGCATAGTATACATCGTTTCGAAAAAAATAAAAAAGAATACGCAAACGTCATTAATATCAGTCCGTACTCTGGGTAAAATGACACATTTTTTTAATGATTGTGGAATGACAGAATGGTGTTTCGAGAAAACCAAAAAAAAAAAAAAATAATAATAAATACGAACGTATCTTCATTTTTTTACGGACATTGTATATAAACATAGTGGCGTACCAACAATAAAAATTATTTTTTTTTTGCGGTCGAAACGCAAGTTCTAAAAATGTATGTTTATATCATTTAAAAGCGTTAAAGTAAATAAAATAATCGTTTGAAACATTTTTATAGAACAACAACTGGGACGCCATGTTACCGGAATTATCCATCCATTATTAATACGATTTCATTATTTTTAATTAAACGAAATCGGTTAAATTAGATTTAGTCGAGTTCAAAAAACGTTTTAATTAAAACACAATTTTATTTACATAAGTTATAAACCGTCTTAGTTAGAAAAGCAGTAAACTAATATTTATATTTCGATTACCAAAATTAAAAATAAACGCTACGTAATAGAGTCAGCTAGAAATTTTTTTTTTTTTTGGTATACGCCTCCGTATATGTAAAATTTTAAATTGTCTGTAAAAAATAAAGAAACGTTTCGTATTTTTTAATTTTTTCAAAATTCGGCGATAATCCTTAAAACGAACACGCGCAATGGTATAATAAGATACACGCCGTGTGTATATACATTTTTTTATTTTTATTTTTAAACCGAGAGAACGGATTTAACAGGTTAACCGGCATCACGAACAGAAGATAATGTATAATAAAAAAAAGTTTTTTCGTTATTCTCAACGTCATACGCTTTGTTATAAAAATGTCAAACGCCGCATAATACTCGTTCGTTGTCGATATACTTTTTAACCATAAATATCGTCGAATTTTTGTTTGCATTTATTTTTTATCATTAGGAGGGATCTCTAGCGTCCAATATTATATTTCGTTATACATTATATATATATATATATAATATAATATATTCATATTTTTAGATTATCAGTAGGGCTCGAACTTTTATTGTTTTTGGAACTTTTTTTTTTTTAAACATTGGAATTTATTGCAGTGTAAGTTATACATTCATTTCGTGAAATATAGTTATATTTAGAATTTAAAAAGTTTTTAATGCAATTTTTATGATATTTAGACTTTTTTTTTTCAGTGAATTTTTCAAATATTTTTAATGCAATGATGCGAGCGATTTGTCGCGTTTTATCGCAATTAAATTCGAGCCCTGATTATTCACAGTGCTAAAAAAAAGGATACAAAATTTATCGCAACTGAATTACGCGTAATTTTGATTTATTTTTTGTAATATGTTTGACGTGAAATAAGACAGAAAAGAAAACTGTTACCCAGACTGTTGGTCGTTTGAATTCATTGCCGTTTTAGGCCCACGACGTCATTGTCGTGTATTTTTTTATTCCATATTTATTTGCACACTTTCATCGTATAATATTACCTATACATAGTTCAATATAATTTATTCCAGACTGTGAGCATGGCGAATAATGCATGCAGGTATATTGTATTTACAGTGATGCGTTTTGTCTGCTGTGAACACTTTTCAGATATTTTAGTGCTTTCCAGTAAGCAAATCGAATCTAGTCGATACGTACTATATTTATTTGATACGTTCTTCGAATTCCTCAATAGTTTCCTGGAGCGTAAGAAAAAATTACCGTACATTTTCAAAAAATGACCACAAATCCTGGTGTAAACTCGTCGAAAATCGAACTGAACAATTCACGCATCATCCGGTGGCTCGCTATTTTATCTATGTATTTGCAAACACGTGTTAGGTTGGATCAGGTAAGGTTAGATTTCGTGTAATCTCTATTGAAGAACTTAGAAGGTTTTTTTGGTAATTTACAATTCAAAATCATTCAATGTGTTAACAAAATCTTAATGACTACTCCCGAATTGTTCTCTACGCGGTGATCAGTATTCAGTGATGGTGTAAACTGTAGAGGTTGCATTGATCTGGGGCACCTCAGTATTGTGTAATATGCAATAAGAGTCCGTCAAATCAGCCACCGGGATTTATATTGAAAAAATATTTAATTATAAAAATAGTAAATACGAGAACAAATAATTTTAAAAAATCTATAAATCAATAATCTGTGGCTTGATTGGTATATTCACATGTTTTATATACTGTACATTTTAATATACAAAGTTTTACAGCTTTGTTAGTATATTCTGTCAAATCAATTAGAACATTTACGGTATTTTGTTGACAGTGTAAATACGTTTAAGTTTTATTTTTATTATTTTGTTCGAGGTATAGGTCTTGAATCATGGGCCCTGGGAAATCTGCTCGATTGTAGATCAAGTGTAAAAATGTGTTAATTAGCTAGAATTTTAATTACAAAAAGACCGTCTACTCGATTTATTTTCATGTATCTCCTGATATAATAAATTTGCGTAGTAATAATAGAGTTTTTATTAAAATCTCGTCGACTTATTATTGCCAGGGTTTTGTTGATTTATTTACTCGATGTTCATAATATTGCTTTTCCCGTATATTTACATTTTTTTTTCCTTTATGGCCTTTAACTCATTATTATTTTTATTTATTCGTTATTAAATATTATTAACGGGAGGTTTTTTTTTTTGAATGCTGCGTTTATTTTTCCCTTATTTATTCTCTTTTATAACTGAATGGACAGGAATCCACTGTGTAATAACGCTATTGTTTTTATTTGTTCTTTTTTTTTTTTTCAGTTTCGTTAATATTTTAATTTCCATTATACTTAATTCGACGCATTTAAAACTGTTTTTTTTTTTTTTTTTAAACGAAGTACGTTTTTCTATACATTTATTAATCACGACGTCGCGTTTTGATAATATATATATATATATATTTTTTTTAAAAGGTTTTAATTTCAACGAACAATATAAACGTAGGTTATTGATACGAGATAATAGATTTTTTGTATAACTAGACAGAATTCAGGTTTTTCTAAAATATTTCGAACAGGGCGATAAATCGATAATAAAACGGTACGGGTATGAATAATTTTGTTCGCGCGAAACGTTGTCCTTCGCATGACCGTGAACATAAGGAGCGTAAGACATTCAAACTAATTGAACAGGACGTTGTAGACTATATTTATACACGCGTTTATGCCCGTTTCGATATTTCATGAAATTTTCTGGTATTCCAAAATGTCGTTTTTCCCTCCTTCCTATTGCTCTTTTTTTTATGGTACATCTCCTGACAGTAAGCTCGGATTCCAAGTGAATTTATGAGGGTTAAACATGCTTTAGATAGCACTCTGGTACTTCCTTTTCTTGTGCGTACAATATATATATATATATATATAACGTATATATTTTATGTGTAACGTGTTTCCTTCATCTGACGAGAATAAACTTCCACTTATCAAACGGAATAAAGTACTATTTATTTGTCAAATAGAAATTTGTCCTACTGTATAACATTATGTATTCTTGTCTGTATGACGTAAAAAAAAAAAAATATTTAACCATAACGACTTTTTTCCCCTCCCTAATCAATAATAACCATCAATAACACGACTATACACGGGCTGAAGAAATATTTTAATATAATAATATGGCGGCGTACGTGGCCGTTTTGTAAAGAATAATTTTCATAATAGTATTCAATAAGTACGAACACGAATAAAATCGAGAAAAATGTATTCGGATTACTTTAAAATATTATTTTTTCTTCGATAAAAAACCCAAAATCGAAAAAATTCGTTTTAGTTATAAAAGCGCTATTTTCAAACCTTATTCGACGTCCGAATAAAAAGATGGGAGTGTGAAATTTTAAAAACCGATATAATCAACCGATTCACTGTTAATTGAATTCAGTATTAATTGTTATTTAGATTTGAACGATATACCCCTAAAATCAATTATTATATCCCTGTTTAATAGTTTCGTGAACTCGTTTTCATATTTTTTTTTAACGACGAAAACACGGTCGGAATTTGTTTCTATATAATATATTATGATACGACGAAATTTGAGACAAGTCCGGTATTATATATATATATATAGACTTTTAACGTTGTACTTAGAATTTGTGTGTCGATAGGAATCAAAAGTTTTAGCATTTCGGATAGTATATATATATAATAGTGTAGTAATTATAACTGGAGTGCAAATGATAAAAGTTTTATAGGTCGTTTGTCGGGCGGTGAAGAACTACGACGACGATTCTTTAAAGTATTCGGTCCGTGAAAAAAGTGAACTCGGACGAAAAAGTTTTAATTATTATCAAACTGGAACTGACAAGCGACGAACACCCTGCCCAGACTTTTTTTCTTATCTCAAAATTACACCAATTACATTTAATTTTTGTTTTTCATAATTGCGTATAAAACACTTTTTTTCTTCTTTTTTAGAAGATCCGTTTCAAATAATAGAGGTTCTTACGGACTTATAATATTCACTTTCAACACTTTTAATTACTTATCTTGTCCGCTCGACTTTCACACTACAAATTACGAAAGCAACTCCATCACGAGTAGTATGTATAAACAAAATTTTACTGTCTAATTAAGTCCGTCGTCCCGATTTAAAAAAAATACAGATAGACAACCTAACCGGTATAGGAACGGCCGACCCTGTTCTTGGAAATTAAATTACAGAGTTTTTTTTTTGGTACAGTTCAAAAAAAAAAAATATTTGTTTTAATGTAAGTATTTTATAAATTGTTTACAAGACGTATCGAAACGCAATATTATTTTATAACATCTATAATGTCTGTATAAGTGGTGACTACCGAGGGAATAAAATACCAATATTCGTTATTTTACTATAGATTTTTATTTTATTCATTTATTTTCTACTCGAATTATGCATTTCCAATCAAATGTTTTAATTTAGATGTCAAACATCATTTTTTTTCTCTCTCTCTACAAAAATCGAACTTGCAAACGGCCGGCCTCTCCTAAATTTTGGTTCTGCACACGCTATTCTGGAAAGAATTAATATAGAAAATTCGCAATATTCCGATGTCTATACTTAGTAAAAAAAAAAAAAAATGTGTATTTTCCATATACACGCGTGTGTCATATCCGTCAATTATGTTACCGAAAAGCAATTTACAATGTTCCCAAAAAGTCTATACGATACAAGAAATCGAACACTCGTTGTAATATTATTCTAAACGTTTTAAACTCCATTTAGAATGTCGTACTATATACGGCGGCAATTGTTACTAAAATTTAAAATTGTCTGGAATCGAGCGAAACGATATCGGAAATTTAACGGATTTACTTAAAACCTACACGTAAAGTGACACGGCTCGCTAATAGTTACGATAACTTTTTTATTTTTTTTTCGAACGAATTTGTAAAGAAGATCGTTCAATTAGCGCGGCCTTACTGTAGCGGGATTAAAATCGTTTTGGTTTATGTGGCTCGTAAAAAAAAAAAAAACAGTAGTTAACGAATTATATAGTTTTATTAAAACTATAATAACCGTATATACGGAATTTACCTCGTCTGTACAGAGAACAGCGTATTTCCCATTAGCGATCTATAGAATTCATACGGAACTTTTACAGCACTTTAACTGCCCTTAAAAGTTTTTTTTTTTTTTTAACTCAACATTGTACAACAATAACTTTTCTCGTTCGACCCGGGACGCAGTATAAATTTAAAAAGCACACGTTAAATACGAAAACAAGAATATGTACGAATACAAAAAGTGTGTGTGTTTTTTTTTTTTGTTACAATACTTCCAAAAACTACTGAACACTTTTTTTTTTTTTTAATGACCTCTATTATTATATTATAGTACGCGTTTCCTATAAGAAAACCAGATATATAATTTTTTTCTCTCGCTATTTTCGTATATACTGATCGTTCGTGACAATTACGTAGGACTTTTTAGAAAAAAAAAAAAACCAACGTCAACATTAACTTTACATTCGTGCGACGTAGAATTGTGTTTTGAAAAAAAATCAGTATACGTTTACGGATTGAAATGTATAGTAGTTCTGATTCGTTCGACCGATAACCTGCGATTTCAGCGGAATAATTAAAAACAAGAGTAATTTATGCGGCGTATCCTGTCGATTGTGAACATTTGACAAGAACTTAAAATTCGTTTTCTACACATCTGGTTTGAAACAATGTCGTTTAATTCATAAGAGTGATTTTGAACGTAAATACACCTCGGAAACGTTTTTTACATAATATTCCATTTATATTGACTCGTTAACGGGGACGATATTGCAAGATGTCTCTTGTCCGCGGTCGAAGAAAGCGGCGTATTATTTACAGGGACTTCATTTGAAGGGTGTCATAATGTGCGGTTGCAACCCTCACTTTTAATATAGTCCCGATCGGCCTGCTTTGGTAAAGGCACTTAATGTTGGTAATAAAGAAGTTAACGATATCGATCTAGAAAAAAGCTGTAGATGTATTTGTTAAACTTAATTAAAAATTGCCGGTATCCACTTATTTAAAATATAGTAATTTTTTTTTTTTAACTCTTTAGTTTGTACAAAAGTTTTAAACATAGAATATAAATGTAAATATTATACGCTTTTCTTCTTCTTTGTTTTTTTTTTTGCATTCGTCATCTTCAATCATTTTACGCATTATTTATCGGTTTTCACCGGTAAAATAATCGATTATTTATTACTTTTTTTAGTTTTCAAACTGTTATTATTAGTTATTATTAACAGGGCTGTGAATTTAATGCATTTGCATGTTTTTTTTTTTTTTTATATTTCTTAGGTGAAAATGAGTCCGGTACAAATTTGTTTCACGTTACTGTGAATACATGTACGAAAATTTATATTGCATATTTTTGCATATTTGAAGGGTAAGAGCATATATAAATGCATGTTTTATATAATATTTATTTATAATAAATGCATGCATATTTGGTAATTTTTTAGCGCATTCAATTCGCGGCCCTGGTTATTAATATATTAATGTTGATTGCCGTTCACGACCTATGGAAGAAATTAATAGCTGCAGGATATCTATTTTTATATGGCCTGGTGAAATTTCGCTTGAAACTTCGCACACCCGAAAAAAATACTGAAATGACGCCCGCTGATTATTTATTTGCTGAACGTCCGTTTGCAGTTTACTCGTGCAAGAAATATATTCGTGTCCTGGAATATAATTATATATAGAGTGAAGTAAAAGTCACGCGACGCGCCGCGTAATACGCGTTTTGATTTTATTTTTTTGTTGCTCGAAATTATTGTTATACACATTTCACTGTGTCTCGTTGTTTTTAGCCCCCCGCCTAGAAAGACATTTAGAGTACGCCACTGAGAGTGAAATAAGGTTTACTAAAAAAAAAAAAAAATCGAGTATTCAGCGCGTATCTCTTAGCGTTCGTTTTTAGCGCATTAGAGTCGAAGAGAAAGAACTCTTTACCCAAAACGACGAAGATATCCCTTCCCCAAAAAAAAAACGCTAGTCTGCGGCTCGGTCTGCACTGCGCGCCAATAAACGTCTATCAATATTCGGCCCGGAGCTTAACCAGTTCGGTGTAGCGTAAAAACGCCCGAAACTGTGATTAAATGTTTCCGGGCCATTTAATGCGGAGTATTCGTAAAGTAATTAGGCACACCCGGGACACCCGCGGCAACGACTTACTGGCCGCTTTTCCCCCCGTCACAACCCCTTTTTCCATCGTACTTTTTTTATTTTTTTTTTTTTTTACGGCCGAGGAGTAGTGCAGTAACGGGAGGCTGGGGAGCGAAGAGTTTCCAGCGGTTGATTCGGTATAACAATTGCGCGTTTCGTTATCGGGGAACCATCCACCGTAATGGATTTACGTTAAAACGTAAACGAATAAAATTCCACGTTTATATTTTATAACGAACGCGTTTCATTAGATTTTCAAAAAGAAAAAAAACCCCCAAAAAAAAACGAAATTTCTTAAAAACGTTTCGATGATAACTCCTCCGGCCGTCTCGTGGAAAATAATAATAATGTTCCTTACACGTTTTCTCAGAAATACATATATATATGTATAACGATTATATTTTGATTTCATAAGACACAACACCATCGACAACAATATTTTCGAAGGAAAGATCACGGGGAGAAGAAGAAGAGGACGCCCTAGAACTTCCTACTTCCAGGATCTGATGCTGCTGATGAACAAAACCTCATACTCACAGCTGAAGAACCTAGCAACCAACAGGGAGACACGGCTATCACGACAAGGCACTGCCTTTAGAAGAAAAAAATATATATATTTTGGAATATTTAAAAACTTTGAATTTTTTTTTTTTTGAAATCCTATACGAAACGCGCGAGATAAAATGTCGTCGAAATGATTTGCCACACGTTTTGTCCGAGTCGAACCAAAAGCATTTATTCGTCCAACAAGGTATTATTGTAATTCGTGTAAATCTCTCGATGAACACTACCGTCTGCAAAGAACGCGTATATAGGTACCTGAACCAGTGGCGGTTTTGACGAAACTTTTAGGGGGGGGGCGATTTAAAATATCAAACCCCTTCTCACATGTATATCTCTAGTGTAGTTTAGTTCATTAATAGAAAATGGGGGGCTTGGAGGACTTCGCCCCCTAAAAGTTTAGTTAGCCCCTCAAAAATGGTTTGAAAAATTATTATTATATTTAAATGTATTTATATGTAGACACATATCGAGCGAATTGAGAAAAAAATTTTTTCAATGGCAATTTAGTATATTGTCTTATAGCGAATAAGACCCCCCAATAATTTAACCCGATTTCCGCTAATGCACCGCCAGTACTCCTCAAATTGCGGAATCGGGCATTAGCTTCACTGATTAAATAAAATATAGACAAATGTGACAAATTATGCATAAATATGTAAATTTCAAAATAAAATATTTTGGGATTTGTGATAGTGAAGATGACTTATTCTATTGTTTTTGAATTTTTTTACCTTTTGTCATAATAATATTAATTTTTGTGTACTTATTTAAAATATAAATATTATGTGTAAAAGTAACGTCCAGGGGGGGGCGATCGCCCCCATTGCCCCCCAAAAACCGCCACTGACCTGAACCACGGACATCGCGGTTTTTGGTGGATATCACGAGATTTTCTATACGGCGACGCTTAAAAAAAAAAAAATACAAAAATCAATTCGATCACAATCCGAGTGTTTCCTTTTTTTTTCTCTCTATACGCGTACGGTTCAGTTTGAGATGTTGTCAGTTACGGTAGGAATAAATCGATTCTTACAGACACCTCTGATCGTCGGAATTCTCTTAAAACAACGAGGATACCATTAGAACGACTAACGTGTGACGGTGCGCCACAGAGGCAGTTCTGTGCGCGAATTAGCGTTTTCTTTGAGAAATCGAGTGGAAACCGGATAAAAGCTACACACCGATTTCTGGCAAAGACTCCGAAAATTTTCAAATAGATTATTTTCGTTCGCAATAGGCGCTTGGTGTATATAAACTTTGGCGCCGTAATATTTTACTATAATCGTATCGCTTGTTCGCCGAGAAATTATAATCGTTTCCCTCTTTGTCCGTCCACAACGAAATTGTAATCGATGCGGATTACGTATACACGCTAATGGCGGCTTTAAACTCAAAATCATTACGGTAAAAACAATACTGTTATGTGAAACAATTTTATTTATAAAATATGATCATCGTGTTCACGAAAATTGTCTACCACAGGCATTTCAAAAAAAAAAAAAACGGTTTTAGGCGGTTTTAATCGCGCGCGTTTTATGTATTACAGAAATGCGCGGCAAATGATCGCGTAAAATTTATCGAAAATACAAAGACAATCGTAGAAAATTATAAACATTTGTTTTTCTTATAGGAAAATCACAAATTACACCGTAATAGAAGTGTGAAAAGAAAAACGTGTTCAATACTTTATTAAATTTCTTCGGAACTAATACAACGTTTGGATCCGCTAAAGCGAATTCGACTTACTACTGTTGGTTTTAAATTATTTTCTGTGTAATAATTATATTCGCGCACATTAACCGTAACTGTAGTTTGAACGGTTGATTTTATCTATTCGTTTGAATGACAAAATACGTAGCTCAATACGGGTTATATATTATTACGTCCGACTGATACGAACGTTTCAGACCACGCAAGTGCCACGTGGATCACTGCGAAGGGCGATGAAGAAGAACTTAGATGATTCGAGACGGATGATATTAAGAAAGATCCATGGGCCGAGTTATAGTACCGAAGAATACGCGAGTCGTAAGAAAAACGGAAAAAGCCGTTCAGTTCATACAATAGGCACAAGGCTGGAACGGGCTGGACACGTACGGCGAACGGCGAGTGGTAGATTATTGAAAAGAGCTATGATCGAAAAAATTGAAAAGAAAAAGGCCGAGGTAAGACAAAGCCAGAGTTGGATGGACGATGTCCGAGAAACTATGATGGGACTGGCGCGGTCCCGTGAGGTGGACTGGAACACGTCATGTAACAGACAGAGACGGAAAGTCGACTGAAATCCTTAATGGCTTGTGAAGCTAAAAAAAAAAAAAAAAATTATTCTATTTGTTCGCGATAAATCTTTTTATCGGTAAATCGTTGTTTTTACTATCAAACCGTATTACCGATTCGATTTTTTTTTTTAACTCATCGAAACGTACGTATAAAAAGGTCATTGAAAATAAAGACGAATGATCGCTTAACGGCTTAATACGGATAATGTCTTCCGGTCCAGCATAAATCAGTGGTACATAATGTAAAATAATTAAACCCAGAAAAATTCGACGATATTGTCGCGTATTAAAAAAAAAAAAAACGTTTTCAACACTCAAAACGGCAACGGGTAAACGCGTTTCGCGCTGAGGTCGGCGTAAACTTTTACGATGTCAATTATTTTGATTAAGGTCCGCAGAATCGCTTTGAAAAACCGCCGCCAGCGATGGATAACGTTTTCTTTTATCCGGCTGTATTTGCTGCCGTTGCTGCTGCTCTTGCTGCTGATAACTCTGACGTTTAAGTTTAGCGTGTCCGTCTGGTTGTATTATCTCGTTGTCGTTAATACACTCGGGAAAAGTCTGAAATGCGTGTCGATCATTAAAAAGACCAAGTTTATGTTTTTCTAATTCTTCACCCAGTCCTTTCGCCAAAATCCACCAGAAAACCCGTCTTTTTTAACGATATACTTATAAAATTATGTTATTGTAAGCCGGTTTCTTTTTTTTTTTTTTAATGAATATTAAACGGAAATTTGACGCAATTAAAAAACAACACGTATTTCCTAATTTTTTTCACGACAATTTAAGATTCCAGAACCATGTATAGCAACAAAAAAAAAAACACTTTTTTTTCTAAATATAAAAAAGTTTTTTTTAAATAAGTTATCGCGTAGTGTTTATATTTCGGAAAATTTAAACGCCCGAAATATACGTATTTTGGTTTTATATCTTTTACGATCCTATCTGTTGTAATTAAGTGTCTTTTCAATTTGAATTTATTTAAAATAATGCAATATTGTATTAACAGATGGACAGTCCACAAAAGAAAAAAAAAACTGTTCAGGTAAAACAGTTATTTTATTTACTAAATTTTAAACACTTTTAAAGAATTAAAGTAGTGGACCGAAATTTATATATCGACCGTTAAAAATTGCGTAGAAAAATAAACACTACCAGAATTCATCAAAAAAAAAAAAAATATATATATAAAATTTTAATGAATAAAACATAATTCTGACAAACGATTTTTCAGCTCATTTGAACACTTCTATCTACAACAAGTTATTGCGGTAGTAATAGTTTTTGATAAAACGTTAAACCATTTTTTTTTTTTTTTTTATGATTAGTATACCGAATATATGACACATATCGATACGAAATAAATCAATAAACAACAAACGGGGTACAAAATTCGTCTTTGACACGGGCGAATAGGAAAAAAAAAATCGGTTAGTATAATGCGTAACGGGTTACGGTGTTATTATTATTATTATTATTATTTTTATCCGAGAGAATCATATAAAAAAAATATATATATATATCGTCCGACGACCGATAGGAAAAAACATTTGCCGATCGCATTTCGTACGGCGCATTCCGCGCCATATTACAGTATTACTGTACCGACTCCTTTTGGAAAGGATTTATATATCGTTTTCAATAAAAACGTATTTTCATTTCGGGGCACTGCAACGACACCCGACGACCGAGGCGGTTTCCCCATTCAAATCGATCCGACGACGACGACGGTTCGTTTTATTTTTTTGTCACCGCGTATTATGAAGTAATAATATATAACAAATAAATAAATAGGAGGAGAAAGAAAAGAAATAAAGAAAAGCGAGATCTCGTTATAATCTCGATCTACATAATAAATGTTGACGGTTTACCGCGAATAGCTTGCTGCAACAGTTACTAGCGAAAGTTCTGTCAATATTGATAAATTTGCATTTATTTTCGCGTGCAAAATGAATGGAAATTCATGCAGTAGTCGTTATATATTAGAGCAATAAGTATATATATATAAGTGCACTGCCGGGAAAAGAGTAAACATAATTTTATTTATTTAATCGTTTCGAAATTTGTTGTATTTTTTTCGCCCGCGGCATATATTTGTTTAAAACGTGGAACGTAGTTATATTGATAGAAACGTACGCCGTTTATTAACATTAGGGCTGACGGTTTTTTCGGTATACCGGTATTTGGAAATTTGTGTATTAAACGGTTAAAAACCGTTTAATACCGTTAAAACCGTTCTTTACGGTGTACCGTAAAAACCGTGCTTAACGGTATATTTATATTTATTGAAGTAATCTTTTAATGTTTTGTGAAATATTCCTATCTATAGAATCGGGTTTTCACTATCGGACCATTAAGATTCATAATATGCTTTGTACATATAGTAATTTATAATATATTATAGTCTTTATTATTAGTTATTTTATTACCTATTATGCATTAATTAATAAATTATTTGGCCTCAGTAATGTAGATTAATTTTTAGTTTTTGCAACCCAAATTTTTATTTATTTAATAAAGTCAATATTAATAATTCCAGATTGTCTTTAGATATAATAATTGGCAATAAAAATCTGTCCAGATATAGATGATGGACTGATGGAAGTTCGTCCACTATCCCTTCGGTCCTCGGACAGTATAGTGCATTAATTAAATTTTGGTATACCGGTAAATATCGGTATTTCGGTATACCTGTTCGTGTCGGTATTTTACGGTATACCGTTTCAAATCGGTATTGAAATCAATACCGTACATTTGGTATTCATTTTCAATACCGCCAATCCTAATTAACATATATATATATATATATACGTATACGTGTACTCGTATTTTCAAATTTTGCGATTTCGAAATTATTTTTACGAAAAAAATTAATACATTTCTTTTCCCCAAGCGTAGGTATATACGAGAACTTAAATTTTGTAAAATGAATCGACGAGCGTTTTTTTTTTGTCCTGTTGCACAAACAGACGAGGACCCCAAAACTTTACTACTATCTAACGCAGGGCCCCAGATTTATAGTCACGCCACTGGAACGCGCGAAACACGGTTTACGTAAAAGTATTGTGTTCTGCAGATTGTAACAACGAATTCAATAATAATTAACGTCTGATAATACTTGTTTGATAAATTGCCTATACAAAACGCCTTATAGAAACGAATCGTTTCCAATCGCTCCATTAAGATTTTTGTATCTATTTTCTTTTCGCCGGAATCGGTGTATAGTGTATACCCTTTTTTTTTTTTTTTTCGTTATCGGGACGGAAATGCAGGTATATACCTTTCTTTTGTCGGTACGAAATCGGTATAGAAAAAGGTTGTCGGGGCAGAACTCGTACGTGCAACCGTAACATAACAATTTTTTTTATTCGTATAGGTTAGGTTTGTGTATCAGACGCGCGCGACGGAGACAGGGGAGGGCACAATGCGCGAATGAATCCCGAAGACAAACGGGTTAACGTTAGTTTTGCTGCACGGAGTCGGACGATAATAATAATAATAATAATAATACTACCTATCGTCGTTGTATCCGATGAAAAGCGAAAACGGTACGTCATATAAGCCGTACGAGCGAATTCCTCTTGTAAAGCAAAAATCCTTGAAAGTGTAATCCGAGGAATGGCAATATAATCGCGAGCAGTCAGTGTTATTTTTCCGGCCGGGCGGTTTCTTCCGAAACGCACGAACCCGGTTTATTGCGTTTTCACAAGTCTCGCAGCGCGTGCACGGGCGCCGTTTCAGATTTTGGAAACGTAGAGAAAATCATAGAAAGTCACCACGGCTCGCGGTCGATTAATTTTTTTTTTCACTGTCAAGTATAAAATAAAAGGTAAACGTTTTTATATACGTTATTTTAGAATATACACACTACGTTACGGTGAAATATGAAAAAAAAATTAAAAACTATCAAATTTATAATTTTTTAGAAAACGCAATAATACATTTTAGTTGTATTTATTATGTAAAATGTAAATAAGTCAATAAAGCTAAACTCCCCCACCCTCCCCGCCTGACAATAGCGAGTCGAATTTAAAGTAGAGAAAATTTTTTTTTTTTTTTATGAGAATAAAAGCGTTTACGTTCGAAAGCCGCCGCCGTCGTAGTGACTGGAAGCGTTTCGATTATACATATACGTACATTTTTCCGAGGGGCTGAAAACGCACCGGAGAATTCTATTCAAATATTGATTTCGTTGAAGAAAATTCCGATGGAATTTGTTTGGCAGATCCGAAATATATTTCTACCGTTCAGCCAATCGTTTACAAGAACGGAGAGTTAAAATGATTTGAATAAAACCGCGGTGCTAATATGTTACGGTCGTAGAAAACGACGGAAAACTTGACAGTAATAATATCGATATTCGTGTTTTAACACACGACGTAATCCCGAAGTTACAACCCGAAACAGTCGATAGTCCAATAATAAACGAACTGTATTTATTGTCGATATCGCTTTTGTATCCTTTCGAAAATACGTAATAATCGGTTTAATAAGACAGAATAAGGCACAATTATATTTTCGTTTATGTGACCAGTGCCGGATTCAACTCCCGTGCCGCTGCACCTAAGCACAGAACAAATTCGGGTCTTTTTATACATACATTTTTATACTTGATATTATTAATTATTATTATTTGTTGTTATTTATTATTATTTGTTATTATTATTATTATTATTATTATTATTATTATTATTATTATTATTATCATTATGATGATGATGATGATTGAAAAGAACAATTTAATATTATAAAACATTTCTGATTTTATTAAATATTATTAATTTTGGCAGTAATATCCATGTATTTATATTTATTATTTTTACTATAATATGTATATAATCTTTTTAAAATTCATTCCGAATTGTTATTACCATTATAAAATATCTGACTTTACACTAAAATATATCATTTTTAGTTTTTTTTAACGCCTACATAGGTAATATTAATAGCCTTCCCGATGACTATACATCGGTAATCTGCAGTGGCGTATTTTCGGGGGAGGGGGGTTCCCGGGTCTCGACCCCCCCCCCTCCCAGAAGAAAAAAAAGGTTCAAAAGTCATAAATGACTTGCTATATATATATTATAGGTACAGACAGTGGCGTATTTACGGGGGGTGTCCAGTGGTACTGGACCCCTCCCCATCCAGAACCAAAAAAAAAAAAAAAAAGATTATCCAAAGGTATTTTTTATTAAATACCTTATATCAATATACCCTGTTGGAATTTTCAAAAAAAAAATTTGGACCCCTCCAGAAAAAAGTTGAAAATACGCCACTGTCGGTAATATTACGAAATCCCTGGCTGTATACGGCACTGACGGCGTTTTACCCAAAACTATGTAACTATATATGGTATATGGTCGTTCCAGCCGATAAAAACGTCTCGCCAACGTATAGAAACGTTGCGCGCAGCGAATTCCGGCGGGCGACCAAGCGTCGGATTACACGTTCGGGCGGCCGGTAACTTAAAACCATATTTTTTCCATAGAGGTTTTTTTTTTTTTTTTCTTTGTTCCTGTCACGTGTTAAGCGAGTGAACGGGACCGGGATAGAGGAACGGCGTGGAAGCGATGCCCAAGAGACGCGACGACGACGACGAGCGAAAATAACAAAACGATAGTCCGCCGGGTAATAATCTTCTTAAAAGTTTAATTTCGAAAAACACACTTTTGTTGTCGGCGGCGGCGGCGGCGGCGCTACGCGAGTCGGGAGGTCGGCTCGACGGCGGTCGCCGTATCTGCTTTCGGGGCGACGCCGTTACGTGTTTGCACTGTTAAAACGGTCGCACACGTCGACGAAAGAAGTTTTAAAAGCGTTTTGACAGTGCCGGCGGCCATTAGCGGCGGCGGCGAGGCCACTTATGAATCTCTCGTCGTCGCGGAGACGGGAAAAGGGACGGCGAAGATCATTTCATTTTTTTTTTTGCTTTTCGCCGTCCGCCGCCTGCAGACGTCATGAATAACTCAACAGGCGAAAGACGACACGTTTTTTTTTTCTTCTTCTCTTGTAAGTGGACACTCCAGTCTCGTTCCCCCCCCCCCTCCTCCCATCACTTCGGATTTGTTTTTTTTTTATTTTTTGTCCATATTATTCTAGGCGAGTACGTGAACGGGTTGTTACGTGCGACTCGTTCCGCCGCAACAATATATTATACAGTGCTGTCAGTGGCGTATTTGAGGGGGGGGGGCGATAGGGGCAATCGCCCCCCCTGAGAGATTTAAAAAAATTATATTATTTTATATTATATTGGCTGAGATCAAAAATGGGGCAAGATCGCCTAACGGGTTTGGCATTGCTTAATATTCACCATACTATAACATTAAACGTAGATGATGTAATTGATACATTTGCTATAATAGTAAAAAAAGAAATATAGACTTAGTTTTGTAAATTAAATAAATAAAATGATAATAAATAAAATGTGTTTTGTTCAATAATTATATTCCTACATATAATTTTTTTTATTGGTGGGAAGGGGGAGTTTTTTTACCATCGCCCCCCCCCCTGAGGTGAAGTCTCAAATACGCCACTGAGTGCTGTAGTGTACACTTCGCGGACGAACGGCTGGGTGGGAAAAAAATCGACCGTGGAAATAAAAGCTTGTAAAAACGACGAGACACTTACCGGCCAACAGTTGCAAGTAACCGGCCACACGGGCCGTAGACTTTTGGATGACGTGCGTCACGCAGCACGCGGACACGGCGGACACGGCGACGATTACCGTGATCGCGGTCGCTCCACCGACGAGCACCGTGCTGATCTGCCACCACACGCTCGGTATGTCGTCGAATCTGAAAAATTCAGATCGGTCAGTGTGAGGTTTGTTTCCGGTTACGTGTACGTCGATTTCGGTTTTGAATTCGAAACAAATACGCGTACAGGCGGTACCTGCAAGGGCGGATACAGTGGTCTTAAACGGGGGGTGGAGGGCAATTTGTTAGTTATCAAGTAAAAAAAGGTCATCGTCTATTTAAAAAAAAAAAAAAAAATTCGTTGATTTTCTAGGTAAGGAAGAATAATTACTGTAATAGACACCATTTTACTGTATATTAATATGCTATATTTATTTAAAAAAAAATTAATTATAATATTTAATAAATTAGTATGATTATACATAATAATATTATGAATAAAATATTTTAATTTATAAAACCCTTTTTTCTTTTATTTTTTTGAAAAAATATCGATCACTTCGTCAGATGTCAACTACGCATGCTATTAGTTAATAGTAATAGTATATAGAAGAATATAGCAGTAAATGAATATAACATACAATATACATTTTAGGCGGGTCAAAAAAAAAAAAAATTACAAATGAAATATATGGTACTTTTTTTGTGAACGGAGGGGGGGCAATTGTCCACATTGCCCCCCTTGTATCCGCCCTTGGGTGGTACGCACGCGCAAATGTCGAGTTGCGTCCCGGTCTGTATAAGCGGGACGGTCGAGTCGTCTAGTGCCGATCATTGAAACACACGGTCGAGTCGCGTCCCGGTCGCATATAAGCATTCTAGGGTCCGTTCGGGCACCCGTATTCGATTACGCTCTGCGATCGGTCGATTTTAAATTTCCCGCCCGACATTTGTTATGCCATGCCAGTGTGTTATCTTTTAGTGTATTATCATCAAACAAACCGCCGAACACGCGCGCGCTTCAGTCAATTCAGGTGGTTTTTCAGAACAAATCAATAGATACTTTTAGCCTAAGTTCCGACAGGAGATCGCGAAGCGAGCTTAGACTTGTTGGGTTGAGTATAAACACACTGACATCACAAATGTCACGGAACAAAATGTAATTCCGAATTTTTATACTTTCCGCCACGTCAAAGATTCGTTATCACGATATATACGATATACATACTGTCTTTATGTAATAGGCGGTAAATTGAAAAATCGACCAATCGGAGAGCGTAATTGAATACGGGTGCCCAAACGGACCACGGAATGCTTATATGCGTCCCGGTCATTAAATTTCAAGCGATGAGTAATGACGGTTTTTCCCGTCACACTTGATCCGCTCCTCGGCTGGCGGTATAATCGTATTTTATTAGGGATGTTGGGCATAATGGATTTAAAACTGGAAGAAGAAGCGTTCAGGTAAGGTATTCCAGTAAGTAGACCAGAGTACAAAAACGTGACGTCGCAAAAGCAATATGAGGTCAGACCAGGAATTAAAGAAATGGAAGGACATATTAAATTAGAAGAGGATTTAGCCAAACTATCTGCCATCTCGTTACCATGTAACCCGACATGACTAGGGACCCAAAGGAACTCAATAGAAAAATTTAATTGACAAAGGCGGAACAGAATAGATTTAATACGTAGAACAAGAGGAGATATGTGAGAATTGTAAGGGTTTGAAGTAATAGATTGGAGACATGACATTGAGTCAGATGCGATTAAAATTTATTTGGTGAAAAAGAAGAAATTAGGGTGAGCGCTTCGATAATGGCATAGCACTCAGCAGTGAAAGAAGAGGAAGAGGGTGGCAAATTACTAGAAAAGGAAATACGTAACTCTGGAATATAAAAGGAATAACCGGCAGAGAGAGGGAGACAGAGCCATCAGTATAAACTGCAACGAAATCTGGAAAATTATTAAGGAGGAAATCCGAAAATAGATTATTTATTACCGTAGGAGAAGTAGTTTTAGATCAGCGGAAGGAATACGAAGGAAAATCTATCTATATGAACAAGAGGGATATTAAGTAAGGAATCGTAATCATACTCATATAAAGGAGGTTTGGCATAAATTAAAATATATTGGTGGAAAGAGGAGATGGAGTTAGCTGTCAGAGAAAGGATAGGAAGAGATTTAGGAACGTAACGCCAAGATTGAAACAAAGAATAAAAAATATCAAAATTGTAAGATTAGAAAGAGATAAGGACTTAAGGAGAAATTTACCGGCAAGCCACCGACATCTGATGTTGAAAGGAGGACACATAGATTCAACCTCGATTGCTGGAAGAGGAGTTGATTTTAAATAACCCATACAACATCTCAGACAAGTCGCTTGGATTTTATTAAGCTTACTCCAGTTGGAAAAAGAAGCAGAGCCAAATAGAAAGCATCCATAATCAAGTTTAGAGCGTATAATAGATTTGTAAATAGATAATAAGGAAGAGGGATGGGAACCCCACCATGTACCGGTAACAGATCTAAGGAAGTTAGCCCATCGAGAACAAAAAGAAGTGAGTGATATGATATGTGGTAACCATCGTAATTTAGAGTCAAGTGTGATTCCTAAGTAAGTGATACTGTGGACAAAAGGTATAATATTATTATCAAAATAAATATTCGGGGGATCAAAATATCTACGCCTGGTAAAGATTACAGATTTGCATTTCTCAGAAGCGACTAAAAATGATAAACTGGTAAGTATAAGATTAAGTTCATTAAGAGCAAGATTGAGAGATTCAATAGCAAGGTTAAGGAATTTATTTGAAGAAAAGACAACGATATCATCTGCATATATAAGACAATTATGACCGTGCCTAGAAAGATGATTTGCAATAAAGCTCATATAAACATTAAAGAGTAACGGACTAAGGCAACTACCCTGTGGAAGACCAGCGTAAGTAGAACGTGTATTATATGAACCATAAGGAGAGGTGAAAAAAAGGCTTCTACTTGAAAATAAAGAGAGAATAATGTTACAAAAATTGGGAGGAACGTGTAAAGATAAAAGTCGAGAGATTAATGTAGGAATATTAACAGAATCAAAGGCACCACGAATATCTACAAAAGTGGCAACAAAAAATTTTTTATCATTGAAAGAGTGATAGATATTACCGATAAAAGTTGAAAGGCATTCCATCGTACCCATACCTTTCCTAAAAGCAAAAAGGTTAGACGGTAAGATGGAATTATGTTCTAGCCACCAATCAAGCCGTGATTTTAGCATACATTCAAAAGTTTTACATAAAGCAGAGGAGAGTGCTATGGGACGGAAGGAAGTATTTGAGTTGGGTTTGGGAATAGGAATGACTTTATATGACTTCCAAGGTAATGGAATTTGCTGGGTAATCAAAATATTATTCAAGACGTTAAGTAAGAAATCGAGAGCATTAGAAGGAAGATGTTTTAGCATAACAGGAGAAATATTATCAAGACCAGAGGCGATTGAACGACGTGAAGATATGGCGTAATTTAATTCCAAAATAGTAAAGGGATTTGTAAGTATATGAGAAAGAGGCGCTTGAGGACAAAACAAAGGACAGGCTTCAGAAAAATTGGGAACATAACTAGGAGCAACTTTGGAGCAAAAATCGTAGAACCAATCCTCATTAATGGGGCGATGAATTGGAAAGACACATTTTTTAAAGCGTCTAGCTGTATTCCAAAGAGAATGA
The DNA here is from genome assembly GCA_032441835.1 of Slavum lentiscoides. Classification (NCBI taxonomy): domain Eukaryota; kingdom Metazoa; phylum Arthropoda; class Insecta; order Hemiptera; family Aphididae; genus Slavum; species Slavum lentiscoides. The sequence goes on along the minus strand of CM063714.1, from coordinate 1,391,056 downwards.
ATTGAAGATGACGGATTTAAACTTGAACAGAATTTTTCCAAGCTTTTCTTTTTTCGTTTTTTAGATGACGTGTAGTAAGAGCACAAACGTTACGATAATTGAGAAAATCAATCATAGCGCCGGAACGCCGAAACGTTTTAAAAAGTAGTGATCTCTTTTTGACAGCATCAGTACAAGTGGAATTCCACCAGGGAGGAGAAGGGGGATACGTTTTATTCTTATTATTTTTTGTAGGAATAGAGAATTTGGCGGCATTATCAATAATATTTGTAAAAGTAGAATACGAGTTAACGGAAGGAAGATTATTAGATAAAGAGGAAATAGAATTTTGAATATAGAGTGTAAAGGATGCCCAGTTTGCTTTATTAAAATCAAAAAGATTAGAACTAATAGAAGCAGAACCAAAAACGTCAGAGGATGATAAGGATTTCTGGAACCTGACTGAGAAAACACAGAAATTAAAATGGGAATATGATCACTACCATGAGGGTCGTTAAGAGTGGACCAACATAATTTCCAAATAAGATCGGGTGAACAAAAGACAAATCAATAGCAGAATCAGAAGAGCCAGGACGGCCCAGATGTGTAGGACTTCCATCATTAAGGATACAGAGACCTAAAGAGCAGATATTATCATAAATTAAATTGCCACGGCAAGAAGCCATGGAAGATCCCCAAGCAGGATGAAACGCATTAAAATCGCCACCGAGTAAGGAATTGTGTCGAACAAGGCTAAATAAAGTGTACCAAAGATCAGTAGGAATATTCGAATCACTAGGAATATAACAGGACCATAATAATAGAGGCGAGGAAGTATCCGGAAGAAAAACCTCAGCACCGACAATATCAATTTTATAATTTAAAAAACGCGTTTTATTATCCGCATCAAGGATTATGGGTCTTGACTTCAGTGAGTTATGGATAATAATTGCTGCGCCACCATAACCATCTTGGCGATCAGATCTAAAACTAACATAATTTGGGATATTATAGGAGCGAGAAGGTAAGAGCCAAGTTTCAGAAAGAAGTGCAATTGAGCATTTATAGGACGGAAGTAGATACTGTAAGGAAGGAAGGCGAGCCGGCAAACTTCTAACATTCCACTGAAGAATATTAACAAAATTGTCTAAATTTGAAGAATTGAGAATTATAGACATAAGTAGGAAAAAGTTTTAAGGATTAGGGTTAGGAACGGCAAGAAGGAGTGCAAAGAAGATTCAATTAAAGATTGAAGAGAAGAGGGTGAAAGAGGAGAAGATAATGAAGGTGAATTAATAAGAAATTCAGATAGTTTGAGTGATAAGGTATGAATCCAAGAGAAATCGTAAGCATTACGAGCTAATGAATGATCCTGTTCTGAAGTGTGATTTAAATAACTACCATTGGGAGAAGAGTAAGACGGTACCGGAGAAGCGAAAAATTTTTTTGGGAGGAGATGAGGAGCAGTCTTTAGATTTAGGCTTTCTAGAATTGAAAAAGTGATGGCTGTCGTTTAAATTAGGAAAATCCTTACTATACGGAGGAGTAATAGGTTTCATAGTATTGGAAGCAGGAGGCTGTCTATCTACAACATCAGAATATGTAAAAGCTGATGAAACACGATTGTTTTTCTTGAAATCGAAAGCGTCCTGGTAAGAGATGTTTTCTATAGCCATGATTTTTTTAATTTCTCTTTGAAAAGTCCATTCCTTGCAATTACGATCTGTAGCCAAGTGAGGAAGATTACAAAAAAGACAAACGGGATAAGTAGCTTGAATGACTGGACAGGTCTCAATTGAGTGCTTATCACCACTGCAATGACTACATCTTGGAACACTACGACAGAATTTTTTTGTGTGTCCAAAACGTAAGCAACGGTTGCACTGAACGGGAGAACGGATACTAGGGTTGACTTCAAATAACATATTAAACAATGATATCATCTTTGGAAGTTTCGGTGACAAAAATTTGAGTTCAACTATACGAGTTGGTACAATAATTCCTTCTTTCTTTATAGAAATGCGTTTGAATCCTTCGACGAGGACCGGTGATTGAAGCCCTTCCCAAAATTCTTCTTCCGAAATGGAGACGTCTAATTTTATTACACCATATGAATAGATAAGAGAAGATGGAATACTTGCCGAAAAACCATGATCGCTTAGAGATTTCGAATTTAGGCAGTTATTTCCATTTACAATGGAGTCGAATGAAATTTTTATTTTTTGAAACTGGCAGTACACAACATAAATTACAATATTATTTTGTTCTTTTCAAGCATTTATAAAAATTACAATTGTTATAAATTTTTTTTTTTTTTTTTCTAAATCTCATAATACATTTTTAAGGAATAAAAATATTTAGAAAAACAGCTGCTTACGTCGTATACTGCTAATATCGTAATTTATTTTGTGTGAAAATTTGGCGTCTAAAGTATGACCGTGACCTTCAGAGTTTTTTTTTTTCCAGCGTCAAGCATTTGTTTTGATGAAAATCATTCTGTGTAGCGTCCTTATAAATAGGTATAAACTGGTCAACTGGTCCGAGGTTCTCATACATTTTGGTATTACGTTGAGTAATTATACCGGGACGCAATTCGACCGTCCATTTAAATGGCCGGGACGCGACTCGACCGGTGGAGTCATTGGCGATTGCTCGCCGGACGCAATTCGACCCCAGCCGGTACACGTCGCGCGTATTTCAAACGTAACCGGGATCGATTTTTTTATCCGAACAAAAAACGTGTAAACATTTACAAGACGATTTTCAAACGTCGAATATTTTTAAATAAACGAAAGTGAAAATTAATTATATCAAAATACGTAACGTGTCGTTTGTTTTTAATAATAATAATAATAAAAAAAAAAATTCAAGACCATCTCTTCTCAAAAACTCTTCTTACGCCGTAAGTTTGCCACTATACACACGGTGTATATATATATTTACGCAATTTATTCTCGAATTATTTTTATTTTTTTTCATAGTTCATCGTACACTTGGAGCTTCCCCCCGTGCTTATTACACTAGTATTTAAAAAAAAAATACTCCCATAAAATAGTCACACGCTTGCTGATCTGTAGTCCGGCGATCGAGACGACCAAGGAAACCAAAATAATCGAGATGTTTTCGGAAATAATGCGATTTCTTATGCTGTCTAATTATTAACAGCGTTCTCGCTGATATTCGGGCCGTGTTGGCTTCCTAGCCTGCTGGCCAGTTCACCGACCATATCCAATACATGGACGTATTCCTGCAGGTATATATTACTCGATGATCGCCGACGGAGTTGACGAGGATTCTCGTTGATGCGTTAACAACTAAACGACGTGTTTTCTTTTAAACTAAACCGGTTTTTAAACTGTTTGATCAGCGTGCTTGTCCGAAATTAATATCGAGAAAATCTGTTTTTTAAATATTCGACCGTTTTTTAGTGCGCCCCCCATCCTGTACGTTTCCATTCGTTCGTTAAACAGGAAAACTTTATTGTCAATAAATTATATAATATTATAATCGTATAAACATAATATATATATATTACATTTATTTATAATAATTCTTATAATTCGTCAAAATCACAAGCGAATTAATTACGCGTAGAACCAGTGCCGTCCTTACCACAAATAACGCCCTAGGGCAATAATATTTTACGCCCCCACCCCCAAAAAAAAAAAAAAATTACAACTAACGTAATATCTATAATTACATAATTTTATATATTTTAATAGTAAATACACTCATCCTCGAAATTATCATATAGACACAATAAGGGAAATTAATATCTAAAATAAAACAAATTTTTTTTCTTTTTGGTCATTCATTTTTATGACGCACCCTGCATTCATAATACTTTGGAAGCCCTAGGGCAGTGCTTCTCAACATGGGGGCCGTGGCTATATGACTGGGGGGCCTTGAAATATTTATTTTCATACGGTCATTGGATTATAAAATACGAATAAATACTATGTGTAAGTCATGAAATAGATAAATAAAAATAAAGTAATTTGTCGTAGTGATATATGGTAACTATCTGTTGTGTTAACCGTCATTAAATTTTGTCAATGTCCAGTGTGCTTACCGCTCAGACAATTTACCGGTATTTTAGATGCTGCTTGCTAGGGTTCTAGGGTTAAATTTTCTTTTCGCATGTTCACTAGACCAATGCTTCTCAAACTGGGGGCCGTGGCTATATTACTGGGGGCCGTGAAATATTTATTTTATTTAGGCCTTATAAGCGTTTATAAAAAAATTTTGATTAAGGGGGCCTTGACAGTATTACATTAAATTTAGAGGGCCCCATGGCAAAAAAGTTTGAGAAGCACTGCCCTAGGGCACTTTTCCCGTTTGCCCCCCATTGGGACGGCTATGCGCAGAACTCCCACTACACGCCCGTGAAACGTGTTTATACGGTCCGCTCAAATGTTTTCACCGCGTTTAACAAATCAATAAAACTACGGCGTCCTTTACAGAGCCGTTCGAAATGTATAATCGCGTTTATTATTACGATTATGAGGCGGAGGAGTGATGACGTATTACAAACGATTTAAAAAAGAAAAACGTGATTATTATTTCGTTCGAATAATCCGGTACAAGTCGATTGTCGTCGTGTACGCGTAATATTTGTTCGCTTTATTCGGTACAAGCGCGAAAACGTGAATTTTTTTTTTTTTTTAAAGCCTATGTGCAATTTAATGATACCGTCTTTCTGTAATCCGAATTAGTACGTGAATTCGGATTGAATGAAAATTTGAAAAGCGTATCGATAAAAAAAAAAAAAAAAAAAAAATTACGAGAAAGTAAAATGCAGCGGCGATACGATGATTATAATATGGTGATCGGATTGTTGCGAAACACATCGTCCTAGATCGTCTAAAGGCTAGAGTGTCTAAAGGCGGACTTTTGCGAATCCGCGAAACCTTTAACAGTTTTCGACTGTACGCGTATAAAAAAAAAAAAAAAAATAGTACCAAAGTCAACGATGAATTATATTCCTATTAGCTGTTGGATACCGTTGTATTTCACCATCAAGCACTGCAGACGACAACGGGTTTCCGAATAATATTACAGTAACGCACACGTCTCGATCGGTTGACGACACTACACTGGAATACGTATATATATATATATATAACTCGGGACTATAGTTGCGAAAATTTCCGCACAAAGTGTAGTGTGAACGAATTCAATTTGCCCCCGCGGAAGTACACGTCATATATCCCGTACCCGATCGTGTATACACGGAATACGATTCGCCCTGCAGACGTGTACGTATTGTAAATAAATAAAAAAAAGTACATATTACATAAATATAATATTATATTGTTATACGGACGAATTTAAAAAAAAAAAAGCGATATTGTATATGTTTTTTTTTTTTTTACTTAACCCGGTTCGTAACAGCGGATTTCCGGTTACACGCGTTTTTATCGAATACATTGCGTTTGTTTATACTCGTTCGAGAAGTCGCCGGACTCCCCGTCGCACAACGAGTGCTCGTTGCGGGCGGGGACCAACGAGTTCACAAATCAAGAATTAATAAGTGATAATATATTATTATGCAGTGCGCTGTAAAAAAAAAAAAAAAAAAAAAACTTAAGAAAATAGTTATTCTGATTACGCGTGTTAGACATTAACACGCGAAAATGAATAAACGGTATTGACGTCAAAACGCCTATATTAAATTGTCGAATATTTATTTTGATTTTTTTTTTATTCAAGCGAGAGAAATTGAATGTAAATAGAGTCAAGCGAATCGTATTATACATGTGGAAAAAAAGAAAAGAAAAAGAAAGACAATCAAACGTAATACATATATAAATCGTATAATATGTAATATTATGTCTTGTACGCGCGGCAGACAAGACACGCGTTAGGGTGCGTATACGAGCCGAGGCCTAATGGGTTTTATTGAATATATATATTTTTTTTAATATAAATACATTTTTTATTATCGTCGAATAACAAATAGAGTAACTGGACATAAAAAAAAAAAAAAAAAATTGTTAGCGAGACTCGGTCAAATATATATGTGTATGTGTGTGCAACAGCGTATCATTTTTTAACCGTATTCCATTCATTCAAAACGCTCTAGACTTTTTAGTCGGGTGAAGAGAGCCGTAGCAAAAAAAAAAAAAAACCGAAAAATAAAATTAATATAATAACGTACCTAGCGATTTATTTGTAAACTGACTTATACAGTCGTATGATAAATAAATAAATATTAATATATTATACAATAATTTACGTACTGCATAATATAACCGTTGTTTTTTTTTTGTCATTACTAATTTGGGAGCCGTCAAAATATTGTGAAGACAAAAAGGAGCCGTAGAATGAAAAAGTTTGAATACCTCTGATATGTATAATACACATAGGCGGCACATGGGGGGGTCATGAGGGGGCAGTTGCTCCCCCCCAAATTTTTTAGGAAGCGAAAGTATACATTTGCCCCCCCACCAAAAAAAAGTTAACAAAAAAACCAGTTATTTCAATCTTTTATTAATGAACGCCGAAAAGTTGAATTTAATTTAAAATAATTAACGATATTCCCTCTGTAATTTTAATTTCTGATGTAAATCAAGAAAATGGTTTTTGGAATTCCAAATTAAATTTGAAGCTGATTAAGAAGAATATTAGAATTATACTCGTGTTTATTGAATAATCGAATATTGATAAAATAATAATAATTGTTATCAAAATTAATTCATCTAGAAAACATGGTTAGTATAATTACTTTACTAGCACTATCTACAACGCCAGTCATTGATTAAAGGATATTAGTTAAGTAGTAAGTACAGATAAATAAACACGGTGGTGGTCACTGGTCACAGTGGTCAACAAAAGTTATTTTGGTTATTTTAAGTTTATTTTGGGAGAATTGGGTTATGAAAGTCAATTAATTGTTTGCCCCCCCCCCTGGAATCATCCCCAAGTGCCGCCTATGTATATATATATATACTCGTATAGTAAACCGAAATAATAAAATGCGTATATTACAACCCGAAGCTCAGACGTTAATATAATATATAATATATATATATATATATATATATATATATATATAATATGTACTATAACGAATCTCGGAGAGGATCAAAAATTCGAAATAGTATATTCGTTTTTTTTTCTTATTCTGATTTTCGGATTGATCGGTATTTACTAGAAAAAAAAAAATCCAAAAATCTTCACACACACACACACACACACACACACACACACACACACACACACACACACACACACACGCACAAACTCTTGTAACAAACGACAACTAACAAAAAAAAAAAAAAATTACAAGCAAAACCACCGCAGACGGATAATATCGATTGATTCTCCTTTTCTTTTCTCTTTTCTTTCTCTTCCCTGCAGTCTCCCGTCCCCCGAAACGCGATATTTCCCGCCGTCAAATACGTCGTTTCCGCGTTATTGTTTTTCCGGTTCGGCGCACGGCACCGGGCGCGCGTATCGTTCCGGGACACGGATCGCTCGCGCATACGTCAAGACAAAAAGTAAATACAATGCGACGCGTGTACGACGCTCTGTATACGCAATTAAATCGGATTCTCTCCCGTCGCCCGTTGTCTCGGTATTGGCAACCGCGCGTTTTGTGTGACGAGCGCCAGTTTCGGCTTTCCGCTCCCGGCGTTCCACCGCTCTGCGCACGGGCCTGCCCTGCGCCACCACCAGCGTTGTATGTTATCTGGATAATTTTTTTTTGTTTTATCTTTTATCTTAATATGTAGATGAATTCAGAATGATCTATCTCGGCAATCCGAGTCGTTATCTAAGATTAATATGTAAATCATCGAGATAAAATAAATTTTTGAAGTGTTTATTATTTATCCAAAAAATTTTGCAATACATACTACAAAAATTCGAGTTTCTCAGTTAAATTTTTTTTTTTCAATTTCCTATCCTAAACAATTTGAATTACAGAAAAATTCCAAATAATCTTTTTGTTTTTATTCTACGTCGCAATGTGAAATATTTACTGTACAGAAGTCAGTAACATAAAAGCGGTTTGATACATTACTCAAAATTGTGTGTGTGTTTTTTTTTTTTTTAGTTTAGTACTTTTAAATAATTTGCCTTATAATATAACGGGAAAAGAAAGTAGTCACCAGATAGCGTTACGACACAACATAGAGGGCGTGGCAGAAATGCGCATATAAATAGCGGTCAGTCTCAAACACACACACACACACACACACTGCAGTCAGACGCGAACCACGTCGTTCACGTCTGACTACACTGAGCGGTCCGATGGTTTTGGACCGCTATTTATAAACGCCTTTCTGCCACGCCCTCTGTGTCGTGTCGTAGCGCTATCTGGTGACTACTTTCTTTTCCCCCGTTTTATTACGGTCGGCTGACGCGCCATGTCGGTATATGCGGGTGTTTAGTTTGACGCTGACCGAGTGACCGATCGTACGCGACCTTTATTATTTATTTATTTTTTATTTTTATTAATAATAATATTATTATTTCGCGTATTTCGATGAAATGAAACCAACGCAACGATTCATAATCTTTCCTCGTTGTACAAACGGTAACGGTTATTATTTGATAATTTGGCGGAATTATTTTCTTCCAGCTCGGACATCCGGATTAACCGAACGCATTCAATCGCATTTCCTTCCTGCGCCTTAGCGGATTCCAATCACTACCACGGAAAAATTCGTTTTAATCAGCAAGTCTCGGTGCAATGCTTATCGTCGTTTGAATATCTTCAGATATGGAGGTATCTCGGACATCCTCCATTTATGAATTAACTACGCACTTACCCTGTTGCGATTCTAATGCACAACACGCGCTTCACCGCACTGTTGTTGTTATTTTCGATTATACGATACAAATGATCGGCAACGTTAATAAATTCATTGTATAAATTTTATATAATTTATAAAATATATATTTTACATAGTGTACTATTTGGAGTAAATTTCATTTTACATATTTATGCAAAATACATTTTTAGACTCTGAGCGAAACGAGGAATTTATTGGTTTTTAAATTATGTTTATTTTTCGATTCTGAGCGAAACGGGGAAGCTGTTGGTTTTAAAATGATGTTTATTTTATTGTTCTATGAAGGAACGATCATTATATACGTACCCATTTTCCGGTAGTGAATTTTGCTGGGGTGGTATTTTAAGGACGTCATTTTTCGATTTTCTCAAAAGCGCTTAAAAAAAAGTGTATACAACACTATGTTGTAATTCTACGTAACTTCAACTATCGATTCTAAGTAAAAAATTTGTTTTAATTACAACTTTAAATTTTCCAACGAAGTGTATTACATTCGGTGTTCCGATCATAATCGTTTTATCGAATGCGATGATTTGTCTTCTTAAAATCTTTGTATGAAATTAATAAACGTCAAATAGTGTTACACGTATCGATTTTTCTTTTTTACGCATTTCAATAAAACTAAATGTACGTTTAGGTTATTTTATTACGATAAAATCCGTTTTCTACGCATAAGATATAATAATATGAAAAAAAAAGCCGAAGAACAATCAACAAGTCATGTGATTATTAATAAATAATGTTGCAAAATAATTTTTATTACAATTTGTTGCATAACGAAGAATAGTTTGTTTACGTAACCATTAATTTTTTAGAAAAATAAACGCATCAAGATACCATATAAAAAAAAATGGTAATGATTTATATATATATATTTTTTTAAGTTACTTTTTTTGTTGATACACCTGCGTATTTGTAAAATTTTAAATTGTTCGTAAAAAAAAGTACACGTGTTTTCTTATTTTGTCATTTCCTGTAATCATTAAAAAACTTTGGATATAATGACATATAAGTTGGTACAACCTGCAGTACCTATATATAAAATAAAGGAACAGAAGTTTTAATACGTGTGCCGAGTTTATGGCGAAACAATCGAAAATTTTTTCGAATTTTTTTCACAAACTTTTTCCAAGTGCCATTATACGTCGAAATTATTTTACATTTTATTTTTGTCTCGGAGAGTGAGAGGTGGGAAAGCGATTAGACATATTATTTTTAACGTAAAAGGATCATGAATGACACGTGAAATGGCGAGATAACCACCGACTCCGCACCGTATAGAGTCCTGTTCTCCAGCGTTTTTTTCCCCGATTAAAATTTTCGAATTTAATTTGACTCTAAATGAATTGTCGGTGAATTTCGATTATTTCGGTTTCAATAAATTCAATTTTTTTTCCCTTTTATATCCCAATGTGCCTGTTATTGACGTTATACAAATAATAAACGTTCGAAAATATTATTATTTATACGAAATAATAACGTTTTTGTTATATACAGAATTGAAATAATATTCAAATATTATTTATTATATATCGAAATCAGTTAAATTCTACTGAATTACGTAATTATTTTTTAACATTTCTCAATTACTGAAGCAAAACTCGACATTTGTTTTTAGTAATAACTAATAACGAATAAAGGTGTAAAATTTTTATGCAATAATTAAGTCGATTACTTAGTAAGTATAACTAAACACTATTAATAAATTTTGTTTTAATTATAAAAATTATTAAGTTGCTTTTTATTTAAAAATTAACTTTATTGCCGACTATTGAAAACATTTTTAATAAAAATGTGTTAAGACTGCGCAGATATTGACCGGAACCGCAATTAAAAAATGTAAAGAACATGAACGGAAACCGGAATCAAAATAATAATAATACATAACAAAACATAATAATCAAAAACGGTTTTCACGTTGTTGAGGGCCGGTATATATGACTTTAAAAACATTAGGAACCTTTGCATTCAATTATGAATTCCACCGCCTTCGAGAAAATTCCGTATGGGAATTTATGCGAAAAACGTTATCGCTGCCTAAAATAATAATACCTCCTCATAAAATCGCGTACGGATGAAATAACGCACGCTTTTGATATCGTGCGACCACAGAGAATATTCGAATAGTAAATAATATATATTAGACGTCCTGATTTTGGCAGAAAAATACTTATTTTTATAGCTTGTCTTGAAATTCGTCCGAGTTGAGGAAATGTCGTGACCTATGTAAACGTACGTTTCCACTAGATTTTGTGGCTTTTTTCATGTCGCGCGTATGTTTTTATAGCGAGCTATCATAATAAAGAATCATCGATTAATATAACAAGTGACTTGACTTGAGACGATTGTGGCGTTACGTTCCTAAATAATATTATTTTTATTTTCCAAAGAGCGAGAAACGACTCGATTTGGTTGTGCCGAAGTGTTACGGCAATCTTACTTATAGTGTAGCAAACATGGAGTTTGAACGTTATTACACTTAAACGTTACGTTTTCAGGGGGAAAAAATATATCGAACATATTCGTTTGTGCCATACTATATGTGCCGGACCCAGAGGAATTACTCGAGTATTACACGAATACATATTATTAGTTATCATATTCGTATATATATATATATAAAATGTACGTAGGTATGGACGTGGTACCGATTACGATATTATATTATGAATCATAATTTTATACTAAAAACGTAACGTTATACTAGGGTATTATAATATTGTACACAATTTTCAGAATGATAAATTGCATTTATTATGGATGCGCATTTCGCATAAACTCGAACAAGAGTTATTAAAGCTATCCCGGATATTTCATAATAAATACCTACACGTATATATATATATATATATATATATATATATATATATATATATATATATACAAATACGTATGCGAAACGAACACGGTATGAAATAAAATATTCACAGAAATATTAGTACACGTACACGTACATAAATACGTAGGTGCAGGAATATTTGCGCTCTTCAATGACCACAAAGAAATACGGATGGGAATAATTGCTGTTTATTTACGCTTCTATTCCTTAAAAACAGTTATTTGAATTCGAATTATTACCAGTAAGTTGACGCTATATTATGATACGCCTTATTGCAGCGCTGTATGAAATGAAAGTTTTTCGTCAATTATTCGGCCCTAAGTCGGGTCAAAACACGGAGAACATATAAAATATATAATTGAAGTAAGTATAAGAGATTGAGCTGGTGTGCAGCTCATGTGTGGCGAGCACGGGGCCGACGACGAATCGAAAATGTCACACGTTAGACACCGGGGAGAGCAAGTTCGTCCAGGGCAAAGATGGATAAATAGATATTAAGAAAGATTTGGATGTACTAGGAATGAGCTGCAATGGAGAAGATGTGCAAGCTTCTAACATATATTGACGGAGAGAAGTGGTGGTTGCGGCGAGTGATCTAAATGGTAAATTTTAAGCCAAAGAAAAAAAAATCGCGTATACACAGATTACAATAATATTTCGTATCAATAATAATAATAATTATTATTATTATTATTGTTATTTAAGAAATACGTAAATCTATCGTATAATAACGTAGGTTTGGAAATTTACAGTAGTGAAAAGACTTCTAGGGGCGTTTGAAATATTTAAATAACACGATATTAATGTCGTCAGAAAACCTCTAACGATTATATCGCGTAACTATATAATTCTGACGTCACCAAGGACGAAATTGCAGCAATTTACGCTGAAATATTTTTATAACAAACTGAGGTTGTTTACAGGCGACGAAGTTGCGGTTATGATAAGATTAATGATTATAACAATATTATTATGTACGTAAAACGGTATTGTTCAGCAGACATAATATTACAATAATTTATAGTGCGTTGTTCAGAGTATTCGATCGATATAGGCATTATTATCGATCTGCATAATATTCGTATAATAACGATCCGAATGTATTATATTTAGGCGATGATTGTTATTAACACGATAACCTGATTGACCGGCGATTCGGCCATTGAAGTTTATAATATTCTGTTACGTCAATATTATTTATTAGACGTGTAACAATAGCCGAGATATATAATTTTATTTTACAAGGCTTAGCTTTAACGATAAGCAAAATAATTTAAAGTAAATAAACTTTTTAACATTTCTAACGGATTAGAGTTGGCTTTTTTTTATCAGTTAGAATTACCAGATAGCTAGCAAATATAACTCAACAATTGGATATGATTACAAACATAATTTACGTAATGATTGACGGATAGCCTCCAAAATAAAATTGATAAAAAAATGAATAATCCTAATACAGCTGGAACTCAGAACGGACGAAAGATCTATGGGATATATTTAAGGAATTAAAAATGGAAAGTAAAATTTGAAAAGTGTTGGCTATTAATATTAACTTGTCTATTTTCCTTCACATTTACTTCAAAACATTTAACGCGTGTATTATTTTCGTTGATTCGTCAACGCATTATCGACCTAAACACAGCGGAGACGAACATAATATAAAGCGCGTCGTTTCAGATATAAATATTCAAAAAAAAAGAAAAAACATTAATTATAGGAAAGTTAGTCGATATTATATGTTATGATGATGTAAATTTGTGTACTTTTGTACTTGTTTTATCGTGTGAAAAAAACATCTCGTTTTGATAAATGTCAAGTCACATCGTATTTACACGTACAACACGATTTCAATGACATTTTAATTATAAACGTGTAATGACAGCCTTTAAAAAGGCGTTATATTTTTTAATTAAACACCTATGAGGATTTATTTTGAATGCGATATATCATTTAAACCTAGTCACAAAATGATCATATTAAACGCTTGATTTTTGTAAATATGAAATACTATAAAGAATTTAGGAATTTTTATAGTTTTATATGTTGGATTAAATTTAGAAATATTAGTTCTCTGATTTGATTTTCAAATTATACGACTTGTCGCGTTAATGACTACGATATTATAGCAGTGTTCAGTACGAATTCTTGAAAAAAATACACCTCACGTTTCCAACATATTGTCTTAAATCTTCAGAGATCCTTACCATTAAGATTTCGTAGGACTTCCAATGGCCGTGTAAATTAGTAGCCAATATAAATTGTTTGTTTTGGATAATTCAAACGGTATTATTATCTGCGCAGATGCGTCGTGTTCAGTTAGTTTCATCCACGTGCAATTCAGATCTGTTTTGTCTACCGAACTTTAAAACCAATCGTGCGGAATCACTTCGTTTTGGTATTTTAGATTTTCTTGTTTTACTCGTACCTCGCAATGTGTTTACATTTTATCACGCTTGCGTTTAACTAATTAATGTGTATAGACTTATAAGTAAGTTATTAATGTTTTACGTTAATACGCTATCCTTTAATTCGTTTAGTTACACATATTTCGTATATCGGTTTGTTTCGAATACGTACACTATGTTAAAGCACTTGCTGCGTTCAAGATGAAAATTTAAGATAAGCCCGTTGGCCGTTTGTAATCACGATATACACGGGAAAGAAATGTAGGTTTAAAGCTAATTTAAAATAATTGAAATGCGTTAATTGAGTAAAAAAAAAATGTATAATTAAATAATAAAGAATTTTATTTATATAGGTACCGAAATGTTCATAAGCGACGGGTCGACACTTATATTCGCTTAGCTGTTATAGCACACACATCAGTAGACATCGGGTATTATTATAAAATATAAAACACATTTTATTAATTTTTTTTACAAGAAAATTTCGTTTCGATACGCGTTTATAAAAATGCGTATAAAATACTTTTTTACTCTATCGAAAACGTTGACGGTTATTGAAGTTCAAAGAACACTATAGTTACACCAGCTTGCCACGCCACTGTGTTAAAGGGCTTTTGTCCGCTGATAAAAGAAAAAAATGAAAATAATAAACTCGTTCGTATAATGAAATCGTATACTAATAAAACGGGCGTTTACAGTATATACGAGCAAAATATTAGAATGCAGCATTTTCGCAAAAGAAAAAAAAAAAAAAGAAAAAACCAAACGATGTATATAAATTTCTTTTCGTAAATATCGTTTTCATAATGATATAGTTTCGCGTTTCATTATTACGTAAAAAGAACTTTATACGGTAAAAAAAACCCGTTGTGTTTATATTACATTCTTCTCCTCTCTACAACCGTGTTTTTTTTGGCTTTTTTTTAATTTACAGATAAGTACTTTTTTTTTTTTTGATAGTTTAGAATCTTTCATTCGCCCGAAACTTGTGCAGGATTTCCGTTAACTTTATAATAATCTCAATTTCCAGCTTAAACAATTCGGCTTTTCGCTATGCAATTTTATATAACGTACGGCGTATACCCGTGTAAATAATAATAATAATATAAAAAAAAGTGATTTTGTGGAAAAAATTAGAATATTTCCGTACTCTCCCTGCGGGCGATTACAACCTGCACAGCTATATATCTCTGGAACGTAATCTAAAATATGTTTAATAACTGCAGCAAGGGATAAAGACTTATGAATTATATACAATTTGCATAATACATTTTTTTTGTGTGTGTAAAATACGCGTAAAACAGGACTAGGTACAAATTTGTTTTACATACAATAGAGAACTGAAATATATTTATACAGTTTTCCCCCTACCGGCTTATTGTTCTGCATATTTAGCCGGTTTGGCATTTATATTTCTCCTGTTACAACATTTTCTTTTTGTGTTAATACAATAATTAATACTACATAATATTTAAATAATATACACATAAACGTGTACTTTGTGTAATCGTTTCTTTTTTATTACGTATACTTTTACGGAACATACAATTTGGGTGTTGTAGACAAATAAAATAGAAAGTCACGAGAGTCGAAAATAGTACTAAAAAATGGTACATTCGCCGAAATTTAACAAGGCCACAGGAAATCACCATAACAAAAGCCAGAATCGGACATTCCTTTTTAATTCACTCTTTCTTTATTGACAATAATGATCCTCCGGCCATATACACAGTAGACGCCAAACTGAATTAACCAACCGATTCATAATCCAAGGACGCATACACCGTACAACCTAATAGAAGACTTCGAGCACAAAAATCATCGAATTCTTAATTCTTAAATAAGAATTGTAAACAGTTTTTGAAATTCGTAAATAGCATTGCTCCTCAAACCTTAAGCCTACAAAACAGTACAATTAAATGCAAAATTTTATTACACTATAAAATAATAAAATATGTATATCAGACTAATAGCGTAGACTATAGAGTAATATAGAGGTGACCTCACACGATATACTTTACGCGTAGTAATATAAAGTAATCAAAATAGCAAAGTACGTATACAGTGTGACCGTATTTGGGAGAGTAAAATATTGCAGTCATCCAGTCGGGAATCGTGCCTACGGATTTTTCTACGATTTTTATCAATTATTATTCATTTATTTTGAGTGTTTTATACTGTATTTTGGCGGATCGGCAAAGGCCACATTATCGTAGATCAATATAACATTATTGATGAATCTGGAACGTTTCTCGGCACAATTCAGCATAACTTAGGTATAAACAAGGAGGAAACAATCTGTACAATATTTTTTTTTCTTACACATGGACACACTGCAGTTCGCCATTTTGCTCGCCTTATATTTTATCCGACTACCGCCACCCCCTGACTACTAACCATACCCGTTGAAGCCTTGAAATAATAATAATAATAAAAAGCTACGGTCGGTATATATCGCACGGTGTATATCGTCTGTTCGCGTTATGCATCGCAAATCGGAACGCAATCGTTTCCGAAATTACATTATTAATTAATCGTATATTACAGCGGTTCCCAAAGTTTGCGCCGCGGCGCCCTGGTGCGCCGCGATGTCTTTAAAGGGGCGCCCCTTAAAATAATAAAATATTTATTTTATAATTATATCTTTAAATTTTAATAATAATAAATATTTTATATTTAATAATATTTTAATATATTTTCAAATCTTTAAATTAAATTAGATACGGCCACTCTCATTTCCTTTTCTACGCTGATTTTTGTTGTTTGCTGATATTTGCTTTTTATCACAATGACCGTCAAAAACCCAGCTTCGCACACATATAGGAAGTTAAAAACGGAATTAAAATACGTGAAGCCTTATCACTTAAAAAAGGGAATATTTGTGTCTTTTATTGAAATACTAAATTTACTTTTAGACCGCAGATAACAGTCGGTGGCGCTGAATTTTATAAGATTCAATACTATAAGAATTTATGAAATATATACTCATATAATTATGATAATATAAATATTTATATTTTACATATTATCCATAGTTTTTTGTAGTTTTATTTATTTTTATTTCAAAAAAAATTTTAAAAAGTCATAAATTTTATCTAAGGCGCCATGAGAAAACCTCAGTTTCAAAAGGGCGCCGCGAGTCTAAAAAGTTTGGGAACCGCTGGTATATTACGTTACGTACGGCTTGCCACCGAGTTTAGTTAGTATAGAACACACAAGCAGTAGGAATTACGTGTTACGCGCGTCCTTCAGCCACGTGCGTTTAATCGAATTAATGCAATAAACGAAGATATTTTAATATACATATAATATTCCGTCTGTACAGGTATATATATATATATATATATATATATATAATATGTGAGATTAATTTTGCAGTGCGCATCCGATTATTGTGTTTACGGCACGAATTCCAGTTTGTATACGTTCATATTCGTACTCCTGACGTAATAATATTATATGCACGGGACAAATATAAATGTCGACTCGTCACCGTACTCGTTCGCACGTTTATTCGATGTGAATTGCAAACTACCGTAGAACATATTTAATGTTTTAATTTAGTTTACGAGCCGTAATAATAATAATAATAATAATAATAAAAAAAAAAAATCGCGAAAATTCACAATCCGAATTTCGCCCACAATTCGCGAATTTTACTGCGATGAACGGACGGAGGTGATTTTAGACTGTAAAGAGGTCCGGCTCGCAATCGTGCGAACGCATTTCGGCTAACCCATCGTATTGTTCGGAGAATCCTTCATCCAAACCTTCATTTTCGTCCGCACGTAAGACGGTTGTTGTTCCAGTGTTGTCAGAGAACGTGACTGGTGTAATCGATTTGTGGCACGTGAAGAAACGGTTGAAACTTCACCGCGCGACGCAGTTGTTTTCTTCCGTGACACTTAAATTTTTCTGGCTGTGTAAATAAGCAAAAATTTCGACGACGGAACGGGAAAACAGCACGACGGGAATATGCCTGCAGATGCCTCTGCATATAGTGATCGTGTCCAGTGGCGTATTTGAGACTTCACCTCAGGGGGGCGATGGTAAAAAAACTCCCCCCTTCCCACCAATAAAAAAAATCATATGTAGGAATATAATTATTGAACAAAACACATTTTATTTATTTTCATTTTATTTATTTAATTTACAAAACTAAGTCTATATTTCTTTTTTTACTATTAACAAATGTATCAATTACATCATCTACATTTAATGTTATAGTATGGTGAATATTAAGCAGTGCCAAACCCGTTAGGCGATCTTGCCCCATTTTTGATCTCAGCCAATGTAATATAAAATAATATAATTTTTTGTAAACCTCTCAGGGGGGGCGATTGCCCCTATCGCCCCCCCCCCTCAAATACGCCACTGATCTTGTCACTGCGCTGTCTGGTGCGCAGTGTCAACTGGGCCTTACTTTAACGATGAAGGATCAAATCTGGCCATTTACCGTCGATTCCGAACGGTACGCGAGAGTGTTCCAAAATTTGTTCAACACTGTAGCTTTTAAAGAATTCGTTCGGGAGAGTGTCCGGTTTCGACGAGCCCGCGTATACACCGAGAGCGTCGATGCGAGTGTTGAAGGAAACGTTTCCCCGGCCCAGGATTATGTCTATACGGATGGCGATGTTCCGTGGCCAGTGCGATTTTTTTCCTACGGGGTAATTTCAATGTCGTTCCAGGACACTGCGAACCCAAAAGAAGCGGTCGCACAGAAATTCGCCGTATACCCCGCGGAGAAATGCTCGAACGATTTACACGAAACCCTTCATTTCGCTCGGACCCGTGTTTGGACAACGACTCGACTGGGGTTTTTTTTTTCATATTTCAAAAACAAACGTAAACCGACATTTTCCGCGTTGTAGATTTAATATTGTGTTAAAATAAAAACGTTTGTAACACTTTTTATCCGCGTTCGAAACTACTTCCGGCGTTTTGCCGCGCTCTGTGTTGTGTAATGTTTTTAATATAAAATTCGTGTAGGCCACGTGTACGAGCAGTGGTACAGCGCATTATTATTATCGACGAGGCGAACGAGAACGGTTGCGAAATCAACGGCGAACCGCTCGTATTTTCGGAGACGATCGAGAGCGAGGGAATAAGTTATTACTGTATAGAAGAACGACGAGTGACAGGGTTTGAACGAGAGACAAACCGTTTGGGCGGAAGATAATGACGCGAGGATGCTGCAGTGGGGTGTACGCGTTTATTATTGCAGTATATAATATAATGTCGTGGAGAAAACGGCGCGCCGAATCGTTAATCTTTCTTGTTTTCCTTCGTCGTCCCGTCGTCGCACAACAACAACTGCAATAATATTATAATTATAATATAAACGTTTATTTTGTGTTTTATTCCGGTAAAAAAAGACAAAAAAAAACCCTTACGCCCGGCCAGTAAAAAATACGTTCGGACCGACCGCGACGGTAGAAAATGAAAAAAAAAGAAATTTATTTATTTATTTATTTATTTATTTTTTTTTTTTGTTACTTTTCCGCGGTTGTTTCGTCGGAATTAATAACGCGTGCCCTTTCGGCCTTTCGTTTTATTACGAAACGTAATATATATATATATATATATACATACATTATACATACATAATATTTAAATTCTTTAATAATAATAGTGAAAAAAATAGGGTTGCTGCTATTGTTGTGTATGTTGCATCAAAGTGAATTACTTTTGATGTAGTTCTAGAGTTTTGTTATCACTAAAAATTTCAAAGCGACGATAATTAATCATTCGACACAACGATTCCGAGCGTTGTTTCGGCGTAATGCGCGCCTTGCCGGGAAATTTAATGTCGTATTGAATAAGACTATTATGATTATACCAAGAGTTTCGGGTATATAGCTGAATTAACGCGTAGGACTTTTATTTATTTATTTATTTTTGACGGGCAAATGCCCATTAATAAAATATAATACAAGATGGTCTGTAGCTTACAAAATTCTAAATAAAATTAAATTGTTACTACACGCTTATTATTAATAGGAAATACATTTTTGATATACATTAACATAGATTAAATAAACTCATTTTAATAATTTTATGTCGTAAAAAAAAAAAAAAAAAAAAATCAGTCTTTAAAACCGAAAATTACTCTTTTATGACTTGACCCGACGTTTAATCGTTATATTTATCTATAATCACGGTTCTATAATAGCGTTTCAATCGTTAAGTACTAATCTATTAGAATTGACGGATGAGCGATATAATGTAATATTTTTACTGTTCGATTTATCATAATATTCGTATATATATATATGTAAGACGCGGGGTCAGGGAGCGTATTTTCAATATTTTTGGAAATATAACACGCGGGGCGATCAAATCTTATGTAAAAACGCAACAGAAACTTTGTTTCACTTGAGCACCAGCTTTTATTTCCTGATGAACAACGCGTGGTTCAAATAGATCTGACGTTTTGACAATAAAAAAAAAAAAAAAATCAATCATTATATTGTTTTCGCTCTGGAGTCGAATCGCGTGGAACAATTATTATTGGCGAACGTGATTTCACCGTATTTAAATCGCTTGTATAATAATTATTCACGAATTTTTCGTTATCGATTTACCGATACTTTTTCGATCGTTTCGAACAGAAATTGGACGAGCCGGTTTTCAATGGACTCACGGCCTGCGCGCGAAAACGTTTTAAACCATTCGAACACGCGCGCACCGTTGGATAGACCGGGATTGTCTTATTTAAGCAGCTTTAAGTCAAAAAAAGTTTCCGTCGCGTTTTCGTCTAATCGGAATTTAATTAATCACTACCACGCGTCGTTCAATTTCAAAAAAATATTGATATTTTTATATATATATATATATATATATACATAAGATTTGATAAATTTACAACGAAAAGATTGCGCAAATGTTCTATACATAGAGTAAATACATCGATTAAAACTATGTAGTTTGTTTTTAACGATTAGAAGAAGGCAACAAATTCACTCTCGTCGCGTTATTCGATTTATCGCACCAAGTTATTTAAATTATATCGATACACGTCGATTATACGAAATAAAAATTTCTTTTTATAATTTCTTTTTTTTTTTGTTTTGCAGAAATACGAATCAAATTACGCTGTTTACAATGCAGTGTATTAAGCAAACCGCACTGTCTGCGGCAGTGCCGCGTTGAGCTACGTTGCCGCCCCGGGGCAAATTAAATTATGCCGCCTTTGAAAAAATTACAATTCAAAATTATTTTGGTTCTCGAAAATTTACCGCCCCGGTGCAATGGCCAACCTTGGCCCCCGTCAAACGCGACTCTGCTAATTCGGGGTAATTATTATATATTTATACACGATTTCCATTTTTCTTTCATACTTCGAATTTTTAAGATCCATTTGAATCCAGAATTGTGTTCTGGCTGAGATATATATCACATATTTAAGCATTGATTTTTTTTCTAATACAGTTTAAAACCAACGGTATAAGCGACCTCTTTATAATACCGTTTATCACCATTTATTTTATTAATTATTTATTATTTATTTATTTTATTTCAATTCGTTTTCATGCAACGAACGTGATAATTAAACTGCTTAAAGTTTGCGAGGGACTTTATTTAATTTTTGACTTTTAAGCTCCCCTCCCGCCCCCCAAAAAAAATCCTTGCTGACAAATGATTTTTTTGAATATAGTTTAAATAATAACGCGCGTCTGACATAAAATTGTCGCCCCATAAAACATCGTTGCCCCCGTTGCCCCCAGTTAAACGCGGCTCTGTGTCTGCGAAATCGAAAAAGATTAATGTTTATACATATTATGGAACGCGTTAAATTACTTTGTGATAATACCTATAAAAAAAAAAAAAATCATGTCCAAAGGCCGACAGTGCAAGCTGTTCGGAAAACCGTTACTGCGAGACGTAATATCAGCCTCGAAGCCCGCGGCCATTGTTTCCCGAACGTCTTCATCTCCTTCTTCCCGTCTCGTGCGCAGTTTGCAGCGCTATTTACGCGAGTGTACAAATATAAATCCGTTCGGGATAATTACATCACGTAAAACCGGGACCGTCGGAACTGACCGCGGCGGTCGTGACCGCTCTTTTTATATTACACAAAACCCCTTTGACCGTTTTTACCCCGTCCGTCCGTCTGTGTGTGTGTGTGTGTGTGTGTGTGTGTGTGTGTGTGTGTGTGTGTGTGTGTGGTGTACAGATTGTACGCCGCCGCCGTTAAATCCGCGTCCTGCAAAGGACTCGGCGCCGCCGCCGCCGGAAACTATACGCGCGTTTACCGTCCCTCCACAGCCTCCGTATCTGGTGCTACGTGTTGTATCCTGCGCGTAATTAATGCAATTACTTTTTTTCTAAATTACTGCTGCGTATATACACGTCGATCCGGTTAGGTACACAATTTATACACGGCGCGCGTATTATGCACCTACTGTAATACGGTCCGACCGAAAAATCGAATTGAGAACACACGCACGAAACGAAATAAAATCGACAAAGAAATAATTCCAGTTATTCCGGAATTTCTCTCGGTCGTCCCGTATACGTCCTGCGCCACCGTCAGGGATCGGTTCATACGCGAAAATTCCACTTTCCATTGCCCTCATCCCACAATCCCGTTGTTCGACTCGTTGTCCCCAAATGCACGCGCGTACATTACTATACGTTTCGTTTGAAACGACCGGCGAAACGGATATATGTTTTTAATTCAACGAATACGCGAAAATACCGAAAAACGTATTAAATAATACGGTCGAAAATTAATAGGAAAAATACTTGAAAAATACCTTGTTATTAAATGGGGTTTCTTTTTGAAAACCGTAAAAAAAATAAAATAAAACAACTTCAAGACTCTCTAAAAATAAGAGTCGAAATATTAAGGTCGAGCACTCGTAAAAATATGTTTAAAAATATATATATATATACGAGTATAAAATAAGTAAATGAATACGTATAAAATATGATAAGTCTAAATTTAATAACGGTTATTCCGCCGATTGATCTTTGGCACACAACGCGTCATATAGGAAATGCGAAAAAAAATTTATTAAATTGCTAGCCGGCACTAATTTAACATAAAATGTTTTTTATTCCGTCGATCAATCGAGTAAATTCCTACTTGCACGTTGTAAACTTACGCAACGAATGATTTTTTTATACTTGTAAAAAAAAACAAGAAAAGAAAGTCACGGATGCGAAAATGAACCCATAACGGTAATACTTGCTGTCCCGTGACAGCAAGTGATGTTAACCATACTTTTTTAAACTTGAAAACGAATCGTTTAACACAAATATGCTTCTTGAACGACGAAATAATTGAAATTGATGGAAAGTGTAAGACTTTTTTACGTCACGTATACTCGTATACGGGCAATGTTAACATTTGGATAATGTTACATTAGCCAAATGTTAACATTAGCCGCCACGCGTATTGTTAAAATCTTGAATAATGGTAACATTAGTCGGATAATATGACATTAGCCAAGGACCATTGGCTAATGTATTGATTACTATATGAATGTATATCAGTCATATGATTTCAATTCATTAATATTATGTTTAAGTATTTTTCATTTGATAAACAAGACGAATTATTATCTTCCAGTTTTTCGGTCAACATTTTCTCGAACAAATGATAAAAATTCGGGTTTTGTTTCAATTTTATTTTAATGAAAAAAAATTTAAAACACTTGAATACTCACACTTTTGTATTACAAATACCTATCACGCAAATGTGTGAAAATCGTTAATTTTTACTTATGTCCCTCATTCGGGAATTCGACTGTAGAACTAAGACCAATCGTAATTATTATCGTTTAACATTATAAATATATTATACTGCAGGGTGTGCTATTTCAAACTACGAGTATTTCAGTCTGCAGTATAGGATTTATTCTGGGAACGGTAAATCGCCGCGATGATAAATAATTCTTATTGGTGTTTTCATATTTATTGCTGCTTTCTATTGGCGTTCTTAAATTTTTTATAAATTTTCAAATAAAAATATATTCGCACGTCCATCGATTATTTATCAGTAGAACGTATGTGTCATGCGTACCGTCACGTTTCGAAATAATAAAAAGTACGGTTACTGCGTTATTTATATATATATATATATATATATATATATATTTAGAAAAAAAGAAAACCCTAAAAAAATTCGATCGTATAGTATATTTATGCCGAAGGAGTCTTAATAATTTAAATTTTTTTCCCTACTATCGAATGAGATGTACCGAAAAATATGATTGTTCTAATTTTACTTTGCCTCTAACAAGATCTATATTATACAACAACGATTCGACCGATCAGATACCGAAACGGAAAAGGAAAATTGAAAATATTCACGTCAAGAGTACACGCAGTGATCTAAGCAGAGATAAAAATATAAATTTACTTTTATAATACGAATTTCAATCGATCTCCAATATATGTTTTAAATTTAAAACGCGTCGCCTAAATTTAAAACATACATTGGAGATCGATTGAGACGCGTAAAATATATATCAATTACGCGAATTTAATGATAGCGATACGAAATTTATAGAAATATACTATTCTGTATACTAAAACGCACACACTGTTTTATGTTTGGAACCTGGCGTTAAATACATAACCAACTCTTCCAAATTATTCGTAGAATATTGTTGCTCGAGGACCGGTATCCTTCGAATATCTCAACGCGCGTGGTTTTTTTAAAAAACTCAAAAGGAAGAAGTAATTTATTATTAATGGACAAAGTTCAAAGAACGTGTGACCGAATTTTTAAATTAAAACCAAACGGAATTTCTTAAATTCCTACGCGGAATAAATTATTTTCTTCTACGCCCATCCAATTATAAGTTTTCTTTCTGTGTACATACATTCCGTTTATTATTATTATTATAGTTCATGAACGCGTTAATAAACAGATTGGAATCGAAAATCTAATAATCGATACACCAATATAATATGCCTTTTTCGAATGATACTGCAATATTAGTCACTACTATAAAAAAATATGAACAATAATATTTTATTTATTTTTGTTATAAACCAATGTATTAATGAATTATATTCATTGTGAGTATAACCAGTTTTATTTTTAAATCCATTTTAGTAAGATAACAATACTCACTAATATTATATTAAATTCACAAAATCGTATAAATATAAGGACTAAAAATATAAAAACAATCGATAGTAAAAACAAGGGAGTTTAAATCACTAGGATTTAATTTAGTGTTTATTATTAAATAGAAAATCTAAACGATTTATACATTTAATAAAAGTTATATGCTAACAACCTAACCCAACCCCTTTTATTATATATTTATTGAAAAACTCAAATATTATTATTTTAGTAATTAATATTATAGCGCTTATTTACATTATGACGTATTATACTTAAAATATAATATTTTAAAGTTTTCCAAAAAAAAAAAAAACCATAAAAATATTTTTAAACTTTTGACATGGCTCGCATACCTACGTCCGTAGTAAAAAACCACTATATTGCTGCACAACGTCCTTATGATAAATACGTTTTTGCTCTTTATTTATACATTTTTCGCGGTACACTTTTCTCTATAAAATATTCATTAATATTTGATGAACCGCAACCGAGTTTTTCACGTCCGAATAGTCTTTAAAAGGGTTTCTCCCGGCGGTACTTAATATATGACCGCCGCGTGTTCGAAATAGCTCAGGTCAGGTCCGGTTTTTATTGCCGGTGGAAAAAATTTAATATAAAAACCGAAAAACGGCACTATACTGCTGTTCCACCAGTAAAAACGAAAATATCGTTTAAGAAAGTTCAAGTTTTAGATGAAATTATACACGAACATATTGCACAATACGAATCGTTTAGAGAACGCGCAGTGGCGCCGGAGAAGGGGGCAGAGGGGACAGTTGCCCCTCAGATGTAATTCTGGGGGGGCTAAGTTATACTTTTGCTCCCTCGGATAAAATGAACAGTCATCATCAATGTAAACATATATAATTAATCTCAAAATAATTCTATAAATTATACAATTACAAGAAGACGATAAACATTTGATAAACCAGCGAAAAGTTCAAATCCTAGGTTTTGCTGATGATCTCAACATTTTAGGCAATACCAGAGATGATACAGAGAAAGCATTGAAAGTTCTAGAAAAGTCAGTAGATAGAATAGGACTAAAAATAAACGTGGAAAAGACCAAGATCATAGAGCTATTAGATACTGATACAGATCCAACGAACTCTGACCCGAATGACTGAACATATGAAAAAGTTAATGAGTTTAAATACCTTGGTGTATGTATAAATACAAAAAATGACTGGTCACAAGAGATTGGAATAAGGATAATAAAAGCAGGAAGGGCGTCCTTTCCATTATCCAAATTTTTTAAATCCAAAATGTTGTCAAAGAAAACGAAAGTCAGACTCTACACAGTGATAGTGAGAGCTGTACTAACATATGGATGCGAAGCATGGACGACTACAAGTGTAACAGAACGAAGACTTACTACCTTCGAAAATAAGATCTGGCGTATGATATGTGGACTTAAATTAGACGAAAACTCTGGTAGGTTGAGGAGAAAGTTTAACAAAGAACTAGCTGAAGAAACAGGAATGACTCCAATTAAATATTACATAAGAGGCCAGAGAATTCAGTGGTTTGGGCACATTATGCGTGGAAGTGACGACAAAATAATAAAGACAGTACTGTCTTGGAAACCAACGGGTAAGAGACCACGAGGACGTCCGAGGAAAAGATGGATGGACGTGGTCGAGGAAGATTTAAAAAGGGTAGGAGTAAATGATTGGAGAAATATAATTCATGATCGAGAGAAGTGGCGTGAAACTGTGATGGCCGCAAAAACTCTTGTAGAGTAGATAAAGCCAGAAGAAGAAGAAGAAGAAGATAATGTACTGAATATCTATATAGGAAAAAGAACAATATTCTGTGTGCATAATGTATAATTCGCGACAGTGGCATGTTGAACTTATTTCTGGTGAGGAGCAAAGATTAATAAATGGTATCACCCACCCCTTTAGGTATCACTCACCACCTGCAGTTGCGTCGTGTCAGATTTTTAGAGGGGGGTTGACCTACCTCATTTCAATTACCACCTTCAAAAAATAATAAAATATCAACACGCTTTTCACAAAATTGGCGATAAAAACCTTTTTCGCCAAAACCGTGTAACTCGACCGGTGGCCATAAGAATAACACGAGAGTGAGGGAGAAAACTCCGAAATCGCTGTACAGTAATCTCACACGGCCCTTGCGCTGCACTTAACCCGGCCGTCGTTTAGCACTGCAGATACACATAATCACATTCTCTAATGATGTAGTAACCATAATTAAATAAAGTTTAATAACTACAAACAACAAACTAGTATATTACGATTGTCTGCCACATTGTCTTTTATTTTGATTAAAATACAATAATGTGAGAACGATGCTTTGATCATATACGGATCTACGCAGAAAACCGTTTCGGATTACGAAGTAGAATTATATATAGCCGTGTAAAAAATAGCTACAAAAAATAATGGAATAATTTCTCGACTTTTAGAAACTATATACGGCGAAACGTTGTGTCGCAAGGAACTTTTCGAGTACTTTTACTTCACTGAAAAGTTTATTTTTTTATTTTTCTTCAAAAATATGACGATATTGTGGAGAAGATGTGGATGATTCCATGTACCTATTCGATATAAAAAGGCGGCGTATTTCGAATGGGTCAGCAGAGATTATCTCAAATGCAGCAGTGCATTCTACAAAAAGACTATAAATACGACGCATGTTCTAGAACGGTAAAACAAATACTAAGCATTTTTTATTTTTTTTTCTACGTTACCGGGTAAAGTTTATTCTAAATACGCTGAAGGAGAATTTCGAGTTGATTCGATGACGTCCGATTCGATCAGAACGTGATGATGCGCATACAAATTTTAAAATTGTTTACAAATTAAAAAAAAAAAATTCTACTAAAGTCTAATGATAATAATTAAATGAATACGAATTATTTTGAATATCATGTTAACGTATTGATTTATGCGTATTTGAATTAAAGAAAATATCACTATAAATATAATGTAAAAATTCGAACCGTAATTCAATAACGCGCCAATGTAATAATTACGGTTGGTGATAAATTAAGCCGTTCACCATATACATGAGGTTGATGTCAGTTGTAATGTCTCTAGTGATATGTGTGCATATAATATCATTTTATCGCATAGAAAAAAAAAGCAATAAACTTGTTTAACCGTGTTAACAATGATACCGGCAACTGTATACAAATAATCCTTCAACCGGCATAACTACTATTTACCAACAATTATTTCAAACCATGGATTACGCAATGTTTTGCAATATATTTGTACGCATAATATTGAACTGAATTCAGATAAATATAATCGTTGAGTATATACTATACTGAATAATATATTTAAATTAATTATTAATTTAAATATAATCAATAAGTAAATTTTATATATATAATATTAAATACCGTGTTCGTAACCATGCGATTTTGTTGATGTTGTTATTATAATTCAAATATATAATCAATAATTTATTAAAAATGTAAACGGTAAATGGGTTGTGTTCGACAACAATGTATAAAATTATAGAAAATATATTATTTTTTACAAGAGTAAAGTAGTCAGTCAGGACAAGTTATTTTATACATATAGATAATAGTGTATGATTATTCAAAAAAGAAAAAAAATGTTTCGCAAAATTCGAATCTGGATAATTTTTTTGTTTTATTTTTCCGAGATGTGTGCTTTATATTTTCTATTCAAATTTCTATTTATTTTACCAATAATAAATCTGTTATAAATATATATAATTTTTATACTCCAGGGTAAAATTAAATAATTCTAATTTATTATTTAGAAATGGTTTTATCTTGTTATTTATTTCTTTAATCGAATTATTATTAGTATTATTAGTATATTTTTACATTAATGTTTAATATTTTATCTAATTCTTCCAATAATATATCTTGATATTTCATAAAAATTGTTATACTAATAATTTGATTAGGTTTTTAATATTTTTAAAAATTTTTTTTTTGTACTTTTGTATTTGACTTTTTTATATTTTTAACAGCAATTTAATTTAAAATATTAAGCTTAACGTTATAATTACATATAGATTTATAGGAATACGCTCAGGAGTATTTTTGATATTTAAATATTTTATAATATAATAAGTATGCACTACTTATTAAAATGTGTAATTTGTTTATAAAAACGTTTGTGATTTGACATTTGGGGACGACAGTAATAACATAAAAATTAATGCAAAACATATTTTTACGCTTTATGGCAACCAGTCTTTTTGATAATTCTATTGTTTCTCCTTCGCCAAACGCTTTCAACTACACTGACTCGCCTACGACTTCCGTCGTAGGTCTTACGTCCTACAAAGCAGGCTCTTTCACCTCGTGTATACTCGCAACAGCTGTCTAAGAATCATACTCAGTTCCATCTGTCCACTTCTCCTTCGGTCTTCCCCTTCTTCTTTTTCTTTCTACATTTTTTTTCCAAACCGTGCGTAAAAACTTAACAACGTCAACATAATATAGATATATCGTTTCAAAGCGTAATAATCTTATCACATTTGCAAAATCTTTATGCATTAAATAAACCAATAATTGTTATAAATAGTACACAACTAAAAGAAAGTTTTTGAAAATTTGTTTTCTGTAATACATACATAATAAGTTACGTGTTTGGTGAATATTTCAAGTAAGTATACCCATTTGTTTCAAAATTACGAAGAAATAACGATAATCGATTTCGACAAAATCGCGTTTTTACGGTTTTTATATTGTAATTTTTCGGTACTTTTGTAATAATATTTTTAGACGCTTTTGAATGACCTCTCTAAAGTACCAACTAGATGCAATTCGCTATAGGAAACAAATTGTGACTGTAAAGATCGGAGCATTACTTCTGGTATAATTCTTGGGAACAGACATAAAAAAGAACATATCATAGTTAAAACCAATAAATTCCACGCTGTGCTCAGAATCCAAAATTCATTTTATTTTTAAACCATTCTATTCAATATTTATACACTCTGCAGTTGAATTATATATTTTTTAATATTTTAAAATTAATTGATTTTCATTTTGCATGCGGACAGGTAACGTACGTACACTTGTGTAAATACGCACGATCCTCCTCCTCACTGAATTGTACATAGAAAATAAACCTACGTCATATAATTATTACTTATTAGTGTTAGCAATAGCAATTCAAAAAATATGTGTGCATAATATTAATTTATCGCAAAAAAAGAAAAACAATACAGTTATTAACAAGGTTAAACATACAGGCAACTGTACAAATATTCCGTCAACTGAAACATCGGGTATTAAACAATCAATTTTTTCAAATCCTCGATTTCAATGTTCTACAATATATTTGTTCGCGCAGCAATGAATTGAATTTAAATAAATAAAATAGGAAAATATACTATACACAGACTTGGGTGGTATTACGATTACAATATTCGGAATACCTTATCCTGAGTACTTTTTATTTATTTATTATAAACGTCCATGGGCTCAAGTACAGAATAAGTAACTACAATAATCATAATACCTAAAATTACAGAATTAGGATACAATAAAACATTATATGAATTAAATTCATAATAAAATTAATTCATAGTTACAAGTAAATATATAACAATCTACAAACAAAACAAACAACAATAATATTAAGGAAAATTCTTTTAAATCCTTTTTTCGAAAGTAATTAATACAGTACTTTCCAAAAGTAGGTACTCTGAATACGTTATTTCGAATATTTTTTAAAGCTTGACCGTATTTTTCAATAGTACATAACTAAAAATAATGACTAAAAATTGTACACAAAAACATGTTAAAAGTAATAATCTCATAATGAGAATATGAGTAGAAACTAGCAGCACGAGATCCGGGTATCGGCCGAAACCTGCTTGTTTTTTTTGCCACACTGCGTTGTGGGGTAATGAAAAATGAACAGTTATAAATAAATTAATACAATTAACTTATACAATTGAAATTAAGCCTGAAACCTGCTCCTCGATGTACTCTTTCATTTAAAAAAAAAAAATCAAGATAATCTGACGAATAGTTTCAGCATAGGCGGAAATCTATTAAAATTTCTGGGGGGCTATCATTTTAACATCGAAGTCATGGGAGCTTGGTCCTCTCAGCCCCTGTCTACATTTTATATAATACAATTTTTAGTTATATTAAAAATACAAAAGAAGTAACTTAATTTATGATAAATAATTAAAAAAAATTTTTTTTTAAATTTTTATTTGTAACAATTATGTTCCATGACATTTGTGATGTCAATGACTATCATTGACCGGACCATGCAGAGCTCTACCGTCTAGTTAAAGCCAAATGCCTAAATGGCGCGATAATCATAGTAACAACTGATAATCGTATTAATAAGTTGGAAATTTTGCAGAGGAAATGTAATAAAATCGAAACTATATTATTATGATGTCTCTGTTGAATGATGCAAGTTATTGATACTGGTTGTATTATTAACCCGTCGTTACTCGCACGGGATAAATAATGACCCTAGCCTATTTTAATTAAAAAATGTATGAGTGTTATAATGAATATAATATCTTTGTACTTTTCTATAGCCTCGAATAATAGGTTAATCAATATAATGTTATCGGTTTTAAGTTATCTTGGTTCTCCGTTCACTTGCTAAAACATCATAAAGTGATTGGCGTCAGAGTTTGGAGATAATTTACCACGTGTGCATGTAGTTACTAGTGTCCCTTTGGTAGAAGATATGTAAAAAAATTAATTTACTCTTATGGGAACACTAAAACTAAAAGGGAAGTACTGCCTTCATTTATAATTAAATTACTAAATTCGCGTTTTAAATTTAAATCATACTTACGATTTTGTAACTCGGTTCAATATTAGATCGACTCTTATATTATGGACGGACCGGACCGGACCGGACAAATAACCTTTAGCAATCGGACCAGATCGGGCATATAACCTTTAGCAATCGAACCGAACCGCACCGCTTAGAACAAGAAGACCGAAAAGACCGGACCGCGGTCCAGACCGGACCATGCAGAGCTCTACCGTCTAGTTAATGCCAAATGCCTAAATGGCGCGATAATCATAGTAACAACTGATAATCGTATTAATAAGTTGGAAATTTTGCAGAGGAAATGTAATAAAATCGAAACTATATTATTATGATGTCTCCGTTGATTGAGGCAAGTTATTGATATTGGTTGTATTATTAACCCGTCGTTACTCGCACGGGATAAATAATGACCCTAGCCTATTTTAATTAAAAAATGTATGAGTGTTATAATGAATATAATATCTTTGTACTTTTCTATAGCCTCGAATAATAGGTTAATCAATATAATGTTATCGGTTTTAAGTTATCTTGGTTCTCCGTTCACTTGCTAAAACATCATAAAGTGATTGGCGTCAGAGTTTGGAGATAATTTACCACGTGTGCATGTAGTTACTAGTGTCCCTTTGGTAGAAGATATGTAAAAAAATTAATTTACTCTTATGGGAACACTAAAAACTAAAAGGGAAGTACTGCCTTCATTTGTATCTACTAAAAGTCGATCAGTTTTTATCGTACTTTGGATTCCAATAAAATCCAATTTTCCTACAAAATTAAAAAAAAAAATTGTATTGTTAATTTCAACTATGCATAGTGGAAAAAATATTGACGAAAGAACTGCTGAAAAAATGAAACTTGAAATTATAACGGCATATAATTTTATAAAAGAAGATGTGGACAGTGGACACCATGGACTACATGTCAGAAAACTACAGTGTTGCAAAAGTTAGAGCACGTTGGTTGTTTACTATATGTTACGCATTGATGAACATTGGTGGAATAAACGCGCAAATAATATATCAAGAAAATACAAAGGACAAAATAACTCTTCTTCAATTTCTAAAATCATTAGGGAAAGAACTAATGTGAGAACACGTACAAATTTGTGCTAAAATTCCAGCCGTTCACATATAAGTCAAAACAATGATAAACAAATATTTTAATGTACAAGAAATCACATAAAATGTAAGAGTAAAGCGTCGATGTTCTTTTTTCCATATAACTAGAGATCGTAAAACAAAGGTTTGCACGTAATGTGTTAAATTAATTTGCGGTGATTATATCATCGAAGTGTGTCTCAGGATTGCTATGCTACATCTAAAATAAGCGTAAAAAAATTTTTTTTTTTAATAAGTTTTTAATAGTTTTTTCATAATTTGACAATTAATGTAAACAGTCAGAAATTTGTTTTATTTACTATTGTAGTATTTAAAATAATAAAAAATAGTCTAAAAGTAATTTTAATTTGTTTATTCTCATAATAAATAAAAGAAACGACGCATGGAGAAAAATACCCCATGCGAGTAAAGGTGCCAACGGAAACAGTGCGAGTAACGAAGGAATTTGCGATTTTGCGTTTCTGCGATTAATCGCCGAATATGAAACTGTTTTGTCATTTCTGCGTTTCTCGCGCTTTCCGCCCGACACGTATTCTGTGGGGCCACCCGTATCTATTTATATTTTGTTTTCATAAAATCGTGGAAACACGGGAATCGCTATCGCAAAAACGCAAATCGCCATCGGTGGGACCTTAAGGCCCGGTACACACGTGCGGTTTTTTAACGTGCGGCGCCGCAAGTGCGGTTAGAAGTACTAGCAGAGGCGTGGAGCGGTGCACATGACGTTGCGGCGACCGTGCGTCCACGTGCGTGCAGTTTTCGCCGCACGTTTCCACCGCGCCGCATGCTCGCCGGATGTGCGATAACAACCGCAACTGCGGCCAGCAGTACGTTGTTGTGTATTGTGTGATGCACACGTGCGTTATTTAACGCAAAAGCGGCAAAATTATTCTTTACAATAAAATATTTATTTATAATAATGGCCAATGAAAATAATTTTAATTTTGACGATGTGGACATGGAACTATTCATCCTGGAAATTAAAAACCATCCAAAAATTTGGAATTTAGCTGGAGAAAGTTATTATGACAGAACGAAGAAAAGGGGAGCGTGGATTGAAATTTGTAGGGTATTTTGTGAGGGATTCGATGAAAAGGATGAAAGGCACAAAAATGAAATATGTAAGTACAATACCTAATTCGTATTTAAATTATTACATATAATAACTATAAATATATTATTATTATTATTTAAATACACATCCATGATTCACTGTCAAATACAAACTGACGGTATTCGTTTCAGTTTGTACGGTGTTGTAACGGCGCGGTGCTGTGCGTTAAATTAACGGACGTGTGCATAGGTCGCTGCGGTTACGCAGCGGTACCGCAACGGCGCCGCACGTTAAAAAACCGCACGTGTGTACCGGGCCTAACTTAATACTCATTACCTATAGTAAATATTTAAAATTCCTAAAAATAATAATTTTAATATCATTTATTAATAAATTTTAAAAAAAATAGCAAACAGTCCCCAAATATCACTAGCTTTTACCCGCGGCTTAGCTCGCGTTGATTTTCTCAAATAACTGTCAATGATCATTAAAAAGTAAATGGAATAATGAAATTTTTATAAACACGGTAATCAAATCGAAAAGTCGTAAATGCAAAAAAGAAATGGCCAATTAAAATAAATGATTAAATAATTATTACGTCAAGGTATCTTTTATCTTTAAAATAGTTTGAACATATTTTACATAGTTATAAATGAAAAATGCACAGTTCTTATTTAACGAATGCGCAGTTGTTACTTATAACCAGGGCTCGCAAACGTTATAATAACGTTTTGATTATAACGTTATAATTGCAAAATATCAATTGAAATGAATATCAATAAACGTAACGGAAAACAATAAACACTAATTTTAAACTATCACAAATTAAAATACATCATAAAACGAAATAAGGTATTAACGTTATATATCAAAATATCGAAAAACGAAAAATAGAATTAACGTTATTTTAATATTTGTATCCAATTTGCTAAGGAAAATATAAGCTTATGGTGTAGGTTTATTATAGTTCTATAATAAGGCTGTGTTCACACGGACGCTTGTTTACTTGATGTTATTCAAAGATACGTGTCTGAGAAGATGTCAGCTAGTCAGAAAAGTTTCTGTTGGTAAAATAATCAACATTTTAAGAAAAATATTCTGCATTGGAATATAATGTTAAAAATAAACCAAGGCTCTCACTGAAAAAATGTATAAAATCAAAAAATTAAGGATAAAAATTAGGACTTTTATAATCAATGATGAAGTTCAATGAAGTATATTACGTTTATGAGATTTGAAAACGTGCTGTAGTCTATGGAATATGAATGGATTTATTTATTTGGAAAAAAAATCGATATTTAACCAAATAACGTTAAAATACCGATAAACGTAAAACGTAAATATTATATAACGATAAAACTTTCTTTAACGTTAAACACAAATAATCCATAACGCTAAAATATACCATAACGATAAACGCTAAAGGTAAATAACGATAAAAAACGTTAAAACTTTAAACATTTTTTTTTTTTCAAATGAGAGCCCTGCTTATAACACGTATAAGTGTATTACCGGAATAGACTTTTGGAATATTTTTTAGAACACGTTTAGAACATTATTACTGTATAAAGTGTAAAAATGCGAACGGTAGACGTAAAAATAAATCAAAACTACTAATGTAATAATTACGACTGGTGAAAAATTAATCCGTTTATCATTTCAGGTGTACCGTGAAGTACGATTAATAAAGCTGTAATTATTACATTTTTTAAAATTATTACACTATGTGAATTATCGCTTTTGATTTTTTTTTTTGTCGCAATTGTTAGTATATTAGGCACGACAATAGACCATTGCTAATCAGTATTGTGTATTAGATAAATTGACAATACGTACATAGGCCATTAATTTACTTACAAGCTAGAGTACAGATCATTTGATATTTGGTAAGTAAATGCATTTGTTACATAATAATTATATACGTTGATGTTTTATAAAATACATAAAATTAAAAAATATATGGTCTAATACTTTATTACGAAAATAAATAGTATTACTTACCGATGAACATTTTTGTTTGACCAATAACTAATTCAATTAAAACACTAATTTTATCCTATATGTTCTAAATACAACAAGTAAAATATCTAAAATGAGAGAGTAAAAATAAAATTATAAATGAATAATTGTAAATAATTTATTTACATATTTAAAAATATATGAATGTATGTTGTACATTAAAACGGCAAATTAAAATATGCATGGAGTGAATTGAATTACTAAAAAAAAAAAAATTGCATGGCATAATGTTATCTTGTATATGTTAATATAAAATATTATTTTAAAATCTGTTTGTTAATGTAAAATATTTAAAAAATGTTATATTTAATTTCTTAATATATATATATATATATATGTACTTCTTCCCATACGGAATTTATATATTATTATGTTTTGTATATATATAATATCTAAGTCATTATCTATATTAAAAACTAGCTAAATTACCCGTGTGCAGTTTTTTGTGTTACCTTCAACTTTTTTTTTTATCAGTTTTTATATTACATTATATTACAGTTAAAGGTTGTATTTAGATGTCTTGACCCGGCGTTTAGTTACCCGTCGTTAATATGAATGTAAATAAGATTGAAAAAAATGTCAGAACGCCAGGTTGAATTTTGTAATTATTTAAGATACGCTGTATTACATATACTGATTTATTAAAAACCGTAAGCTAATTGTGCCTAGGTACGCAGTGTACCTAAAATAATATTGAATTCATAGTTGGTTTTTAGGAGCAACGTATTTGTTATGTGTCATATTTAAATTTAAAATTAAAATTAAAATTTGAATACCATTTCTCGACGAACATAACAAATAATGCTATTACGCCACTGTATTCACGATAACCGTGCTAAAATCCGACGAATAAAAAAAAAAATATATCAAAAATTCGTATGTATATATAAATAAGTAATCAGTAACGACAATATAAAATATTGGGCCACAGAACCGTGGTAATTGGAATTCGAGGTATGATAACACTTCCCCTTTCCCGACACCTGTTAAAATAATGGCACCAAGTATATTCTGACCCAATTGTGTGATCCGAAGCCTTGTTCCATTACACAGTCAAGGAGCATCGAGGTATCGCATAAGGATAACTGGTACATTTAGTTTCAATTGAAATTTATATGAGGGTACACCCGAAAGTTCAAGTGAATTTAAGAACTCCGTGGGATATGAAGTACTTTGTTCTGCATCCATAATCGTATCTATTGATAAATACTCCTTCATTTCCCCCTGCACGTCTTTTAAAATATCAGTGTTGATGCTATTAACGAAGTCATTTTTCGGCGCCAAAATTGCTCTTGCGCACAACCACTGATTACTATTTAAATGTTGTTGAAAGTCCGGGTAAACTCGAGCAATGAGATCCACATCTTTCTTTACTAAATTACAAAATTCTCTAGAAAGTAAGATATAACCTTCAGCATCTGTGTCCAAACGTCCATAACCAATTTTCAATAGCGTCTCTGCATAATGTCCCGAATCTACGTCATTATGAAGATGCACACTCATATTAGATTTCAAACTGAATTTTTCAACTTTCGCCAATAAGCTCGATGATTTAATGCAGGCTCTGATTTCATTTGCCGACGTTCCTCTCTGAGTTACTGGGAGAGTTTGTCGGAAATCACCAGCCAGTAAAACTACCATTCCTCCCATAATATCTCTACTGTCTCGCAAATCTTGAAGAGTCCGATTCAACGCTTCTATAGCTTTTTTATGATACATCTTACTTTCATCCCACACTAAAAGCTTACATTTTCGCAGCATTCTGCCTCGAGAGCTATTTTTGCTGAAATTACAAATGGGCAAATCCTCATGTGGCAGATTCAACGGTAGTTTTAAAATAGAATGTCCCGTACGGCCTCCGGTCAGTAGTGTCGCGGCCATACCGGAAGAAGCCACAGCAACTGCTATCTTCTGGTCTTTTCTGACGGATATTAATAATAAATTTAGCAAAAACGTTTTACCGGTTCCTCCAGGGGCATCGAGAAAAAAGAGTGCACCATTGCCGGATTTTACGTAACAATTTATGGAAAACGTGACTTTGTTCTGGAAGTAACTGAGGGATTAATTCTGTTACTTGATGTTGCAATGCAATAAAATCGTAGTCTAATTCTCGAGCAATTTCATCACCAAAGTCATTTTCGTCGGCTCGTCGGGGACTAATCGTTCAAACATCATTTAACTTTTTCCCAACCATTGTAAAAAACCTTGTTTTCAATTATTGTTAGTGTTTCGTTGTAAATGTGTTCATTGAAAGTCATATTTGCATGTAGGACTCTTTGTACTTATCCCAAAGGCTTTGAGGATTAGAAAGGCCGCGAGATGATATAAGCGTTGCGTAAAGTTCCCTGATTTTATCTGGTGTTCGACATTGTACGGCTTTTTACATAGTCTTATTCCAATGATTATCGTTCTCAAACAATCGGCGAGCTTCACATGCTTCTCTGTAAGTTTGGCATTCCTGACTATTAACAATTTTAAGGTCTCTAAAGCTAGTTGGATCTCGAACATGATGCAATAACATGCGCAGACAAAAGTATTCAAAATTTGTTACATGTACGGTGTAGACACTGCCAAGAGCGTCCGATGCTAACGGGGACTGTTCACAAAAGTAGAGGGAAGAATAACCATCTTGCCTAAGTCGTTAGGTCTGATTTTACTATCTGCGGTAATCGCATCTAGAAAATGGATGTAATTTTCAGCTCGGAATTTGGTCTGGTTCAGAGAAATGTAACGAAGACGTTCGTTTTCAACTTTAATGTACATATCCACTAAGAATGGATGAAAGAGCTGTCATGACCGCAGAAGGAGATTAAGTCATGGTCTCGAAGCATCAGGTGATAGGCGTAAAAATCCATTCAAGAAACTTTTTTATTGGAAACTATGTCCCTGTCCCAGGGAGTCAGAATACAAGGTGAAGACGCCCCGAGATACCTAGGAATCAAACTAGATAGATCATTGACCTTTAAACAACACCTAGAGGGAATTAAAAACAAGTTAAAAACCAGAAATAACATTATCAGTAAGTTAGCTGGAACTAACTGGGGGTGCAGGGCAAATATACTCCGTACATCAGCCTTAGCACTAGTGTATAGCGCTGCGGAGTTTTGTGCCCCAGTATGGGGGAGGAGTGCCCATACGAGGAGAATAGATGTCGAATTGAATAATACGATGAGAATTATATCAGGCTGTGTCCGGTCAACAAAAGTGCAATGGCTCCCAGTCCTCTCAAATATAGCACCACCAAATTTCCGCAGATACGCAGCAACCATAAAAATAATTCAACAAGTCCAAAACTCGACAAACCTTCCGACTTTTAATGACATAAGTAAAGCACCATATAAAAGACTAAAATCTAGACACTCGATATGGGCAATCGAGAACACTACAGATAACCAGGTAGATATGTGGAAAAAATGCTGGAAAGATGCGAACGTGGTAAATAGCTCCCTTATCAACGATCCGACTCAGAGAGTTCCAGGATTTGAACTTCCTCGTGCAATGTGGTCTGCTTTAAACCGTATCAGGACAGAACAGGGAAAATGTAAGTTTCTCTTACATAAATGGAAAATGACAGATACCCCACTCTGTGAGTGTGGACAGTTTCAAACCATCAAACACATTGTCGAGTCATGTCCGCGGCCAAAATATGAAGGAGGAATAGCAGAGCTCCATAAAGGCGGCAGTGAGGCACAAGATTGGCTACGTAACCTAGAAGTACATCTTTAGAAAGTGGGCAAATTCCTATTTATATCATTGTATGCGTTATTACTTTCAGTCACACCCATAATTTATATGTTACCGCAATCATCTATATACTTATTATTTTATTGTGTTTTATTTATTTATTTTTTTATTTTTTTAAAATTTTTTTTTTGGGACTCCATATATTTAATTTATATTGTTTCAGCTTATTTAACTAGTGTAATCGGTATTTGTTATTTATTTGGTTTAATATTTTTAGTTAAGTCATATATGTTTTCACCAAAAGCGACGCCATATGAAAGAAAAAAAAAATTGGAAACTGGCTGTCTTGTTGTTGGGTCAATGAGTGAAATATCAAAATTGTATCCCGGCTCACTTTTACTGAAAAGTAATGGGTACTGTAAAGCATCATAAAATGTATGAGTATCGGCTACGCGTGTGAGTGAATTATCATGTGCTCGTAACACTATGTCTCGTGGACAGCATGGGTCGCCAGTAACCAAAACTGCAACTTCATTAGTCATCGGTGCATTATAACGCCTCTCATGTTCGCCACGCGGGTTCCGATCAGCATGGATGATCACTTTGTAATCGTCTGATGGCCAATTTTCTATTGGAGTTTTGAAGATATTTATCAATACGTTGTGGTTACAACATTATATCTTTTTCCACTCCTTCAATGTACTGACACCAATGGTTCATTTCATTTTCTTCATCACCCATGAATTTATGATTTTCATTATTAGCAGGAAACAGTGAACCAATTTGATGATATATCTGGCCTTGTACAGTAAAAGTAAGCGAAAATCCAGGCATTACTATCATTTAATCTACTCCGAAGGATGTCATTTGGAAGCAAGAGTTGTATTTTCTGATTTTGCTTAAGAATCGCTTCGACTCGTCTGTATTCCATAAATAAAGAGTTTTTAGAGGCTCGTTTGGTTCACCGAGTAAAAAAAGTGAAACATTACCGTTGGAACAGCACATTCCGGGCTTTTCATCTTTCCATTTTAAAGCTTCGCAGAACTGGCATTTTTATCCATTGAACCAATAACAATTAAAGAATGATTATGATATTCGATATTTCGATCATATTGAAATCCCGAATTATTGAATACGGACCAATTGTTACGCATAAAATTTCGACGGCGTTCGGTTTGCATTTCTGCATGAACGATTCTCCTCGCCTGCAATTGTTCTGGAGTTTCTCTCGCTTTAATAGCTGGCTGCTGTTCGGCTTGCTTTCTTAAACGACGTTGGGTTTGAAGAGGAGTTTCTGATGCTCTTATCGTAGCTTGGCCCTCTAACTTATCTCGTCTCTGAGAAGTTGATTCACCAGATCTCAAAGCAGATTGTCGCCTGGCTTGTTCTTGTCTTCTTAATTCTGCATGCACAGAAGATTCTTCTAATCGAGCAATTTTCACCACCCGGGCCTGTGATAAATTTCTAAATAGGTGAGACGGGGCTATCCGAGCTTGATTCACCCGTCACGTAAATGAGTTACACTTAGTTCATGGTATTATGTGTCGTATATTTACAATCGTTTAACAGATAGATTTACATTAATTGTGGGAGAGCCGGAGTCGGTGTCAGGCAGCGAGGCTTAAATAAGCAGCTTGACCTGAGCCGATGTCCAGAATTGGTCGGCGAGACCTCCCTAATATAATGTGTGAATTATTCGGAAAACTCGACCTATGGTCGTTACAATTTTTTGGGGTGGCGGATTTTTCACTCGGACTGCTCACTGATGTCAGTAGCTGGCCTGAGTGAAACGAATCCGGGGAGGTACAACTTAAATAAGTGACCGTACGTTACTTATGTGGTGTGGTTGGTCCTGAAAAGGACCGTTTTAGGGTTGCGTACGAAGTTGCCAAGAATCCGGGGTGGTCCTGAAAAGGACCGTTTTAAGTTGTCGTCGACGTGTATCTGCGCTCAAAGAGTTATCCTCCACGGCTCGTCGGTTCTCGGGATACTGAATGAAGTGGTCGGTCGCCGGGCTCCTGGTTGTCCGCTCGTGGCTGTTGAAATCCCGTACGCCGGCTGTAAATGTTGATCGACCGGGCGTGTTGTCGTGGCTGCTTCGTCGTTGGCGATCGATTTAATTTTGTAGACGGTTAATCCAACTGCTGGACACTGGTGTTGAAATCGACGGTTTGTTTCCCTTCAAGCGGCTGGTTCGTAGTTTGTAGATACTGACAGCTGCTTGAAAATTGGAGTGACTGATTTGTTTTTTTCGTCCTCTATATATATCAGTTTTTGGACGGCTGAGCTCTCGTCATTGGTCGACCAATCACCGCCCGCCGTTGTGCCGCGTTGTCGGAAATGTTGCGCGTGCGTGCTTTCCCGTTGCCAGTGTCGGTCACGCGAACGTACCGACTAGTAAACATCGGTTTTCTTTTCTTTGTTGTGTGTTGGCCCTGAAAAGGGCCTTTTTACTTCTTGCTCCGTAACAGTCTCCCCCCGAACTTGTGACCGCGTTTAGGCACTAATATGGGGTTTCAAGTTCTTATTGTTGCCTGCTGCCAGCGCGTTCCTCCTGGTTAATGCTGCCTTGTACAATGCATTCCTCAGTTGATTTTTGCTCATATACCAAATAGGTGTCTCTAATGAGTATAACTTTTCAGTTGTCTTCGGTAGTCCAAACGGTTGTAATTTCTCTATGATGTATTGAAATGCTTGAGTGAGGTTAATTTGTGGGTTTTCAAAAGGTATGTATTTGTGTAATGTTTTTTGATTAACAAATCTCCAATCATACGGTTGATTCCACTGTTCCGTTGTTTGTTTAGACAATATGTGTCTTGCTCTGTTGACTTCAACTACCCATGCTATTATGGATAAGTGTTTTTTGTGGTTTTCTTCTCGTCTCTGTTGTTCTTCCATGCTTTCCGTTTTCCTGACTTTTACTGCCCTTATAGATGCTAATCCTTTCTGATTTTCCTCTTCTTGATCTGTGCATCGTTTTTTCTTTCATCTGCTGCTTTTCTCTTTGCTTCTTCGTATTTTTCCATGTTGACTGATGTCTATTGATTTTCTCAATCATTAATCCTCATTGATTTTCTAATGATTTTCGTCTTTATTTATATATTATTCTTTCTTGTTTTCTGTGTTTTATTGGTTGTTGAAAACTTATATCTTATTTCTTCTCGTTTTCTTTTGATTGGTTGTTATATTATTTACTTGTTTCTTCGTGTTTTGATTTGTTAATTTTCTGTTGTTGTGGTTTGTTGGAGTGTCCTGATTCACTCCTATATAAGCTTTGGTTTGTGTTACTCGTTTTCAGTATAGTAAGGTCGTACATTTGATACGTTTATTATCTCTGATACGTTTATTATCTCTGTACTCCTTGTGTCTAGGTTTTGAATTACAATAGTGTTGTCGCTTATTATTTTAGTGACTATGTACGGTCCCGAGTATATGTTGAAAAGTTTTCTTATCTCCTTTTCTGATGCGTTCGATAACATATGATTTTTATTAATACCTTTTGACCTACTGTGTATTGTATGTATTTTTATCCGCGTTTGTTCGTTTTCTCCGTTTAATGCCTTCTTCCTAATTCTTTTGCTTGCTATTTCTATTAGTTCACTCCTGTCGGTTGGGCCTGGTTGTTGTGGGTATTCTATCATTTTTTCTATATCACTTTTTGTTTTGTTTCCCCACATTAATACTTCTGGTGTGATTTCCGTTATTTCTGATCTTAGTTGGTTCATCCATCGTTCTATGTTTGTTAAAAACTTTGGCCATAGCGTGTGTTGCTCATGGCAATATGTTCTTAATAGTCTTCCAATTTCTCGATTATATCTCTCCACGGGGTTCGACTGTGGGTGGTATGTTGTTGTGAATTTTGCCTCTATTTTTAATTCTATCATCCTTTTTCTCCACAGTTTTGACGTGAATTGCGTTCCATTGTCAGTTAATACGCTTTTGGGTCTTCCTACGGATTTTATATAATCGTTTTCCAATTTGTTTATGATTGTTACTGTTGTGGCTCGTTTTACTGCGTATAGTTTGATATATTTTGAAAATGTGTCTAATATCGCTAAGATGTATCGGACTCCTCCTCTTCCTGTTGGTAATGGACCCATTAAATCTATTGATGCCAACTCTAGTATGTCTTCTGGTTTGTGTGATTTTCGTGGTCCACTAGAATTGTAATTTATTGGTTTCGATTTCTGGCACATGTCACATGTTTTTACTATTCTTGCTGTATTTCTATGCATATTTTTGAATGTACATGTTTCTCTTAACGCGTGTATTGTTTTGTATCTTCCTGGATGTCCATATATTCTGTGTGTTTCTTTTATGATATCTCTTATCATTTCTTGTGGTATAACAACTTTCCACGTCTCTTTCTCGTTTTCTCTCGTGAATACTACACCCTTGTGTATCGTTGCATGACTTGTTTCTTTGTTTTGTATTTTCTTCTTTAATTTATTTATTCTCTCATCCTGTTCTTGTTCTTTCGCTATGTTTTTTATCTTATTTTCATTTCTTTACTATATTCTGTTGCTGCCAAGGTTGCTATTGTTATTTTTGGTTCTGTCCTGTCCTCCCCTTCTCTGGGGTATCTAGATATCACGTCTGCTCCCGTGTTTTGTTTTCCCGGTATGAATATGATTTCCATATCATATTCTTGAAGTGCTAACGTCCATCTGGTTAGTCTTCCTCCTGTCAGTCTTGTTTGTTTTAAAATGTCAGTGCGTGATGATCTGTCATTACTATTACCTTACTGCCGATTAGGTATTGTCGAAATTTAGTGCAGCAATATACTAATGCCAGTGCTTCGATTTCCGTGGTCGTGTATCTTGTTTCTGCCGGTTTTAAGATTCTACT
Organism: Slavum lentiscoides; assembly: GCA_032441835.1. NCBI lineage: Eukaryota > Metazoa > Arthropoda > Insecta > Hemiptera > Aphididae > Slavum > Slavum lentiscoides. Next base: position 1,346,453 of record CM063714.1, on the reverse strand, counting down.
TGCAAACCCCAGTGTTGCATGTTCATTCTGCTCAATTTCTGAAATATTTCCCCGCCAATGGCTATGTTAGAAGCATCTGTATTTAGATATATCGGTTTTGAGAAGTCTGGGAATTCAATCATAATGTCCTTCAAGAAAGCTTCCTTTGATTCTTTAAATGCTTGTTGGTGTTCTTTTAACCATATCCATTGTTTTTCTTTCCGTGTCAGTTCGATCATTGGTAATATTATCTTGGAAAAATCTCTAATATATTTTCGATAAAAGTTCAGGAATCCTAAATAGCTTTGTACATCTTTTTATTTGCGGGTGTCTTAAATTTCTTTATTGTCTCTATTTTTCTGGGTCCATAGTTATTCCTGTTGTGGTGATTATATGGCCCAGGAATTTTACTGCTGTAAGAAAATTGTGATTTTCTCTGTTTATCGTTATGTTATGATTCTTGAATCTTTCAAACACCTGTCGTAGATGGTCATAGTGTTCTTCTGTGCTTTCTGACATTATAATTATATCGTCTATATATGTTAGGACAAAGTCGTGTATAATGGGTCCTAGAACAAAATCCATGCATTTTTGGAATTCTGCTCCACTTGTGACTAACCCAAACGGCATTCGCTTAAATGAATAATTTCGTCCGTTTATTAAAATGAACATGGGTGTCTGCTCTCTTTTCTAATGGTACTTGCCAATATCCACTTCGCAAATCTAACGAGCTAATAACTTTTACCTTTTGCATCTTGTTAGTATTGTTTCGATTGATGTTGGACATTCCTGTCTGGTATAATTTGTTGGTTCAACTTTCTAGCGTCTAAGCATAACCTCACTTCCCCGTTTTTTAAAACCGGTATTATGGGTATGGAGTATGGAGATCTTGCTCGTTCTATGATATCTAATTCTAACATTCTTGATATCTCTTTTTCTACTGCTTCTACTTTCTTTACTGGTATCGGATACGGTCTTTGATTTATTGGCTCTGTAGTTTTAAGTTGTATCTTACATGTGTACCCTTTTACTAATCCGGGTTCTGGTCTGAATATATTCTCAAACTCATCTATGAGTTCGTCTAGTTGTCTCTGATTTTTTTGTGGTATATGTTTTATCTTGGTTTGTTCTATCGGTTCTTTAATTATATTTGCTGTTATTGATTTTATACTTCTTTGTACTTTGTCAGTTCTTACAAATGGGACTTCTGTTATTTCTGTTAAATAAAAGGTTACTAATTTCGTTTCGTAATTTATGATTGTCTTATGTGTATCTAGAAAATCACTTCCCAAAATGCCTTCTTCATTTAATCCCTCAACTATTATAAATGTAGTGAGTATTACTTGTTTGTTTATTGTGAGTGTTGCTAGTACTTGTTTCTTAATCTTTGTTGTTTTTTCTCCTATTGCTCCGTGTATCGTTAGGCCTGATATAGGTAATACTGGTATATTTTATTGATTTCTACTATCTTGTTGTAAATACGGTCTGATATTACAGTTATTTCTGCTCCCGTGTCTATTAATAATTTTATATCTTCATTTTCTATTTTCGCTTTTATTGCTGGGCATTCGTGAATTATTGTTTCCTTTTGTATATAATCGTATTCTTCGTCTTTACATAATTCTCTAGCGTTGGTTATTTCTATATTATCTTTACATATTATTTGGCGTATCGCTGGGTTTGATCCTAGGGTGTTTATTGTTGTGAGTTGATCATTTCTCCAACTCCCTGTAGTTCGTTTTTTGGCTGTTCTATTTCGTTTTCCAGGTCTGATTCTGGGTTTTCTTCTTCGTTTTTTGTAATCTGTTGTACTCTTGATTTTTGGTATATCTTTTGGTTGGTATTATTTTGTATATTTCTCTGTGTATGGTTTGGCGTATTTCCTCTTGTGTTCATGTTATGATCCGATATGTAACTATTTTGTGGTTGTTTTTCTTTTTCTTTATGTTCAATTTCTCCAAGTTTTTCCCATATCTCCAGGAATTTCTTTTCTTTATATGGCTGTACATAAGCTTGAACTGCTAGTGGGAAATGTTTTAATACTAATTTGATACCTTGCTCTTCTGTTATTTTTGGGGAGTCTAAGTGTTTTAGTTCATTCATCCAATGATAAAAATGCTCTTGGTATCCGCTGTAAATGGACTTTTTCCCTGCTTCAGTACATTTTATAAATGTGTCCCATTGATGTCTTTCAGAAAAGAAGTGTTTCAAAAACATACTTTTGAACTCATCTATCTTTAGTGTTGCATCTTTGATCATATTGTACCATGTAGCCGCTTTCTGCCTTAAACTGTTTTCGACTATAATCATTTTATCCTGTTCGTTTATCTTTCGATGCGTTATATATCTTTCTAACTCTTTTATAAATGTTTTTGGGTGTTGATCTCTTTCATTTCCAAAGAATGTTGGCATAGTCATTTCTACTATGTTTTGTCTATCTATTTGCGGTATATTTATATTTGTTGGTGATCTATTTTGAACTTCTTTTATCTTCTGTATTTCATTGTTTGTAATCCGTTCGTTTGCTTCTCGTTTTGCGCTTTCAATCATGAGGTTGTTTTCACTTTCATTCAATGTTTGTTTTAACTCGTTGTATTTGTCGTCATGATCGTTTCTTATTTTTTTTATCGTTTGCCACAGTTCTTCATTTTGATGCTTTAGCTCACTGTTTTCTCTTTCTAGTTCTTCGATTCTTTTAATTATTTCCTGCATTTTCGCCATGATTTATTGGCCGGTTCCGATTGACTTGCTCCGATGTTTTGGTCGTCAGTTTCTGCTATTGTTGGGCGCCAGTTGAGACGGGGCTATCCGAGCTTGATTCACCCGTCACGTAAATGAGTTACACTTAGTTCATGGTATTATGTGTCGTATATTTACAATCGTTTAACAGATAGATTTACATTAATTGTGGGAGAGCCGGAGTCGGTGTCAGGCAGCGAGGCTTAAATAAGCAGCTTGACCTGAGCCGATGTCCAGAATTGGTCGGCGAGACCTCCCTAATATAATGTGTGAATTATTCGGAAAACTCGACCTATGGTCGTTACAATTTTTTGGGGTGGCGGATTTTTCACTCGGACTGCTCACTGATGTCAGTAACTGGCCTGAGTGAAACGAATCCGGGGAGGTACAACTTAAATAAGTGACCGTACGTTACTTATGTGGTGTGGTTGGTCCTGAAAAGGACCGTTTTAGGGTTGCGTACGAAGTTGCCAAGAATCCGGGGTGGTCCTGAAAGGACCGTTTTAAGTTGTCGTCGACGTGTATCTGCGCTCAAAGAGTTATCCTCCACGGCTCGTCGGTTCTCGGGATACTGAATGAAGTGGTCGGTCGCCGGGCTCCTGGTTGTCCGCTCGTGGCTGTTGAAATCCCGTACGCCGGCTGTAAATGTTGATCGACCGGGCGTGTTGTCGTGGCTGCTTCGTCGTTGGCGATCGATTTAATTTTGTAGACGGTTAATCCAACTGCTGGACACTGGTGTTGAAATCGACGGTTTGTTTCCCTTCAAGCGGCTGGTTCGTAGTTTGTAGATACTGACAGCTGCTTGAAAATTGGAGTGACTGATTTGTTTTTTTCGTCCTCTATATATATCAGTTTTTTGGACGGCTGAGCTCTCGTCATTGGTCGACCAATCACCGCCCGCCGTTGTGCCGCGTTGTCGGAAATGTTGCGCGTGCGTGCTTTCCCGTTGCCAGTGTCGGTCACGCGAACGTACCGACTAGTAAACATCGGTTTTCTTTTCTTTGTTGTGTGTTGGCCCTGAAAAGGGCCTTTTTACTTCTTGCTCCGTAACATAGGTTAGATTTACGCTTGCGAGGCATTTCGGGAAAAAAACCGGAAAACAGAGTAAGAAGTAAAAAAATAAACAATCTTTCGTTGTCATATATAGCAACATAAACAATTTTTGGATAAAAAGAATCCAATGTTCATGACTAATAACAATATCAATTCAAATGGTCACCATGGTAACTACTTAACGCCTAGAATCTCAAAATTTTCCGTATTGGCTACCCCTTTAAGCCTTTTTTCAAGCCCAAAATCTAATCTATTTTAGTACCAAATTTCATTAAAATCGGTTAAGCGGTTTAGGCGTGAAAGCGTAACAAACAAACAAAGTCTCTTTCGCATTTATAATATTATTAAGGATTAATGGTAACATTAAAAACAACTAATTTTTAGGGGGGCTAATAAGATATTTGGGGGTCTAAGTTTCCCAAGTACCTCCCATTTCCGCCAATCAGTTTCAGAAAACATGCGTGACAAAGATTTTCATTTCACATTTATATATGTAGATAATCATTGTGAGTGTGCGGTTTTTTCGTCGTAAATACTACGTCCCAGTATTATACTAATTATATATTATACAATTTGTGGTTCATTGATAACTTAATTTTCGCGATTTGGCGTCTTTTCGTCGCCGCAATATTATCATATTTTACACGATTTAATTAATTATAAAATACGTGCACATAATTAATACTAGATGTAATTTTATATCGATACAAATTTAAGAACATTTTTGTTTACATTGATTATGAAGTTATACTCGTATATACAATTAATGCATGGGGATACTTTGCGACTAAAACTGTATTTATACTGGTGACAGCCTGTTTATGTTTTGGCCTAATGCACAATCAATATTTTACTTACAATAATATTTAATATGCCAAATATTGTAGAGTTCTTCGTTGTAATTTGAAAACAGGCTAGTGTTCTATACAAATTAAATCAAATAAATTAGGAAAGAAATAATTAAAGAGCCCATGATATATTATATAGATAAGCCGCCTTCCCGCATTTCTCATTGCTGTCATTTTTGTGTTTTATTTAAGGAACTACAGTTTGGTGCGCTTGAAATTTTAAATGAGGTTCATCGTCGGTTTATGCGTGGTGGCGGCGGTCGTCTGTTCCGATGATCCCAAGCCGTTGTTGCCAACCAATTTTAAACCCATCAGCTATCAATTGGACATCATCACACAAGACAATTTTACGTTCAACGGAGTGGTCGACATAAAAGTGAGTGTCTGTTTCGAGAATTTCAATAACAATCAGAAATAACGAAATAAAACTTAACAATTTTTTTGCTACCGAAATGTTATTTTGATAAAAATGACCAAATTTATTTCGACATTTTATTATAAAAATCCACCACAAAATGAACATATCCAGCGGTGATATACACTTGTAATGGGGCTGTCGTAAGAAGTTTAATTTATTTCCAATTTAAACGAATACCATCACCACCCATTTAATAGAATTGAACCATAAAGTTATTCTACTATAGGAATATAAAGCACTAATGCGAAACGCGATAGGTTTTTTTTTTTATGAAAACACCATAATTATAAAAGTTAGGAATTTATCTCCTTCTGACGCATATAAATATTATTATAAAACATATTGTCACGGGAACTAGAGGTTAAGTACAAATTATGTTAACTGTCCTCGTCCGTTAAATGCGCTTTTAATAATGTGCGATTTTTCCGGTTATTTTTTAGATAAACTGCTTGAATGCCACAGACACGATAGTATTGAATTCGGCAAATTTGACATTTACCAACAAAAACGTGTCGATAAAGAATAGTGGCGGTAAAGATGTCAGAGTGCTCGACGTAACGTTCAATCCCGCATCAGAATTAATGTACGTCAAATCGTCCGAGGCATTTAAACATGGCAAAGAGTATGTACTAACCGTGTCTTTCGCGGGATTTTTCTGCACAATAAAAGCACAAATCGGTTTCTTCAATAATAGTTATGTGGACACGGAGACGAACCAAACGAGGTAACATATATAAGTATATATTTTTAAACGTTGAGAAATGTAATATGTTGTGAGTGTGATTAATCCTTCACCTCTAAATGTTTGATAATCATATCAAATATGCTCGTAGAATGCATCAAATCTTACACTTTCATACTCAGTTTTACTTAATAATAGTTTATCTAATAACAATCAATAAAACGGATCATAATTTTTAAAAAAAATAATGAAATATTTTAAAATTAATAATATAAATTTTAATAAATATTGGGGATTAGAATTGTTACGGATGTCAAGGTTATAACAAAAAATTTAATTTAAAGCACATTTATTTTAAGAATTATTTCCCACCTGCATTGTTCTCCGTTATTCTGTTTTTTTTATAGGTACCCATGTACGTCAACAGAGGCTGTACAAAAAAGTTTTTTCAGGGGGAGGCAGGATCCTGACAAATTTATTCTTCCTATGGGGCGAACATATACTAGTATATTATTGCCCCTTTATTTGGGTTTTTCATATTATAATATTTTTATTATTAGGGTTGATATATTTTTGATATGCCTACTGAAGGTATTTATTTAAATCATATAATAATAATAATAATAATAATAATAATAATAATAATAATAATAATAATAATAATAATAATAATAATAATAATAATAATAATAATAATAATAATAAAAGTTAAAATTAGAAAATAAATAATAATAAAATTATTATTATTATTATTATTATTATTATTATTATTATTATTATTATTATTATTATTATTATTTATTTTCTAATTTTAATTTTTAAAGTCATGTTCTAAATTGTAAAATAAAATATAGACACATAAAATTTTAGAAGGCCCCAACTGAGAAGAGCCAACCGGAGAAATGCATTTCTTTATATTCTGTGTTGTATGACTAAACGAGTGCACATAAAGATAAAATACTAGGATAAATTAGATAGCGAAACCGATGGAAAACGGCAAATAAACAAATACTTGATATTTAAATTTTCGTTCAGTCTTAAACAAGTAAGGCAAAGGTGGGCGAAAACCAAATTTGGTAGGGAGCTTGCCTTACATTGCCACTCCTTAACACCACAACTGCACATCAATTAAACAATCTGATATTTGTTTTCCTTCCAGGTTCACAAGCGTTGATATAAATTATGTATTATAGAAAATTTTAAAATTTTGAAACGATTGCACCTATTACACTCTTCTCTAAAAATCTCTCAGAGACAAAAAATAAAATAAAAAATACGGTATAAAGTACATAAAGATAGAAACAATTTTATAAAATGAAACATCGAACCCGTTTCAGGTTGAAAAAATTACTAATAATATAAATAACTAAAAAATTTCACGTAAATCACGTGTGACTGTACAAGTGTCATTCATTCGCAGCAAAGTAATATTACATGACAATGAAGCCTTGTTGAAACGTGTGAAAGCCATACGTTTGTTTAAAAGAACAATTTAGTGTAATAATTTATAAATATATAATATCGTACAAAAATTACGAGTCTTTTGTAATTTAAAGAGAATGGGATTTCGGGAGTTCAAAATCATTACGGGGGAAGGACTCCTATGTACACTAAATAGTTCTACGCGTATATTATTATATAATACAGCAACTCGTGATCCACCGTCGTACTGAAATAGTTTTTATACGATTAAAATAAATGTTCGTATAGGTGGATGGCTCTATCCCAAATGTCAGGCGATATCAGCAGACGAGTGTTTCCCTGTTTTGATCAGCTCGACATGAAGGCCACATTCAAGTTAAAAATGGGCCACCAAAAACATTTGACCGCCACCAGTAGCACGAAACTAATGAATACGATAACAATGTAAGTACGGACTTGTTCGATAATGCGGGAGGATCAACGACACGTCGCTATCGCTTAACTACAAATATACCCAATAAATAAACGATAATTATAATATAATGATAAACTTATACCCGTGGTGCGTTCATTTAGGCCGTCGAATAAGGATTACGTGCTCGACGAGTTTAATATCACTGAGCCGATATCCACATATATGTTGGCGCTTATGTTGTCGGATACCTCATACGTATTTACGGATTGCGGTGTCAAAGAAATGGAATTTCGAATAGGATCTACAAAAGACGCAGTCAACAAGACTGGACTTGCGAAAGATGTAGGACCGCGGATACTGACATATTACGAGAAATATTTTGAAAAAAAACTCCCAGTGACTAAAATGGACATATTGGCTATACCAAATATAGATACTGTACTACCAGTTTGGGGTGTTATATTTTTCCAGTGGGTAATAAATTATAATAATATAATATAAATATTAATATTATTATTATTGTTATTATGTCATAAAATATCTATATATATATAACGACAATATACTAATATATGATCATATATCAAATAAATATGTTACTCGATAATAGGAAAACAATTTGAATTATAAATATGTATTTTATTACCAAGCAAATATGGGTATGTCATTGTGTGCAAACTACGACATTAAAAAAAAAAAATTCGAAACAATTGAATAAACATAATTGAACTGTATAAATAACTAATATTTTAATTTAGGTTATTTTTATATATAATTTGATGAGAAACTGTATTATCAAAAAACATAAGTACTCTTTAAGACGAATTTTATTAGAGAAACAATTATACTTGAGGATAAGCTCATAAATCCTATTTAAAAGTTTGGTTATTTAGTTTAAGTTATACAAGGGGATGTAACTTACTGGAAAAAGCGAAGCTAAATAAATTAAAGAGATAAAATGTGTAATAAAAAAGTGCCGTTGGTAGAAATAGGAAAATGTTTAGACAAGCACAGTTATGCTTGCTACAATGTACGTTTTTGAGTGCTGGGCATTGAATGAAAATGATGAAAATAAAATAAGGAATTTAAGATGAATGTGTGTAGTTAATATGTTAGATTGATATTTGAACAAATGTATAAAGAGTATTTTATAGAACTGCATTTTTAGCTGCACAAATTAAAAGATGGTGTTTCGAACACGTTGCAAGGAAGATGATAATGAGTTAGTTAAGATGGTAGTTGAGTTATAGTTTAATTCAGAAGTGGTTAGAAGTCAAAATATAGATTTGGGTGTTTTGTGGTGTTGAGGCAGAGATAATGATAGATAGGGAAATGGGGAAAAGGAAATAAGAATAGCTAATATTACTTCTGCGGTAAAACGGCAAAGAGGGAGCAAAATTGTTATTTTTTTATAATACTAGCTTTAATACCCGGCTTCGCTCGGGAGTTGATATGAGATTACGTGGTAGTTGAATTAAAAAAATAAGCTATGACGTAAAAAGCAAAAAAATTTATTGAAAACATTTTCTCATTATTTACATTACTTGTTTATAAACAACATTTTTCATTTTATTCTCCGGGGTATATATATATATATATATATATACATTTTTCGAATTTCCTACTCTTGAGCAAGCTACATATAGCTGACCGTGAGAGAAGCAGAATTCTTTGAGGTTGATGCCACAATATTTTAAAGTTTGCCCTTGCGCTTTGTTGATTGTAAAACTAAAAGCTAATTTAACTGGAAACTGCAATCTTTTAAATGGAAATGGTAATTCAGAAGAGATCAGTGGTATTCTAGGTATAAATACTGTGTGTCCTTTGTTCTTTCCAGAAATAAGTTCAGCTTCAATGATATTATTCGATAGCTGTTTTACGATCATCCTCGTTCCATTACATAGTTTTGGGGAGTTGAGATTTCTGAGTAGTATGATTGGAGATCCAATTTTTAGACGAAGACAGTGTAATGGCATTCCTGGTACTTGTAAAGTGTTTAGAACTTCAGTAGGGAAGTTGGCCCTTTCTTCAATGGATACCATCGTGTCGATCGATTTATATATTTTCTCTTCACCAGGTATTTTCTTTAGAATATTAAAATTGATATCGTCAACAATATTATATTTAGTGGCCAAAATTGCTCTTTGATATAACCACTCTATGTTGGTATAGTTCTGAATAATATTTGGATAAATTTTGTCGATTAGTTCGTTTTCAGTAGTGGCTGTTACAGAAATCACTATTGAGTTCAATGAGGCCGGTCGTTCGGTCAGTAGGATATGTACCTTCGCCTATTTGTGAAAGTATTTTAGCAAAATGTGCTGTTGTTTCATCTTTTGATAATTCAACTCTCATGTTTTTTGTTAATTGCAGTATTTGTACTTGTGGCCAGAGATGTGACTTTTTTAAGCATGCATTGATCTCGTCTGCTGGTGTTGACTTGGGAATAACTGGAAGTGTTTGTCGAAAATCTCCTGAGAGTATGAGTAGAGCTCCTCCCATTATTTCAGAGTTTTTTCGCAATTCTTGTAATGTTCTGTCCATGGCTTCTAGTGATTTTTTATGGGCCATGGTGCATTCATCCCAGAAGATAATTTTAGCTTGTTTTAGAAGTTGACCCCGTCCAGATTTTCCTGAGATTTTACATACCGGGAATTGTTGTTCGGCTATATTCAACGGTAGTTGTAAGGCAGAATGGGCAGTTCGTCCTCCTTCCATAAGTGTGGCTGCAATGCCGGATGATGTTAGGGCCAGTGCGATGTATTTTTTAGCACGTATTTCCGCTAGTATTAGATTTATTAGAAACGTTTTACCGGTACCTCCTGGTGCGTCCAAGTAAATAATACCTCCAGTGTTGTTATTTATCCGGTTCATTATAACGTTGTAAACTTTTTTTTGATTGTCATTGAGGAGTGGTTTGTTGTGAGCAATGTATTCAAGTAGTTCATTGACGTTGTAGCTTTTTTCCTTTGTAATTTCGTAGTTTAGCACACTGAAAGCATTTCTTTGTGTTGCTGGCATTCCAAGTTCTACTAAGGCCTGGTTATTTATTTCTAAACATTTATCTTCTAAGCGAATGAGTGTTTCATTGAAGATGTCGTCATTGAATTCTATAGTCAGTTCTGGATTAGTTTGTCGGATTTGGTACAATATATCATGACTCATACTCCTTTTGAAAGAGTCCCATTGCTGTTTTGTGTTTGATGGGTTACATGTTGTTAGAATTATGGCGAATAACTCTCGAATTTGTTCAGCTGAAGTTGTGAGTGTGGCTTCTTGTAGTGGTAATTCCCAGTGGTTATCGTTTTCCAATAATCCTAAGCGTTGACATACTTCTCTGTACGTCTGGCATAGGTAGCCGTCAATGGTCCTGAGATCTGTGAAACTTGTTGGTCTCCGTATTTCGTGTAACAATATCCGGAGATAGAAACATTCGGCATTGTTTGGATGTACAGTGTATACTCGACCTATTGCGTTAGTTTTCATGATTTCTGGATGACCCTCCTCTGGCATTCCTTGTTTTCGTCGTTAAAAAATTGTCCTTGTTTTTTCCCACGTATAATAAATAGGGGCGTCGACATACAGTAATGTCTTTGCGAATGGATCCGTTTGGCACAGTTGGAAAAAAGCTGTTAATGTTGTGTTCTGAGGTGGTTCGCTTGCAATTTTTCTAGCCGAGACTTTTGTGAAGTAAACTCTCTGTCCATTCTCCAAATGTACTGCTAGATGTTGCACAGCTGTTTCGTGTTCGTGTATGGGAAAACTAAAAATCCTCCACGCTGCTTCGTTACTGTTGATGTATCTTCCCATTTGGTACATGAGGGTCTCATCATTTCTGTTATTTTGTTCGCTATTTTGGACTATTTGAAATACTACCATATCACTACCTTTGTTTACGTACTTACATATATATTTAATAGATTTTACTGAATTGCAGTATTCAACGTTTATGTGTGCTTGGAACATTTTGGAAAATAGTGGGTTATATGGTACTACCCATTGATTATCTATTTCCAGTTCGTCTCTGCCTTGTATTCGTATTTTTGCTGTGAAGCCACCGTTTTTCGGTGATGTTAGTTTTAATTACATTTTATTAACTTAGTTTTATTATATATAATGATGAATGAAGTTCAAATACTCGACAACAGATGGCGCCACTACACAATTTCCAAGTTGAAGGGTTGGAAAAGCCCTTATATCTTTAAAAACACGCCCTTTAGGTTAAAACGGGAACTTTCTTGTTCGAGGGGGGATAAAGGGCTATCACACTATATAAGTCCCTTTATCGTGCCGGGATTCCTTTTTAAGTTTTATCGGCACGCACATTTTATTAACTTAGTTTTATTATATATAATGATTTGCATATGTATGTTTGTATTAATATAGAGAGGATTGGATGCTATGTGATTTGGCTGTAAGTAATGCCTATGACATAGAAAGAACAACAAAGGGCATTGCACAATCTCTAAGTAGACAATGGCTAGTAAACCTCGCTACCCCTCGGCAGTGGGACGCCTTTTGGATTCAACCTAGATTAGCATATTATTACGCCATCTACGCCGTAGACTTCGTGAGTTTTGAAACATCGTATAATTAAATATATAAAATATCTGTATCCAAATGTCATAATCAAATGATTAATATTACATATAAACAGGTACATCCCGATTGGAATTATATTCAAATCAAAATCGGTTTAATTATTTCAAATGTCCTGTCACAAAACTCACTACCGTGGACGCTTCCCATAAATTCTTCACATTCCGAAGATAACTTCGTGGTATTGTGCCACATGATGAAAATGGTCCTCGGTGAAGAAACCTTCCAAAAGGCTATAATAAATCACATTGACAGGTACATATTCTCTACCGTGGATCCTATCGATTTGTGGACGTCCATGACGGAGGAAGCTCATCGAAAATGCAGCTTGGAACAAAACATATCGGTGGAAGAAATAATGTACACGTGGATTTCGCAACCTGGTTATCCCGTATTAAAAGTCGTCCGGGATAATTCTACTAATACGGTTACGTTATCACAGGTAAGTGCAAATATTGCAAACATATCTATGCACAAAGACACAGTATACATAGGTTCGTTAAAAAAAATTTAATAGAGCTACGTTATCCTTTAAATCGCCCAAATTTATTTGTACGTAGTTCTTTAAAGTTGTGTCAAAAAAAATATTTTTGTACAACACTAAATGAAATCAATTATGCGTTATTTAATTTTATTATAATCTCAATTAAAATTTAATAATAAATGAAACAATCAAAAATACAAAAATTGATTAAAATACCTAATTCATAAGAATAATAAGATGAGAAGAGTAACGAGCTGCACACCATGTGCATATCAGTAATTGTAGAAGATCAGATACGAACGTTAAAGTTTTATTTATAAGGGGGAAGAATGCCGAATGAAGTTAAATAAATAAACTATACGTGTAGAAGTAAAACCAATCAATTTCTTTATCCGAATTTTCAATTCAGGAGCAAATTTTTTTTTGGGGGATCTAATGGGCTTCAAATTCTTCCCTCCCAAAACGATATTACACACATTTTTTTTATGTATTCTTATGCCCCAAAGAATGTAATACTTTTGTGATTAAGCCTATAACAACAAAGTTTTTATCGTTAACACAACAAAATAACGAAAGTATCGCAGTTATTTATATTAAATTCGTTACAAATATTTTTAATAGGCGGATCATTTTTTCCAATTTTAAGACTTAGTTTTGGATAAACGATACTAAAATATCAATGTGGCTACAATAAATTTATTTTCAAAGTGATAATTTTTCTTGTATCAATACTCACCAAAATGTTGGCATTCAATGTGTATTCATTATTTAGTTACAAATAATGCGTTTAAAAAATATTCATATAAAAATAGTTTTTGTCTAAATTTTTGTCGTTCATTAATAATGTTTTAAAACGTGATCGAATGTTTATAATTAATAAAAAAAGCATATAAAAGCTAATTCACTGACTTAAAAACATTAAAAATGCATTCATTCTTGAAAATCGTAAGAAAATGTAAAAAATGCCCTATAAAATTTCGTATTTGAACTGTGTTGTATAAATCGAATATTGTATTTGGAAAACTATGTGCTGGAATACAAAGAAAAAAATGCAAATGCTAATAATTTCTATGCAATTAACCACTTCATCATAAAAGTCAATTGTTTTATAATCTAACAGGAAAGGTATTTTAGTATCAAGCCGAACAACACGGTCGATAAGAAAAGCGGTTGGTGGATACCGATCACCATGACGACGTCTACGGAAGTAGATTTCAATCAGACAAAGCCTATAACGTGGTTGAATTGCAAAAACAACAGCCTTAAGTTACCATTGACTAAAGACAACGATTGGGTTATATTTAACGTACAGAGCATTGGTATGTCATATATACTTTTGGAAGTTGTATATTATATAAATGTTACGGGCAAAAGCCGAAATCGGGCCATCCTCAGAAATGCCCAGGCAAAACGCAAATTCCCCACGATGCTTGGGCAAAACATCATATTTCGGCTTTTGCCCGGCAAACCTAGTTGTGACCAGCAAAATTTGGGCAAAACTGTATAGCTTCTACACATTTGAATATTCTACAGTAAAAATGTTGATTTTAATATATAAAATATAAATAACGATAAAATAAATGTCTTATATTTATTTAATCGTTATAGTGAAAATACGTACAAATATTATTGAAAAAAATATAATAATATTATAATGTTGGTTAAAAAAATTAAAAAGAATTATATATTAAAACACTACAATAGTATAATAAAATACGATAAAATAAATACTACTGTATAAATATAATTAAATAATGCGTGTAAAATAATATAATAAAGTACATGCAGTATATTTTATTTTATCGTATTATTGTAGTGTTTTAAAATACAAATTATTTAATATATAATTCTTTTGAATTTTTAAATTAACATTATAATATTAAAATATTTTAACAATAATATTTTCACGCACTTTCACCATTATTAAATAAATAAATAAATAAATAAAAGAGATTTATTTTATCGTTATTTATGTTTAATGATGCATCAAATAAAGACGTACATTATCGATAATTTTTACTGCCACAGATATACAGCTTTATATATATTTTTTTTTTGTGGGTAAATCTAAACATAAATTGTGTTAAATAATATTATTCTGTGATAAGTGATTTATAAAATAATACATTTTCCTTATTACGTACTTGATGCTGCAATCAGGATTTATTTTATCGTTATTTATATTTAATATTAAAATCAATATTTGTGCTGTGAAATATTCATGTGTATAGAAGCTATACAGTTTTGCCGAAATGTTGCTGATCACAACTAGGTATGCCCGGGCAAAAGCCGAAATATGATGTTTTGCCCAAGCACCGTGGGGAATTCGCGTTTTGCCTGGGCATTTCTATGGTTTGCCCGATTTAGGCTCTTGCCCGTAACATATACATTAGTGTAGTATTCCGAATACTATTCAAGTATGAAATAATGCTATAATTAATTATATTTTAACAATGATGGGCAGTACTCAAATTGGGAAATTCAATGTAGTGGAGCTCAACTGGAAATTTAAAATAGCGTTCCAAACAAAACACAAGAATATCTATAATTTGATATATTTTAAACGTATTAGATAGACCATAAAAAAAGAAGATGCGTCAAATAAAGACGTACTTTATCGATAATTTTTACTGCCACGGATATACAGCTTTATATTTTTTTTGTGGGTAAATCTAAACATAAATTATGAAATATTATTCTGTGATAAGTGATTTATAAGATAATACATTTTTTTTACGTACTTGATGCTGCAAATAGGTAATAATAATGAAAAAATATTAAAAATAATAATAACAAATTTTCAGTTTTTCATTATTTTTTTTGTCCATGATTCCAAGGTATACCGGTTAGAAGCGCACTCCCGTGTTCCTTTGAAATTTTAATAAAGAGACACTAAATTTTTTAATGTAATAAAAGATTTCCGTCGCCTTGCGTCATCCCAAATTCGAGCATTGCTGACGAATTATGATGAGGCAGCAACCATAAATGATGTAACAGTGCAATAAGTAACGCCTGGTCGTTTAGTTTTGTGGACTACCCTCAACCGTGTTAGTGTTTATTTTGTATAACAAAAATAAATACGCAAGTATACAAGGATGCATGATGCAATCATAAGGTCAGGTATTTTGAAAAGAAAACACCAAAATAAAAAAATAGAGAAAAAATTAACAAGCGATACCTTATAGTCTCAGCTCCGCCCCTTACTTTTTCACTTCTGTTTTAAACACACACACATACACTCACACAAGCCAAAAAGGAAGTTTGACTAGACGACTGAGGTATGTTGACTGGACGATCACAGATATGTGGACAAACAAAAAGCATTGTCAAAATGCAATCATATTTGAATAAAACCCAAATGGTTCACGGATATTTCCCGGAATATAACCATACGTTCCGTAAACTGCTTTTACTAGTGTTGTCACTGCTTAACCTAAAACACGATGCCCACTGTACGACACCCGATTGCGATACTTGAGAATACCGTAGAAGGCGAGTTGTAGTAATGGTACGAGAGACCTATCAACAGATAACAATATAATGAAGAAGATGATAATGAGAAGCGTGGGAATTGTGCTCAAGTGTTCTTTTCCGAAAAAGATCTGGTATAGGTGCTGAGTCAGACGTACGTGCCGCATTCTGGTGGTTTTTACATATGACTGCGCGGACCGTGGGTTGTGGACATGACAATTGTCACTGACTGATGTCCATATTAATTTTAGTTATAAGTACATATTTCTTATATAGGATTTTTCCGCGTGCTGTACGATACGCAAAACTGGATGGGTATCATATCCTGGTTAAACGATCCAAACAAATGCGAAAAAATATACATGACAAACAGAGTACAGTTGATTGCAGATTCATTTAGCTTTTCTCAAATCGGCCAATTGGATTACTACATCACGTTCCAATTATTGAAATATTTAATTCACGAAAGAGAAATGTTGCCATGGCAGGCAGCGATAAACGGCTTTTATACTATCTACTCTATTGTGAAACGGACACCGAAATATCCAGTATTAAAAGTTAGTATAATAATTTATTTTCCGAACCTATATTAATCGAATACAATTTTTTTTGACACAAAGTATCAGTAGTTGTCTTTAAAAAAGTATCGTTATTATTTATTAATAATGAAATAACTATTAAGAGTACACCTTTTGTTTCATTCTAATTTTTTATGTATACAAAAACAATATTTGTTATTTATCAGTAGTTTATTGGAGATCATAAAGTTGTAATCAACCGTTTAAAAAACTTTGATATCTACACACGGAAACAATTGCAAAATTGTTGTTTTGTAATCATAGCAGTGTGGTGTACAATATTATATTTGAAAGTAAAATATTAAATAACTTTTTTACAAATCTATATTGTTAAGGTTTCAAATGTAATACAAGTATTTTCTAATTAGATTTTCAAAAGTATTAATATTTTTTTTCATTTTAATAACCATAGGTTTATTTCTGGTATAATGCACTTTACACTTTCGTATTTATTAAAAATGAGTTTTGATTTATACTGAGAAGCGACACTGTATTATTGATAAATGATAAGCATACAGTATATGGGAGCCCTTATAATTATTTTTAGATTCTGAGCGGAGCAAGGATTCTTCTTGTTTTACAAAGCTGTGTTTTTTTTATGTTTTTTTCCAAATATTCTACCAGAAGGAGACCAGGAGTGCTCCGATCTTTAATGTCACATTTTGTTTCCGGCAGAAAATTACATCTAGTTGGTACATTAGAGAAATATTTATCAAATAGTTAACAGTATATTATATTAAGGAAAAAAATTTTCTAAAATTCTCTTTAAATTTTGGTATATTTATAGCGATTATAGGTTTTGAGGTATTTAATTCATAAAAAGAGTTAGTTTTTGTTATATACTCAAAATATTACACCGAAGCTCCGGTCACAATCGTTTTATCGAAAGCAAATTTATAGTAAAAACCAGTATACACTCTAAAATATTTTTCCAAGTAGTTCACTTAAGCGACATTCACAACATCCCGCGGCTCGTTACCTTTAACTGTTTTATTATTTATTTTAACAAAGTCATAACTATAATACAATTACATATATAAACAATTTTTTTGAACAAATAGCCGATACAAATAACCGATATAAATTTATTAAAAGTAATAATATCTAATTACAAATATGTATGAAGTCGAAATCCCCAGGTTTCAATTGATCCTTCTGTCCATCTGTAGTTTTACCCTGGAATTAGATCGAATATTAATTTCCTATAACCGTTCGTCCCTCTTCTTATTTTGAAGCACTTCCGTCATCGATAATGCAAATTTTAAATAACATTTTTGATGATAATATCCCACATTCATGATCATATGATACAAAAGTTAATTATGATATTTTTTTCAAAAAAAAAAAAAAGATAAATAATGGTGATTTGAAATAATATTACTATAAAACTTGCTTATGTTAGAACTACATGAATCGTATGATGTTGCCGGTGTTCAGCCAATTCCAAAATATGACCGTCAAAATCGACAATTACCATGACGTCGCTTTCAGAGACCTTATATATACTGAAGCTTGTCGTTATGAAGTGGAAGGCTGCATTTCCCAAGTTCGAACGTTGTTTAGAGGGTGGATGCAAATGCCTAACCCAGACAGAGACAATAAGTGAGTGCGTGAACTCACCCACGACTCTTAATATATGAAATTCTATTCCGTATGTCTGAATGTATATAACCTTTTTTTTTTTGCGTTCCTAACTACTCCGTCCGAATCTATGTTAAAAAACCGTTGATGTCATTACAACTTCCCGTTTTAGGCCTACCATCATTTTAAGTTTCTCAGAACTACTATTTTCAACATTTCAGTAGTTGTTTCTACTTTTTCTTTTTCTGGTCCAGTTTTCTCTTTTTCTAGATACTCAGTTTGATAATGATTTAATTACGATAATAATCTGCAGACTTCCTAAAGAACTCAAGGCGATGATTTACTGTCGAGCGATCCAACATGGATGCTTGGAGGAGTGGAAATTTCTGTTTCAGCGTTATCAATGTCCAAACGACACGTCCGATAAAAACGATTATATCAGGGGTTAGCCTGCAGCTCGAATAGTACTCAACTTAACAGGTCAGTATTTATAGGACATACGTGTACTTGGTGTCAAGAGAAATTCAGATATATTTTTATGTATATATGTATAACGTTCGTTTTTTTCAATTATCTTAAAGATTTTTGAACTGGACGATCGGAATTTTCGACGATTCGGACGATTCTACTCCTACTATTCCTCAAAAAACGCGTTTACGGTGTTTTATTGGGTGGCGAATTCTCGCTATGGATTTAATGTGGCGAAAGATTTTTTGTTTCGTAATATAGCCACAATTAACGAGACGTAAGTGATACGCCGTATATTAAACGATAAAATGTTTTAAATGTTTTTTTCTCGTCTAGTTCCCGATCATTCAGTGACTACATTACAACTATAGGAGATCAAATAGCAACCGCAGATGGTTTAAATGAGGTAATTTAATCGAGTTAATTTTTTTTTTTGAGAAATCTGTTACGTTAATATATATGTTTTATCGTTATATAGATCCAGAATCTTATTGATAAATACTCGTCTTCCTTGAAAAGAGCAAATGAGACCATCAACAATATGATCGAATCTATTAAAGCAAGGGTTGAATGGAATTCAACGTATTATAATGTAATCATTAGCTACTTGCAGACATGTTAAGTATTCGAATACAAGTATTCGAATACTTTTTTCGGTATTTTCAATACTTTTGGAATGCAAATGATTTAAATTATTCTAAATACTTTATAAATACTTTTTTTGGTATTTGTATTCGAAACTAAAATACTTTTCTGAACGTAACAAAAAATCAATAATAATACTTTCACAATGTTGTGCTTAGATTTATAAAATATTACTATCTTTGAATTTAGCGACTGTTAAGCCTGGTCCACACGATGATAGTAAAACGTGATAGTTACTATCGCGAGAGTGTGTGAGAATTTACTATCACTAGAGACTGTGTCCACACGTTGATAGTTGAGTATAATAGTAAAGGTCTGTGACCTTGTCACAAGCTTTCCACTCTAAACAAGTCTGAAAATGTCGGAAATTAATTATGGTATAATTGATGTTATTGAAAAAATAATAAAATTAAAAGAATTTTATCAAATAAAAAAGGATTTGGGTTAAGAAATGGTTATTGAGAAGGAATTTTTGAAATTTAAATTGTTGAGTCACTTTGAAATATTTTTAATAGTTTGAATATGTTGTCTGTAAATTGATAAAGTTAAACAATTGATAATATATTTATACTCTCATGATAGTGAAAAAAGCGCGATAGTACATGTTTCCACGGTGATAGTTGCTACCACTCTCACGAGAGCTACTCTCAACTATCATGCATGCATGATAGTGCGAGAGTCGCTCTCGTGAGAGTGCGATAGTCACTATCGCCCTGTTCACACGATGATACTCTCATGATAGTAACTCTCGCGATAGCAACTATCACGTTTTACTCTCACCGTGTGGACCAGGCTTTAGCGCTAGAGAGCAACCTAGCATTAAGTCGTTACCGTCGGGCCTATATACCTATTTCATTGAACAATTATTTTATTATTATGTGGAATTTTATTATTATTATTATATAATAAATATTACTATATGACTACGTTCAGACGACGATATTTTTCCCGCATAACGTATACGGGATTTTATCGAATAGAACAGTGGGCAATGAGTATTATACTGGTACGTTCACACTAGAATCATACGGTAAAATCTCGTATTCGTAAAATTACTTTTTCCGTACTCCGTACGAACTTGTCATCAAAAAAAATCACGAATGTATTTTATCTAATACATGATAAATTAGTGCTTATTTTTATATTTTTGTGTCATTCGCAGGAACAAAAACTTTCGGAATTTCGAACTAGTTTTCGATGTTTCACAATTATCGATTATCGTGCGTCAAACATAATAGCTTGTTTTAATCTTTTCAAGATGGAAGACAATTTCCCGATATCAATCGAATTATTTATTTTAATTGAAGAAAGGCCTAATTTTTAGGATAAATCATTGGACATTTATAAAAACAAAGTTGCCACACAAAATTCGTGGGGAGATATTTGAATAAAAATGTATTCCGAATTCGAAACTTGGACACAAAATAAGAAAAAGACAAAATATGGTGAGTACTAAGGTCTAAGACTGCGTGCAAACTACCAGCTATGCTCAAAACCCGAATACGTGAAAAAAAGTCGAATAGGAAATTAGTTCCGTGTGAAACATCGTCTCGTATTCGATAAAACCGTGTACGCGAAAAAATCGAATCGAATAGTCGCCGTCTGAACGTAACTTATTATGGGTACCTAACATATATTATGGGTAAATTGTAGATATTATTACATCGGTTGACAAAATATTATTTTCATTTTTTTCTAAAAAAACCCCATTAATAACTAGAATACTTTAAACTGAGATAGTTTAAAAATATAGTCTTATGGCCACATCGATAACACTTTTTTATTATGTCCTATAATATATGTATGGGTATTGTAATAATGTTTTATTTTATTGACTATTTTGTAAGCAAAAAAAGAATTTTAAATATTAAAAAAAAAGTAATGTGTTAATAATTAGATTAAATTTAACGTGCAATAAAAATTATTAAAAGTTAACAAGTTACAAAACTTAAAAGTATTTCTAAGTATTCAGAATACTTTTCAAAAGTATTTGCATTTGTATTCAAATACATTTAAGAAAAAGTATTCGAATACGTATTCTGAATACAATTCTACTGAAGTATTCGAATAGGTATTCGGAATACAAAAAAAAAGTATTCTTAACATGTATGAATTATAATATACCTTTAGATAATATGTACAGAGTGTCAAGATTTAAAATAAATTTTATTTCGGGCTATTTTATTATTATTCATTATTTAATTATTTACGGAATTATTTATAGACCGTTTTCAAAATCTTATACCTATCTTAAACAAAGTATGTAAATTTTTGATTTTCTATATTTTTCACTACACCATCCTTATTATATGTACAATAAATACACGAAAACGCTTTTTTTCTGTAGCCTACATTGTATAATTTTTTTCAAACATACTCATGATATTGTTATTATTATTATTATTATTATTATTATTATTATTATTATTATTATTATTATTATTATTATTTTATTTACTTTTCCTTTTTTTTCTTGTAAAATTGCACATTTTGGTCGTTTTCATAATAATCACTTTAAAATTTGAATTAAAAAAAAATTACTAGAAATATATATTTTTTTATTTACATTCAGTATCCTTGTCCTTCTTTTGTCGGATCAGCGATCAAAATCTTTCCAATCTTGTCTTCTATAGTTCTACCTATTTCTAATGATAATACTTGCAGTTCGATCCCGACATTACTTTTATTACCTTTACCTTTACTCTGTCTTTCCATTGAAATCTCAACCACTTCTAGTTGTTTTCTCATACTATTCATTATCGACTCGAATTCTCGCCTGTTATGACATAATATTTTAGTTAACCGGTAATACACCCCAGCCGCCCGGACCAAGAGTTATCTGTACATAAGTATTAAATTACACTTTTGAACGCGTACCTCGACATATTCTGTATTTCTATGGTTGTGTATTTGTATAAGAAAAAAAAAACTGTAGAGACCGTTTCCACATTATTACGACTATTTCGTACGCGATCAATTTTTTTTTATTTTTATACGAGTATATAGGTATATATAAATAAAAATAAAATAAGTTTGTCTTGACAATATAATATATTATTTCCGCACCCAACCCACCTAACCATAAATATCACCGGTTCAATTGAACCGGCTATAGGCATAGCGTTCGGCGCCACTGCTGCACATCCCCGCCACCAGGGCAATTCCAATTCGCTCGTCGCGAAATTTATCGCATCGAACGCGCACGTGACGTCCTATCTCTCGTCCGCGTATCGCGGTCCCTGCCGAACATTATCTCGCCCGTTCGTCCTGTGACTCGTTTCGCGCTCCGCGCCGTACTCTGCCCAAGACTCTGCCGCCGACAACGCGACCCTCCCTCCCTCCCGACCGACCATTGATTCGCCACGGGTGCCGAAGGGACACCGGAAAAACATATCCGGCCGGACCGGAGCGCCCGCACCGCCCCGCCGGAAATATCTAGTCGAGTGTATACGGCCGGCGACACGGCGACATTGTTTGCCAAAATCGGATACGACGCTAGTCAGTTTTTCGATTATTATTATTATTATCATTATCATTATCATTATCATTATCATTATCATTATCATTATCATTATCATTATCATTATCATTATTATTATTATTATTATCACCGTATACGTATTACGTATACATTTTTTTTTATTTATTTTTTTTTTATGTGTTACACGTACGCGTTTTTGATGGAAAGCGAAATATTCAAAAATCACATATCGAGACTTCGCTTGATCGTCTCAATCCAGTATATTATTTTTCGATTCTACAACAATAGTATTAGTGATTTCGTTAAATATACGCGTATTCAAAATGCACAGCATAGCGAAACACTGGTTGCTATGTTTTAATAGAAAACCATATTAAATTTCATTCTCTATGCATTCGAATAGACTTTTATGCAGAAATACGTATTAGAACGATCTCGTAATGGCGTGTTAAGATTTGATGTCGAAAATCTAACTTCATCATTTGGATCGGAATCAGTCTGGAAAACGTTATAAATATTAATGATATTGACGTGATACGAATACGGTTCGCGTTCAAAAACAAAACTTGTAATGTTTTTCAAATAGTTCACAAAGTCGTGGACACTTTACGATTTCACTCGGAAAATGCTGATAATATGCAAAATTGACCTGTTTAAAATATCATTTGCGTCTACTTTACAATCTTCAGAAGGGCTATGTAAAACTTTCGAAACACATTTAATGCTCCGAAAAGTTTTTTTTTTACTGCCTCTGAACCGAGAGAAACGCATATTTCCCTCTCTCTCGAAAAAAAAACGAATTTTCTTGCTCGTTCCGCCCAACGTTTAAAACGGTCGATATGAGGAAAGAAACCGTCACGATTAATTTCAGATAATTGACTGTCATAAAAAACGACGAAAATATTCTCGTAGACAACGATCAGTGTCGTTATTGTTTTGGAAAAAATACGGCAAAGAAACGTATTGCATAGGCGATAATTTGTTACTAGTTTATCCTGCCTTTTCCAATATAATGTTATTAATAATAAAATTGACTATCCTTCTATCTTATTTCTAATATTAACTTTTCCGTTCTACCATTCCCTTTTCAATTCCATTCTCCTCGTCTAATAGTAACTCAAACTCCTCCATCTTTCGCCTACTGAAAATAAGCAAAAACGACCACTTTTTTAACATGTAAAAAAATAAAGATGGACGTAAACGAAGTTTTTATCCTAAAAAGAAAAACCGTAACGTACCTAATTTTGGTAAAATACATAGATCGGATTGATTATTATAATATACAATAACATTTACGTATTTTATAAATAAACATATATTGATAAAATAGACCTAATTCAATAAATAATTTCTAATTTTATTATTTCGGCGAGTAACGGCGATTGAAATATTGCAATCGTATAAAATGATACGTCGACGTATCTACGATATGGTAATATAGACCATAATATAAATATAATGTAAACGTTCATAAGAACAACACGTTTAAAATAAATTATCAATTTATAATATGTAATAATATTGATATAAATCATTTTTTATTGGCCATTCGACTCGGAACTTTGTCGACTAAGGTAAAAACCGCTTAAATATCATACAAATAATCCGATATAATGCACACAGAAACTAAAGTTAACGTGGGAAATTCTTTATCAAACAGCACTCAGGTTACAACCGTGTTTAAGACAAGAGAGCAATTTTTCCTGTCTTATTTTACCTAGTCAAAGGAAAAGTAGTTAAGGAAGATCAGCTAGAACGTTCAGGAGTAGAATTGGTAATACCATAGTTTGTTTGTTAGCGTACGCTAACGATGTAGTGCTTGTAGCGTAAAATAAAAAGGACCTCATGGAACAAACGAAACGTTTACTAGAGGCATTGAAGCGAATTGAGTTAGAAATAAACGAGAAAAGAACAGAATGCACGATCACTGAAAGAAGAGGACTGCCAGATGAAACACACACACACACACACATATCTGGAAGTGGGCGAATATAAATTGAAAATAGTATAGGAATTCGTTTATCAGGGGGCACGTATTACACAGAAGAACGAGACTCAGACTGAAGTAAGAGCAAGAATAAGAGCAAGAAATACAGGTGGCATTATGGATTAAACGAGATATTATAGTCAAGATTGTTAGGTTAGGCGAGAAAATAAACTATTAATTTTCAAATGAAGAATTTTATGAAAAATATTCGGCCCTCGCTTGGACACTAACACTAGAGAGTAGAATATTCGTATAACTGAGGAAATCTGCCGGTACCTTAGTTAAATAGTGAGCGCAAAAAAAGAATTGCTCGGTTGACCATGCCTGGCGTAAAGAAGATACTTTAACACACTTGGTACAATATCACAATCACAAAGACCACTAGGTTAAGATCAAGTGATGATAGATGTGAGGCAGGTGGAATCAGATATAGATTGTCGAGTCTTGGCAAGTAATATAGGGAGTAATGGCGTAGAATATATTTGTCAGTATGGTCTTAAATGCCGGTAACTAAGAAAAATAATGCGATATAATATACGTAATTACAATCTTCGGGAATCTTTTAAAACTAGATAATTTTTTTCTACGATAATCAGGCGCGAAACGTTCGACCGGATCAATCGTAATGCACGTGCGTTTTCACTACTTCCGTGTCATTATTTGTAACATATTATAATATAGACCCGAGATTTCTTTTTTAATATTATTATTATTATTACTAGGTATTATTATTATTATAATAATTATTATTATTATTATTATTATTATTATTATTATTATTATTATTATTATTATTTTAAAAAAGCCATTAATAGAATGGTAAAGTTAAATAAATACTCTGACAAATGGAATTGTTTTTTTTTTCTTTTTTAATTTATTAAAACCCTCTATTTTCATTCGGTACAAACATGCTTCTTCTATTTCGTTTTTTCAATCTAGACTTTTCTTTCCGCCAGCTATTATCTAATTTTTTTTTTCAAAACCTCGTCACCATCCACACAGTTATACACAATTATATTTTATTTTTTACCAAAACTGGTCGGACTTGTACTTAACGATATTGTTTGTTATTTAATTAATTATATTCGACGTATATAATAATATTTCCTGATAGCACACGCTACACAATTCATATAAAATGAGACATCAATAAAATCAAAAAGGAAAAATGTTTTTTAAATGGTTTTAAAACACGAGAAAAATTATTTATTGGTTTACGGTAAAATCGTGTCAGAAATGTCAAATGGGCAATTGGCTCCGTGAATTCGGGCAACCTACAAGGCTACAACACTACACGTAATGTGTACATTTGGTAATTAATCGAAAAAAATGGAAATTTTTAAACGTCAACTACAATCCTATAAGTAATTAAATAAACGAAATTAAAATCAATAAGATTTCTCGTACTGTGTTATCAATATTTCAATCACACGGCTACTGACTTTATTTCTAGAAGAATATGAATTAAAATATTTTCTTGAAAAAAAAAAATACATAGTTTTTATACGACTTTTTTTTTTAGGGTATATTACGATCCGAATAAGTGTCAACAAAATGTCTTTAGATTTTGGGAAAAAAATCTTTAGAATAAACCGTGCCCGCCACCTAACCGGATAACTTTGTGTCTTTAGCGCTGAAATAATTATTCACTTTTATGAATCAAGACGGGAACCAATTGAACGGAAAAGCCCTGTTCTCGCGGACGCGATTATAATTCACGAATACGTTTCCAGATCTCGGCCCCGTTACGACCCGTGCGTGAAACTTGTGTGTTGACTTTATTATCATTACTATACGGTTTTTCGTATACACTTTTTTTTTCGGCCAGCCCAAGCGAATTTCATTCCTCGTACGCAGCTCGTTACAGTTTGTTTTTCGTTCTTTCGTTACTTTTAATTCGACCGCGCGGTGTGCGCAAGATAACCAACTTTAAACATCATATCGTTATTAATCCCGATCACGTTCATCCAGTGAAAAGAAGTGCGCGGCGGACAATCCGGTGTGGGAATTATTTACTGAAAAACGCCTCGGGGTACAATCGACCATTATTTATATGATCTCGGAGTGAATGACGAACCGACGTTGCTCCTATCCGAAAGTATAGGAAAACTGCAGGAAAATACATCGTACAGCAGTTATATATATATGTTTATTTCTAGTGTGTTTTGAACTATTTTTATAAAATCGTTTGCAGCTTGGGTTTTGAAGTACGTATGAATGCGTATCTTGTATAGTGATCAACTAGAAGATGGAGGTATCTTTTCGTTGATCTTTGACCACCAAACCCACCGATTGTATCAATTGACACTATCTCAAATGGTTTTGTTGCTGGTCCTAATTGTGACATCAATCCATATTTTGCTTGACCTCTAGATTTATTTCTCTTACAAATGTCGCATGTTTTGCATATTTTTGTATGTTTTCTATTAATCTTTTGAAGAGTAGTATGGGCATATTCTGTTTTCAATTGGTTTGTGCCAATATGACACCAATTTATATGTGTATTTCTTATTAATTCAATACTCATCTTCTCTGATAATACTATCTTCTTTTTATTCTTACTTTGTTTATAAATTATACCATGTTCATCTATTATTTTTTCTTAAGTTCTTTTAATGCAATATTTTCATCTTGATCTTTTTTATTTCTTGAATTTTGATTGTATTTACTATCCTTAATGTTTCTTCAGTATTATCTACTGATTCCAATACTGAGTTCCTACTAAGACAGTCTGCTTCAGTATTGAGTTTACCTGGTATGTATTTAATATTGAAATCAAATTGGGATAGGTAATATGTTAGATCTCCTAACTCTTCGTCTGTTCTAGCTTTTATGTTTAGGTTTTCTAAAGGTTTATGGTCTGAATACACCTCAAATTTTCTTCCAATTAACCAGTGTTTCCAATATTTTACCGCTTCTTTTATGGCTAAACATTCTAAATATATAGCTTTTTCCTTTTTGCGTCTCATTTAATTTTCTTGAGAAATAGGCCACTGGTTTTTCCTCTCCATTTTGTTGTATTTGTTTTAATATTGCACCCATACCTTCTATTGAAGCATCTGTAAATATCTTAATTGGTAAATCTTTATCAAATATTTCTAGCACTGGTTGAGAACATAATAATTTTTTTATTTCTGTAAATGATTTTTCACAATCCACAGACCAATTAAATTTTACATCTTTTCTCAACAGTTTATGTAATGGTTCTAGTATTGTTGAGATTTTTGGAATGTATTCGTGATAAAAGTTTATTTTACCTAGAAACTGTCTGATATTCTTCTGTGTTTTTGAGTAGGAAAATTATGTATTGATACCAAGTTGTCCTTGATTGGTCTTACTGTATTATTTTCTATTATATGTCCGAGATATTTGATTGACTCGGATGCGAACATACATTTTTTTAATTTCAATCTAAAACCTTCATTTATTATGGCTTCTAAAACTTGTTTTATATGAATGATATGATCTTCAAAAGTTTCTGAAAATATTAAAATGTCATCTATATAATTTTCCGTGAAGTTCTTGAGATTATTTTTTCTTAGTATACTAGATAAAATTCTTTGGAAAATTGCTGGTGCTGTTTTTAGGCCGAACGGTAGGCAAGTCCATTGGTAATGTCCTTCTTGAGTTATAAAGCCTGTTTTATTTCTATCTTCTATCCTTAATGGTATTGACCAAAATGCTGAATTTATGTCCAGTGATGTGAAATATTTACAGTTTCTAGCTTTAATTATTAGGTCATCAATTAGCGGAAAAGGTTGAGCTTGGGGTGTTACAATTTATTTAAATCTCTAAAATCAATGCATAATCTAGTCTTTCCTTCACCTTTTTTAATGCTAGAGTCACTGGTGCAGCGAATGGGCTATATGACTCCTCAATTAAATTTTTTCTAATAGTTTGCCACTTGCTGTTCTATTTCTTTCCTGTTCTCGATTGTACATCTATAAGGTCTCTTACTACAAAACTTATCCACTAAGAGATCTATTCTTGCTTCATAGTCTTTTAGAGTTCCTACATCATATTTATCTTTGGCAAATATTGTTTTATACTCTTCTATAAGTTGTTCTATTTTAATTTTTTCTTATAATCTAAATGGTTTAAATCTATGTTAAAATCTTTTTCTGTAATATGTTCATTAAAATTTATTTCTATCATATCTTCCTTTTGCAATTGTTTTTTGGCTTATAATTAGATTTTCATCTTGTCTTAATTTAAATTCTTTTATTACATCTAAGCCTATCAAAAATCATGAAAGTCTTCATTTCTACAATAAACACATCTACTTTTTTTCAATATTGAAAATTTTAATTTTATCCTTGTTAATCCTTTTGTGACTGACACACCACTAATTGTTTTTAATTGTATTTTGTTCTTATCTTTATTATTATTTATAGTTTTATTAATTTTTATTAATCAATGAAACTTGAGATCCTGAGTCATAAATCCCTTCTATTTTATTTTATCTTCTAATACAATGTTTAATTTAATTAGTGGTGTGTTTATTCGTTTTGTTTTATCATAAACTTCTACATCTAGGATAGAATTGTTATTTACCTTTTTGTTGTAATGTTTTTTTCTCTATTTTCTTCATTTCTCTTAAACCAACATTTTTCATTAGGGTGGTATCTCACACCTTTACCCAAATCTTCACATGTCTTACAAGGTTTCTTTTCCTCATATTTGATATTTTTTTGAAAGTCTAATGTGAATTTTTTTTGAAGATTTTTTTTTACTTGACATTCGAGCTGCCTCAAATTATTAAATAAGTCTGTTGTTTCTTTTAATTCTGATTTATCAATTTTGTTCAATATAAATTCTGGTAGCCCTACTGCTATCAACGCTATAAGTGATTTAATATCCATATCTTTATTAAAATCTATTAGAAGTTTTTCTTTTTTCATAGCATAATCAGTTAACGAACCTTCTCGATATTTAAATGATAGTGCATAAGTAACATTATTCCATCCATTATCTGTAAAGCATTCTAAAAATCTTTTTTTCCATTCTGACCAACCAGCATTTACTGTTAATCTTATGAGTGTAGAAGAGTACCAATCTAAACTCGGTTTGTCCAAAAATAATTTTAATAATTCAATTTTATCTTCTTTTTTATCTATTTGAAATCTAAAGCACTCATTTTCAAAGCTTTCCATCCAATATATATATATATATATATATATATATAGGTATATATATATAATGGAGGGCGTTTCGTTAAAAAGAAAACATTTTTCCCGCGTAAAAGTCGCTCTTCTTGTCGTTATTGTTGTTGTTTTGGTGCTGTTTTTTTCTAACCGAAAAATAATAATAAATGAACACACACACAAAAAAAAAAGTATATCGACCTCGGGAAGAAAACCGTCGGGATATCTGTTTCTCTGCGCGGTGTCAGCAAGCCGATGATTTATTATACGAACGTTTGGACGGTTGCCTGCATACGCAATTTTCCAGTTTGTCTTTATTATTATTATTATTATTATTTCATTTTTCTACCCGTGATCGAAAAAAAAAATTACACTTCAACGCCTGTTGTTCGATTATTATTATCAAGACATCATTGCCGCGTATAGGTTCCAAAATGATAAGTCCGAAATCGTGTAACTTTAACGATCGGAAGAATATGACGGAGAAGTTTTCAAATGTGTGAAAAATAATAAATCTGCGGGGGGTCAGAAAAATTGTATGTATTAAAATCATCAAATGAAAATCATTTGCATTCACGAACGAGAGGAACCTACTGTGCTCTAAAACCACGAGCGTAAGAATTAAGAAACAGCTAATAAAAGTATATGTGTGGAGCGTTGCACTGTATACGGATGCAAAACTTGTAGGTGCTGATCAAAGCGGAACAAAAGCTTCTTGGAGAAGAATTATGCGAGTGAACTAGACAGAAAGAAGAATACAAATAACAGTATGTACGAGTATACTAATCGAAATAAATGAAACCAGAAAGATACTCAATACAATTAATAATAGGAGATGGAATACGATGGGACATGTTCTCAGACACGAAGAGGACCTACTATATATTATAATAAAAATTATAGCTATAATTGGACAAAGTTTTTATTTTTAGTGACGTATCCATAATAAAGTGATCTGTAACTTCTATATATATATATATATATATATATATATATATATATATATATATACACACACACACACACACACACACACACACACACACACACACACACACACATATAAAACTTGTACGGTTATTCGAAAGGGAACAGGGTGTGTAAGAATAAAATAAGTAGATCGAATGTGGAGTGAAAATAAATTGAATATAGGTAGTGAAAACCAAAACACAAATAAGATCAAAAGAATGTAATACGCAGTTTCAACATCAAATAGTGAAAATATGAATATCCAATATCGGTATAAAATATTCAATTTTATGTGAGACGATAGAGTGATAGACAATTTTCGGAGAATATACAAAGACGAATAAAACGCGAAGTATAAATATATATATATATCATCTAAAGTAATGAATTTTAATATCTGAATAACACGAAAACGTACATTACCGAGTAGTATTTCACGTTATAAAATGTACACTTTTTTTTCTATAAAGTACAATTAATTGGATATTATATTATATCTTCTTCTTTTTCTTCCTCGCCTCTATCCCAACTATTTGGGGTCGGACACCTTTGTCCTAAACCTCCACTTGACCCGATTTCCCACATTTTTACCATGCACACACCAGCAGTCCTAATATAACACTCAATCGCACTCAACCACTTCTTCTTCGGTCTTCCTCATCCACTTCTTCCATCAAAATTCATTTCCATAACCGTTCTTACCGCTGCCGAATCTTCTCTTCTCATAACATGACCAAACCACCCAAGTCTGTTCTATCTCATCTTCTCCACGATCGACGCTACTTCTTATGCTTCCTTTCATACATTAATTTCTTACCCTATCCTCTCTTGTCACCCCACTCATCCGTCTAAGCATTCTCATCTCTGTTACACTCATTCTCTGCTCTATTTTCTTGTCCACCGCCCAACACTCTGAACCATACAACACAGTTGGTCTCACTACACTCCTATAAAACTTACCATACAGTCTCACTGGAATTCTCTTATCGCACAGAACACCAGACGCTTCTCTCCACTTGATCCACCAGCACTTAATCCTATGTTTCACTGGATATTATATGTATTTGTTATAAATTTGCTTTGCTATGAAAAAATATTGAAAATAGATTCTATATCAAATGTGTCGGGATAATCGAAATAAGTGTATGGGTGAATTTCGTGAATATTTTTTGACCGCAGAGACAAGGAAATGCGTCTGCAGGATGTGTCCGTGGTGAGCGAAAAAAAACAAGAAAAAAAAAGTAAAATAAAATTTACTTATTTACTCCATTATGAGTATTGTAACGCGACAATTTATTCTTCGTGTCCTCGTTCTATAAAATATTTTAAATTCATAAAAATCGTATTTTTCATTGGAATTCAATATCCGAAAGTTTTTCCAAACTAATTTTAAACTTGTAATTCGCGAGTTTGCTACTTCAAAAGAACATTATTCTTTCATCACCTAATGTATAACTATCACAAACTTAATTATCCCACATCGTACACTGCGAATTAAACTTTTAGCTATATTAAAACGAATTTTTGTATTTAAAACACGAATACCTTATACGTATATTCGAAAGTTTATACCGTCTTGTATATCAATATATCGTACTTTATTGGATTACATTTAAAAATAACTTTCTCGCTTCGCTCAGAATCTAAAATTATAGAATTGAATTTACTGGGTCTAAATTTTGAATCAAATTTTTTTCTTTTTATACTGCAATAGATAAATAATTTTTACGGTGAAAACTCCTAAAAGTAAATTATATTGTATTATTTTCGCGATATGAATTAAATGTATATACTTAAAAGTGCTACGGTATATGACGGTAGGTATCGTTAAATATTCGACGCACGATTTTAATTCAGAAATTTGCCTTGGACAAAATAAACTACGAAGAACGTGTCGGTTTATTAATCCTTTGGCTGAAGACGCAATACGTTATTATAAATATTCTTATGTCATATATTAAACTTCAAAAAAAAATGTTTTGATATAATTAGTATTTTTATATTATTTCTTTTTTTTTTTATATATATATAAATATTAAGTAAATTTTATAATTTGAAAATTATTGTATTCGTTAATATCCGTGTTTTTGACAATTTATTCGGTACACGCATTAGTATAACTATATAGTATTAATCGAACTTAACGTTTTCTTAACGGAGAGACCTATTAAGTAGTTAGTGGTAATAATGACGCGTATTTATTTTTTCACGACGTTCAATGAAACGTTCAATTGGCAACGGTTTTTCAGCTCCCCGAATTTATTTAAAAATTCGATTTAATAGGATTTGCAATAAAACGTTAGCTATATACGCGTATAATATGAAAAATAACAATCCGGGCACGTTGTAGCAGCCGTTTTTCAATAATATCTTGCAATTACGAATTTATACTTTCACCGAGTACGGAGAAACAGTTACGGGGAGACGGACTCTTAAGCGACGAAGAAATATTTCTATATAGATAGAATTTTACTGGGATAATTCCCCTACGGTGATAATTTAAAAGCATATCTTATTATGAAATATTCAAATGCCCATCCGTAATACCGATTCTCAGCAATACGCGAACACGTCGATTACGACCGTAATAACTCTGATACGAGTAATAGAAGTACCCGGTAGTTAAGCCGAATATCGCATTGCCCGCGTTAAATTTAATATCATGTTTATCGTAACCGCTCGGCATACCTATTACGGTCGTTGAGACAATCCTAAACGCGATATTGGTAAATAGTTTATATTATATAGAAGGCGCACAATAACGATAAAACGTCGATAATTACTGTTCGGACTGGGAAATCAATTCGAAATATTATTATTCAGTATTATAACAGTGGAATCGAAATAAAATTTTTTTTCCTATTTAGTGCCGCCGGGTTATAATTATTATTTATCATAAAAAAAAAAAAACAATCGGTAAAAAATCAGTTCCGTCAAGTTTCTCTTCGCTCTCGACGATCACGTCGAATATTCACTAGCGGAATTTCACTCGAACAACAGACGGAAACGTCGAGGGGGATAGCAGTCCACGAATATAATATTATACAGTGTGATTAACGCGAACTGTTGTCGTTGGACTCGGCTGATGAAGTAGGTTTGTAGCAGATGATCTCGAGCACTTACAACAACAGTAGACTGCGCTCAACAGAGACACCGGTTAATTAGCAGAACCGCTTTTAATCGATACAATTACCGAAATAAACTTGTAATAATAATTGTAATGAAAACGTTCACCGCTTGTCTGGGTCAACAAATCGGATAATCCGGGACTTCTTTATCGAGTATATTATTATTGTTGATATCAATATTACGATCGATAATGATCCGACAATATTTTTTATATCGAATTCAAATTATTAGACAGTAGTGTACGTATTATTAAATTCGTGTTATCGTCAACGGCTTTTATGTTCAAATGCGATGTGTATATTATTAATAACTACATTCGTCAACAAACATTGAAAATTAATAAACAAAGTACTCATCGATCGTTTTTTTTTTTTATTTCGAAAAATCAAATAAAAACACATTTTTTTCGTAAACAGGTATTTCTTTTTGTATTAAAAATTATTATTACGTACCTACGTATTTGTATGTGTTTTTTTTCTTCTAGGATTATTGGGACAACCGATACAAGAAAGCGGAGTCTACTCTACTAGTCTTTCGAGACGAAATTCCCTTTTTACCTTTGGGTAATATACCGCCTTGGTGTATATTCATATAGTACTATCGGAAAATCAAAATATATTTCATATACTATAGCTGTACCGATCCGGCGGAATAAAATATGTGTTATTATATGAGCGCGCGGATGTCGTCCAGTACGATTTAAAATTATTTTTATTATTGTATATACTGAAACGACCAGCTGGTCTTTATCAAAAATATTCACTATTTGTGTACGCGTCTAATTAATTAACTGTAATCAATTACATATACACACGAGTGACGTTCTAATTTCCTTTGAAATTACTTCTGCCCTTAATCTAGTATCTTATCAAAATAAGTCGTATGGCTCGAGTCGTCTGACGTCTTTTGAATTGTCAAGTGATTGAATCGCTGTTGGATTGACGTGTCGTTCCAGTCTTGTCTGGTGTTTGCGGGCAAACTCGCTGATTTCTTCCACAACTATATAGGAAGCATCGTATCACGATGTACGACGTAGTTCCTTTCAGACCGGTGTGCTGTGCGGTAATGGTACGAAGGGCGATGTTTCGGCATCGTTGTATATCATCGATGCTGGACATACTGACTCAACCCCGCAGTTGAATACCAGTAAGTTCGAATCGGTTTGATGATGGCTACGTGCTGCAAAAGACGTTTGTTTTCTACAGATAATTCGGAACGGCGGCGGCGTCCGAACTTGGAAGCCAGTAATTGTGTTTTATCTTAATTATAAATTTTAAAATTGTCCACCAGGTATAATACTGCAGCAAAGTATAGAATGTACACGCGTTTTGGCACCAAAATATTATGAACTCGCTACATTTACTGTACGAAATTATTTTAATTGGAAAACTGCTTGTGGAAAAGGAAGAACGATATTCGTTTGTATAAATACACGCGAATTTGATTATAACGATAAAGGATCGCGATTCAATGCAAACACAATATTGAAATGTGTACAACGAGTCAATAACTAGTATATAGTTTTGTTGAAGTAAAAAAAAAAAAAAAAAACAATGTAAACGAAACACTCGATAATACGTCGAAATGTTAATACTGAAAGTCCGCATAATAACATTTGAAGTGATCGTCGTCGGTTGTATATTTGTTTTATTAATGTCGTTGTCATAAGAGGTATTCTCTCTGACTGCGGCATTTACCCATGTGTGTGTCAAATGAACAATTTTTTTTTCTGTTTTTCAAGTTCCACATAAATATTAATATTGTTTACGAATAGAAAATAATAAAATAAAAACGTTTTATCGATTGATACGCATACGCAATATTAATTATCGATACGTTTTTCCTAAACGATCTTTTATATACTTCTATTATATTGAAATTTATACGCTTATAATAGAAAAAAAAACACTGAAATAAAACGGTCGGTGTATAAAAATATAACAAACTTTTTTACACATAACTGAATAAATTCCGCTGTCATTTTTTGACATTCCGCGATGTCGATTATTTTATACGATTAATGAGTTTAAATCGGATTCAAACTATTGCGGTCAACGGTGCCTGTTCGATTTTGATCGAATAAAATAATACATTGTATGTGTGGGGCGGTTTTTTTTTGTTACATTTGAAATTTAGAAAAAAATTTATAGAGATTTTACGCCACTTATACTAAGTGGTTAATCAGAATTGTTATAATATCTAAAGTGTTAATCGTCCTGAATATTTCCATTTGTATTACGCGCACTTCGGAAAAATTGTCTTCATTATTAAAACTCGGGTCAAATCATTTTATTCACAATTCAATTGTACATTATTATTATCGTCTAAATCGACAAATTGAATAAAAAAATTTAAATAACTGAGATATTTATGTTTTATATTTAATTATAATTTGTGAATACACGTCACGCGGATCTGGTAGAATACAATAATAATTGTGGACTAATTAATAACCGTTTACAAAAGAGAAACACGTATTAACGGACATAATAAAAACGCGCGCGGTAAGTATGTCACAAAAAAGAAAAAAAAAAGAAAAGTCGATTCAAGTTAAATAATGTATTTTACAACGATTTAAGTATTATTTTGTTATTGCGTTTTTATCATTTCATTATTATTAAGGTTAAAACCAACAAAAACTTCTAAGTATACCACCCACTGTAATTATATAATTACATCGTGTATGCAACCGAAAATTATTAAAACGCCTGTACTACGCGATTATACATTTTATTAAATATCTCGAAAACACTTGAAAATCGTTTTAAACACTTATACGCGTGTAGAAAAAGGGTCTAGGACACTTCGCCGCCACCGATTCGCCGCCACTGTTTCGCCGCTACAAGTCCGGGACTGTTGGTGAATGGAATACCAAACCGACGCGAAACATTTTGGTTTAGTGTCCTTTATGAGGTACACCCAGCAAGTTGCCCCAAAAATCCCAAAAAGGTATTTTTTTTTTGAAATTTCTATGTACCAAACCGAATGGGTTCAAACTCGGTAGTAGGCCTACTCGGGCGGATATTCAACAAAATAAACCGCTGACTATTCTAAACATAATGAACACTATGGGGGGGGTACTTGGAAGGGATACGTTTTTGGAATCGTCATGGCACATTTAGTTTTAGTCGTAGAGCAACCGGGATACCACTGCTGAGTAGAGCGTACATCTGTGTGTATCATACTAAAAATACCCCCCCTTCGTTTTTTTGGTTTCGTTATAACTCCGGCACTGTTGGCGACTGGGACACCAAACCGACGCGAAACATTTTGGTTTAGTGTCCTTTATGAGGTACGCCCAGCAAGTTGCCCCAAAAGTCCCAAAAAGGGATTTTTTTGAAATTCCTATATTATCAAACCGAATGGGTTCAAACACGGTAGGCTACCTCATAAAGGACACTAAACCAAAATGTTTCGCGTCGGTTTGGTGTTCCAATCACCAGCAGTGCCGGAGCTATAGCGAAACCAAAAAAACGAAGGGGGGGGGTTATTTTTAGTATGATACACACATACGTACGCTCTACTCAGCAGTGGTATCCCGCGGTTGCTCTACGATTAAAACTAAATGTGCTATGACGATTCCAAAAAGTTATCCCTTCCAAGTCCCTCCCCACCTGTATGTTTAGAATAATCAGCGATTTCAATAATATTGAAAAAATTTTGGGGGGGGTTCTCCCCCCACCAGATGCGGCCTTGGCCTGGTGTACCACTTAGAAATACTGAACCAAAACTAATTTCTTTAGAACGGTGTACTTATTACCAACAGCTCCAAAATTATAGCGAAACTAAGCGAATAATTTAGCGACGAAAAGATTCGGCACGGCGAAAAGTCCGTCGGCGAAACGGTGGCGGCGAAACAGTGGCGGCGAATAGGTCTGGCGACGAATCGGTATGGCGGCGAAACGTCCGGTTTCGGTGGAAAAATGTGTGACTGATTATTTTGTGTCACGTATCGAAAATTAATCGTCGCGTTTTTCGGAATTAAAAGCGATCGAAAGACGATGATGATTGATGACAAATAATTTCCGGTCAGGCAAAACAAGAAAAAAACAACGAACCAATTTAACAGGACGCTGCCGATTATAATATTGTTATCACTACAATTTGCAAATCAATCGATTTATAATGTTTAACAGTCGAATTTGTTTTATTTATTAATTTCGGAGTTTTTTTTTTTTATGAAAGCCGTACTATTTTAATGGTGTAATGATATATGTATATATATATAATACGTTATATCATTCAGACCACCAGTATTCGGGATTTCGCTACACTCCTCCTCGAATAACAATGAAAACAACGTTCTATTATTTATTTTGTGTAATAAATCAAAATTTAAATGAAAAGTTCTCGAGCGGGCGGTTTCTTTTTTTTTATAATCGCAGAAAACGCGCTGAAAATATTCTGTGTAAAGGAACACAGCGTAGAACGCGCACGCGTATACACACTGCGAACAGTACGTTGAGAAATGATGATAATTTTTTTGAAATTAAAATCTGCCGGGTCAGACGATTGCGCGAAATATATTGCTCGTGTTTATATTATTCGTCTTGTATCTGTGTGTATATATTATATCGTTTAATGCATTTGGTCGGTGATTAATTTTGGGTTTGAAAACCTTTTTGAAACCCGAACACGTATAATCGCAAGTAGGGTAAGTGCTCGGTATGACGCCGCAAATATTTCGGTTTTCTTTAAATATTGCAAAACAAACTTTACTCGATTTTAAAGTCCGTGTTCAATTTTATAAGGCGTTTTTCTTTTTCTGTGTATATTTATTAGCCCTATAACTAGAGCCGTATTTAGGGGGGAGCGGGAGGAGGAGGAAGGCACGAGTATCGTTAAAAGTTATAGTGTTTTTAGTAAATAATTAAAAAATTTTCAAAAAGATAATTTCTTACTTGTAATCCTTATTAGGTGTCATTTACAAAAAAAAAAAAAATTTATTTAAATAAAAAAAGAACGCTAACATTTTCAGTCAATGAACACAGAAAAAATTATTCCCTTACTACACGGGGAAAAAAAATCCTCTAAACATCATTGAAAATGTCCATTCGTTCGGCCGTATTTAAGCGTAATAGCTTCATAGGCTGCAGCACAGGGGCCAAAAATAAAAATAATACAATTTTTTTTTACTATAAGTACATTAAAATATTTGTGTGCCATAAAACAAAAAAAAAAAAAATGTCTCGAGAAAATCCTACGAACTTTATGGGAGCACACGTACAGGAGACTCCGATTGAGTCCACCGCCGTGTTAGGCTCTAGCTCGTGTAAGCAGTAGAGCGAGGGTACCCGGGGAGCGAGAAACGCGCGCGCACAGTGTTATAATAATAATGAGTATCGAGTGGAGAGTGGTCATTTTCAAAGTCGAAATTGATAAAAAAAAAATCGGCTCCGGGACTTGCGTGCTGGATGAAAGGCTAAACGTTTTAGCTCTAAAGAGCGTTCAAAGTGACATTTTAAGTGACGACTACGAACACGAAGATATTGTAAGAGACTATTTACACCATAAGAAGAAGGACGGACGCAAACAAATTGGCCTCTGGGCCATTTTAACTTCAGTGTTTATTCACGACGCGCTGATTCGTATTTGTATTTTGCTTTCGGAAATTCTATCGGAATAAAATATTTATACGCGGAAAAAGCCTACTACACAATCGGCGTCTATTTATTTATTTTGTTCGAAAGAATACATTTCGGGATGGGGTCGACGGACGACGATAAGAGAAAATATAAACTCTTACAAATGGCCATTTAGTTTTATAATTTTATTAGACCGTGTACCCGTGGGGGGAAAGGGTATAATATGTATGTTGATAAACGACGCGTTCGTTCGGACGTATCTATTATATGGTGGAGAGGATTTCGATCGGGGAAATGGAAAAATAAACTGCGCGACGCGCGACCAGGAGGGCGACGGGAAAATAATATAATGCTGAGAAATGTCCGGAATCGAAAACGTGTTTTTCACACGAGATACGGGACTGCGTGTGTATACTCAAAAATTCGAACGGGTTATTGTATATATATATATATATATATATATATATATATATTTTTTTATAGGCCTTCTACCAAATCGTCAATTATTATCGTTATTATAGTATATTTCGCTATAAGCACCGCGCCGAATCGCGCGGCTCGTTCGGTTTATCCGGGCCGCCGTCGATAAAATTCAAACGAAATAAATAAATTCAAATTGATTCCTTTTTAGAGCGAGCGGTGTGCGTATAATATCCTCCAGTGTCGTACGCATTTATTATTGTAAAAAGTTAGAAATAAATATCAAGTGCGATTCCGTAGGATATTTTTTTGCTTTTCTATGTAAATGAAAAAAAAAAAACGAACGATTGCGGAAAGCCCTCGAAACTGATAAAAAATGTAACAACGTAGGAGGTAAAAAAAAAATCAACAAGCGTACGCGCGATGTGGAGAAAAAGGGGAGACGCGCGATACACGTCTTAATATAGAGAGACGCCAACGGAGTTTGAAAGGAAAGCGAATAAAGTCGATTGATTGCTAGCGATGAGTATAATATATTTTGAAATCATCCCGGCTGAGTGTTTTGACGGAAGTCGAGCAGAAATGTATCGAATATCGGCGACAAGTAGAATATTAAAGAATTATACGTATAAAGAAATATTTTGTACGCTACGATTTTTTAAAAATTTTTTTTATCAAGTTCAAGCTGTATCTCAGGAAATATAATTAATTTTTTTTTCAACACGTTCCATTCGATAATTTTAATAATTTTATTCCCCTTTCGCATCATTATTGTAATGCCTATATATCGACTCTAACGTCTATGTATATTTAAAATATCCCTGATATGGGAGACGATTTATTATACAGGAGAAATGTTGAAGCCCAGTCGTCAATACCGTCCTTTGTAATCGACGTGGTTAAAATCGCTTTCTATTCGCTGTGAAATATAAATTTTCATTCGAAACAATATTATGATATACGGTTGTACCAGTGAACTACGCAAAAGACGACTGTTACGATCGAATATTTGAAAAGTAATAATTGAACATAAACGGAATATCGAATGTGAGAAATGAGAAAAAAAAACCAATTTTCGTTTATTTATTTTTCTTCTATAACGTAGCGTAGGAAACAGAAATGGATTACAAGATTTACATTTGTTTGTGATATAATTTAGAAAACGTTTTATAAATATTTCCTTAAACGGTTTGAAAAACATCGAAATAATATGTACGTTTGAATTCTTCGCAGACAGTAATAATTACTGGCCCGTGGCGAAAAAAAAAATCCGTCTTCGCGACGTAAATAATTTTGATCGAATTATTATTATTTCAATAAATTGTTATTTTTCTTTCGCGTTGTCGTACGGTTTTGTTTTCACTTGAATGTGTTTTTTTTTTTTTGTAACGCGTCATTATTTCGATTAAAGAAATTTATGACGAAATAAACGTTGTTTCTTTTTCTTCGCTTAGTACGAAAGTTTTATTTTTGGATAAAAAAAAATCAAAACGATAACATTAAATATTTATCATTTCAAATCATAATCAACCCATCTCCGAAAGGATATATCGACAAATCCGTTTAGTTCCGCTTCCGCAGGCGTTTCTAATTAACGGAAACGTCATACATTTTTAAGCGACTATTATTACCACATTCGATAATTACTTGGCGGAAGACAATTTAACAAACGCGGCTGATTAAAAATAAATAGCAATAATAATTTTTTTTTTTACACACACACACACACACGCAATTAACACGGTTACAGGAAACGACGAGCACGGGTTGTAGCGGATGTCGGTAAACGGAACGCGTAGACAAGAGTTTTACGGAATTTTATTATTGTTTTGAATTTCAGTATATAGTTAATTGCGTTCGAAAATGAGGTTTCGCAGTGTTTTCAGGTGCAAGAAAAAAAACATATAAAACGAATACGTCGACAATTTTCACCGTTAGGAAGGGTCACAATTTTTGATTATTTACAATTGCGCTTATGATGGAAATATTATCGGGAAAATGAATATGAAAGCGTTGAATCGATAAAGTAGCAGCCAGTGGCGTATTTGAGAGGGGGCGATAGGGGCAATCCCTAGATCCCCCGAGAGATTTAAAAAAATTATATTATTTTATATTATATTGGTTAAGATCAAAAATGGGGCAAGATCGCCTAACGGGTTTGGCATTGCTTAATATTCACCATACTATATAACATTAAATGTAGATTATGTAATTGATACATTTGCTAATAGTAAAAAAAGAAATATAGACTTAGTTTCGTAAATTAAATAAATAAAATGATAATAAATAAAATGTGTTTTATTCAATAATTATATTCCTACATATAATTTTTTTTATTGGTGGGAAGGGGGGAGTTCTTTTACCATCACCCCCCCCCCCTGAGGTGAAGTCTCAAATACGCCACTGGTAGCAGCCAGATACGATTTTCTAACCGGAATGTGACGTTTGTGCCCCTTTAACGAGAAAAAGGCTTATCGCAGACAATATATAAAAAAAAAAAACTCGTCATTGTTATATAAAATATTATAAATATATCTAAGTTCGCATGAGGTGTCAACTCGTACAATTAGTACGTACACGCGTGTGTAGAGAAGCATTGTGTTTGTCGTCGCAGTGGAGACAAAGTATTTCAACCAAATATTGTTTTCTCTTATATACAAAATAACCCGGACATTTCTTGTACAGTTGTCGGCAGGTGCGCGCTTATTGTAATTTAAATTTTAACGCCATTAATCGCATGCGACTTCCGCAGTGTTAGATTTTAATTCGCGCAGCGTTTCCGAGTCGTTGGGAGACTCGTCGTTCAGCATTTTTTTTTTCTCTCTTCCGACACGAGACATCACGATCGAATGTACGTTTTTCCAATCGATTCTTTCGTAGATTGGAGTTCTTCTTTTTCTGAGTTTACCCACGAATACGTAACCGACGAACGAAATGGTTTGGGCTCATAAACATTTAAATGTCTATAGTATATAGTAGTGTATATGTTTTTGAACAGCTCATCGTGAAAACATAATTTCCCTTTCGCGTAAACAGTAGTGGAGGGGAACTGATAATGCGGTAACGTATTTGCCGATAATACAATCATTAATTGCCTCCTTTACGAATTGAATACCGATTTTCAATTAAATTTTAATTATTCGATAAACGGTGCACCGTGTAATTAATTTTACACTACTCGCGTTTTACACTACACCGTTTTTACGTGATTTTTCGGTAGTTTTTGAGAAAAATTACATCTGTTTACAGTACCAAAGCCGGTGCGATTCGCTACCTCGAAAACAAATTACTATAACACTGTAAAGATCGGAGAACACTTTCCGGTAGAATTTTTGGGTACAGACATAGAAGAGAAAACACATCGTCGTTAAACCATTTTGCTAATCTAAAATATATAAATGGAAATCGACAACACGTGACTTTATGTGTAATTATTTATAACAGCGTTACTAATAATGCGTAGAAATGCAATTTATTATAACTATTAATAATTGAAAAAAAAACGCCTGGCTCGTGTATAGAGAGAGAGAAAATTACGATAATTGTTATTTGCAGAGTGCTGATATAAATATAATTTCACATTGGTCGTTTCTCGTCTTTTTAGGGAATAATAAAATTATTTTCGAATATTTCCGTCCTTTCCT
Organism: Slavum lentiscoides; assembly: GCA_032441835.1. Classification (NCBI taxonomy): domain Eukaryota; kingdom Metazoa; phylum Arthropoda; class Insecta; order Hemiptera; family Aphididae; genus Slavum; species Slavum lentiscoides. The sequence continues at coordinate 1,302,712 of CM063714.1, read as the reverse complement.
CCCATCAAAAACAGCAGCGAAACTTATTGCGAACATTAAACTACGTTAAAATTACGAAAAACCATAATAAAAATATATCGTTTTTTTTTTTTTTTATATCGTATTTTCCGTCGGCGCGCGCCTGTGAGCAAAAATTTTACGAGACGCTATATTGTCCGAAGTGTACCCAGGAAGTGCACAACAACACTTCTTGCGGAATTGACGTCTTTATACGCACTTTGCTACACCGCCCTTCCGCCTCGAACACCATCCTCGTTCGACCCCGGCACAGGTAACGTTTTTGCCGTCGGACATTCTCCAGATACCGCCGCGCGTTATAAACGTCGCCGTTTATCACCTGTCCCCGGGAACGGCGTAAAACCATACGATATTATGGATCATAAAAATAAAGAAAAATAATGGAACCTTCTCAAAGCAACATTTTATCCTCGTCCATTATACGCGATACTGAACGCCAACTGTGCAATGTAACGTAACCTATTTCGTAGATTAAAATTTAAATGCACCTATATAGATATAATTATAATATAAATTCATAGCAAAAATCACCCATCGTAAAATATTCCGATAGTGCGTACCGATATAGTTATATTGTATAATTTTTTTTACCCCTTCAAGTTTTTCGGCGAAGCGTATTATTTCGATGGAAAATAACAATATTGAAATTAACCGTTTTTAGTTACCTTGGTTTATTGTACAGAAATTTTGTATTAAAATCGTGTTAGGGTAATCGTAAATTATGCACACTTCTTCTTAAGTCCATCCTGCAAAAACGGAAGTTTGGTGAATCCCTTCAATTGACGTTGGCAACAATCTCTTTCCAAAGCTCTCGCGGGTTTCCTGCCGATCGAATCGCCTCTTCCGGGGGACAGCCAGAGACCGTCTTGATCTGGTCTATCCAACGCATTGGTGTTCTCCCACGGCTCCCTTTCACTTCTATCTTTCACTTCGATCATCAGCTTCTCCGGGCTCGATCCATCCCTTCTTATTATATGGGCCAAAGAACCTTAGGATCCTCGGCTCACACACCACGCGGCCAGTCTTATTTTCACATAAGTTATGTACACATTATTAAAAATAATACAAATATATTACACCGAAGCTGCGCCCGGAATCGTCTCATCGAATGCAACGATTTGTCGCATTGATTTCGAATTTATATATATATATATATACATATAGGTAATAACAAGTTCTTACCGAAGTAATATTCACTTAAGTGACATTCACACAACACCTCGATACCTTTTGTTTTATTTAACGTATTTAACATTTTTCTCTAATATGTATAATATTACGCATATTCGCTTGTTGGAAATCGGACTTTCGCTCGTTTTTATTCTTTAACGAATAGAATTAAATTATTATTATTATTATATATATAATTAGTAATAACACTGACGAACGGATTATTTTGCTACGTGACCAATTATACATAGTATACACTGCTATGTTTTCCGAGACGGATCAAAGCTGTTTCGGGACAATTGTAATTCTTAGCCACACGAGATACTGTAAGCGATATATGCATAAATTTGCAATAATAATTATGAAAAATGGGATTCCGACTGTGTGACGCGTCTGTTGATAAATCGTTAAAATACGCTTCGCCGTTTTAACGACAAAAAGGATACGGTTTTAAGAACACTTTTCGTCGACAAATATAAGGAAAATAATACTTCCCGAAACAGAGAGACAATAGTGAAAAACGTTTAAAAACTTATAATACGCGTTGCGGCGACATTTCGTCGTAATACTGTAAACACTTAAAACGAGTCTAAGAAGAACTATATGAGCTTCTTCCAAAAACAATTACAATATTTTACGGTCCACAACTCGTATCGGAGAAATGCGATTCTTTGGAATTAAACTCTATAACTCTGTATAAATATATATAATATATATATATATATATATATGTAAGTATTTACTTACGTTACGAGTTACTATAATGTAACGTAATTACTTTTATATATAGTAATCTACGTTTTGAAAACCGATTGACATATGTATTTATGATTGTCCCGACATTTTCAATAGCTCTCTGATTGACAATCTGTTGCGTTATTGTTTCAAATAAATTTAAAAAAAAACGAATAACATAAATTACGTCATCTATTCATTATTCTTAATTAAACATCCAAACGCTGTCCACTAAAAGCAGAAAGAGAGAGAGAGAGAGAGAGAGAGAGAGAGAGAGAGAAATAGAGAGCACTGTAGTCTTAAATATTTTATTACGACGACAAAATCCTTATAATAATTTCATCACTTGCACGGTGTAATGTATTGAATGTTATTATATAAATCCGAAGCGCTCGTTTTCACGGAAAAATAAGATTGTAACGAAATTAGTTATTTTCAATTAAAAGCAATGTAACTATTAAGAGTCATTTAATTACGATTTATTGCGATGTAGATTGTATACAGTAGTGTAATTGAATTATCAAAAAAAAAAAACCGTATACACTGAACGTGTATGGAAACCCGTAAACCTGCAACGTTCAACGGATTCGTTTAATAACGTTAATTAACTAGGGGAAAAACGAATTGAATAATTAGTGAATTATAAGGATCACCGCGAGAACCGCGTTAGCGGTATTAAATACGTCCCGCGTATATCACTCCTAGACGAGGGCGGTGGGATCTAAAGTCCTAATTTCATTCCGCTCTATATACGCGTACTTTTATTTATATTTCACTTCTCGCGTGCGTCGGCAGATTCAGGAATTTAAATTTAAATCTTATACTCACTCGCGTGATAACGCAATACGATATTGTGGATTCGGTAAATATAAAACAACACACAACAGGGGCGCAATTAAGGGGGGATGAGGGGGATAGTTCCCTCCCAGAGCCTTTTTTTTAATCATGTATAAAAAAAAAAATAACTGAAAACTGTCATCATCTATTGTAGAGTCAAAATTTTTCTTATTTTTTCCTATTTTTATACTTTACTTAAAATCGCTTTTTTATTATAATGTTTAAATTATAGGCCTCGGAAATTGGATTTAATTTTATAATTTACCAGTTAAAAATAATAGTAAATATACGAGTAGTAATCAAATATTTCTATTGTGTATTTTGATTTAAATACTTGAATAATATTAACTTAGTTAGATTACAAGTAAATTTTTTTTTCTTTTTTTTAGTGATTTGTAGTATAGTATGTACATAACAAGAAAATTTATAGTGTGAAGGGTGTGTGTGAAGTTTCCCATTGCACTGTAATGAAAAACGAGGGAAAAAAGTCATCCCCCAGAACAAATTTCTAATTACGCCACTGACACACAATATGAACTCTGCGGACGCCCCAGTGGCGTACTTAGGCCGGGGCCACCGGGGCCCCCAATATAGTTCCAAGTTGAGAGGCCACAAAAGGATCTTTTTTTGGAAAAATTGGAAAAAATGAGTAAAACGATTGTTTTTTTTTTATTGTTTATTTTAGTATAGTATGCATTACAAATAGGTGTGTTTTATTCGATAAAATATACGTTCGTAGAATTCGAGTATGAAACGTTATCCCGCGAAAACTTACAAAAATTAGAACGAATGTGTTGGCGTTATGATATTTTATTTATTTAAAGATTACGGCGGGATGAAAACTTTTTTTAATCGTTTTGAGAGAAAGGGCAGTGGGTGGCGGGGGCGGGGAGCTATGCAGACACCCGATATATACAACATTAATATAGAAGAGAATATTATTCCTTGGAGAATAATTTCGCTGAAAACTAATTATAATTATTGCGTAATTTATTCGGAAGTTCCTTTCAAAACTTTATTAAGACGTAATATAAAATAATTGAAAATAAAATTCTAATTTATAACTATAAATAGTTTTAGGTAAAAATAAAGTTTCGATTAAAAAAAATTCGTATTATCGTATCCGGTGTATTAATTATTATCAAGTACAGCGTAAATATTTTTCGTGTTAAATAACGTTTTATTAATAGATAAAAAAAAAAAAGTAAAAAATTTAAAATAGTTCATTTTTTTCGGATTTTTAAATACTTACGTGTAATAATATAGTTTTTTTTTTCTAAAACAGCTGCCGTAATGGGAAGAAAAGTTTTTTTTTGATAAAATTATACTTATATAAGTTTATTATTGTCTTTCAATATACTATAAACGCGTCCACCGCTTTTTCGATTTTGTTAAAAACGCATAAAAATGCTCACGTTGAATGTAAACATTTTCGGTACAAGTCAGACGCGTATTTCTATAATATTTTATTCCGAAACAAGAAAAATAATTTACCCGTTTTAAAAATCCATGCGATACGCGCGTGGAGTGCAAAACTTCCTGGTCACGACTAGTCCGTAGGCTTTCAAAAATATTTTGATACCGTCCGATATCGGACAAGACGATATGATTTCCAGAGTTTTAAAGCCGTCGAAAATCGAAATGAATAGAAAACTATTGAAATTATAACAAAAAAAAAATCAAAATCTGTATTCGACGCCTAAACCTTGTTCCAATAATTAAACGTACGAGATATCGTCGTTCGAAAGCGAAACCGGACAAATTAAAATCAGTGTATTGAAATTCAAAATCGAAACGGTCAAAATAAAATTTTCAACTCTAGAAAAAAAAAAGCCGAAATAATTCAAACCCCAGTAATCGCGTTCGAAACCGGAATTATTAAAAGTCGAAATCCTGTTCGAAACCGAACGAGTTTTATACCGTTTCAAACCTTGGTAATTTTCCATCGCTTATTTCGATACAGATACAGATCGGGTGTGTAGTGCGTTATTGTTCGGTTGTTCGCGGTGACTCTGGTTTGAAAATCGTATAAAATTTCATGACAATTATTTCTGCTGTTTCGGGCGCGTTACAGTATAGAATTTTTTTCTTCTTTCGCCGCGTGCACAATACGTGCGAATACGCGCTGTAATAATGCCCCTTGACTATGCTAAAACGTCGGAGGGAATTTTAGAAGCTGCGTTCACAGTATCTGTTGGGAAAACGTTGTCAGAAGTGGATAATATAATGTACGCGTATACAATGTATATTTAACGCGATTTCGCCGTCGTCGCAAGGAAGCCTGTCAGAGCGGATGATAGTCTCTATAAACTTTGAAATGCAAATTTTACCTTCGAGACACGCGCGCGCGCACATACATTTTTCAGTTACTCCGTTAAGATATCAGTATTGTTAAATTTAGTCGAATTTTCGACGCAGCGCAATGCTTACTAAAAAAATAAATAAAAAATTTCGAAAAAAAAAATCCAATAAAATATTCATATCATACTGACCTGGCGTATCGTCCGCACTCGTTGACTAGCGCCACCGTACCGTCCGACATGAGTCTCGGGTAGTTGCACCGACGGAACGAGCTGAAGTACGCGTCAACTTTGTCCATTAATCGACCCTGAAAACGAGAAAAAAGGAATTTTTTTTTCACTCTACGAATTTCAAATTTTTTTTTTTCCATTACACATAATACGTACAAATAATATTATAGTGTATGTAAATTATTTATGGTCTCTTTAAAACGGTTTCAACGAAATATTAGTGTTCAAATCAATAAAATAATATACGAATATTAACGCACGACTCGTTTTATGCCGGAAAAAAAAGAACTAAGATATTATATTATGGAAAATATAGTTTTTAAATGTAACGCGTGCAATACGCAATATTACGCGATATATGTTAATAATAAAACAGTGAACAACTAAAAAAAATTAAATAAACGAAAGAATGCTATGTGAAAGAAAAAAAAATAAGAAAATAAAAGAAGCCGAAATGTTTTATATAAAATAAAGAAAAATATAAGAGTTGTTTTATTGAATTTGTTTGTTTACTACCGGTTTGACAAAATATACACAAAAAAAAAAACGAACAAATTACATAGAAAAATAAATATGAATATTACAGTTGTTAAAAGACAGATTCTTATTATTATTATTTTTTTTTTACTTTTATATATTTTTATTGTAATATTCATAACTGTATATCTACGTAATTTTTTTCATTTTAGATTCTGAGCGGAGCTATGAATCTATTGTTTTTACAATGATATTTATTTTTTTTTGTAATTTTATTTTTTTTTCTATCCTGTGTACAGATTTTTGACCAGAAGGAGTGCTCCGATCTCTTTGGTCACAGTTTGTTTCCGGCAGCAATTCGCATCTATAGTTGGTACTTTAGAGGGATCATTTTTCGATGTTCTCAATAGTTTTTTAACGCGACACGATAAACTGCCGAAAAATTACGAAAAACCGATAAAAATGGGGGATTTCGTCAATATCACGTGTAGTTTTTATTTTCTGTTCTGTTATCGTATTTTCCGTCTTGTTTAATACCCGACGAAGACTGTCAAAACCGGGTGGTAAATAAACAAATTCAATACAACTATTAATAATTGTTATCGGAAATTATCGAAATTCGAAAGTTTTTTTTTTCCACGCTTTAAAATTATTAACGGATTACCATGCGATGATATCCCGCCGGAATAATGCGTATTTTATTGTATTATTAAAATCGACAGCTTCCATTCAGGTATCGCTTATTTACGTTTAATCAGAATATGACCACTCTACTTCCGACATATTTACCTCAAACCAAGAGCGGATTAGGACGAATCAAGGAAAGCATTGATATTTAGTTCAAAAATCGTTATTATTCGTCGAATAAAAACACGCCCACACTAAAGAGTTATAGATTTTGACTTGCGACATTGCCTGTGTGATCGATTTTCAAGAGTATTAGTTTTTTTTTTTTTTTAATCGACATTTTATTCTTTAATACGGAATGATTTCGAAAAATTATCAATTATAGGACAGAAGATAAAACAAAAAAAATTAGTTAGTTCAAATAATGTCGCTGATTCGATTGGAATCGAATTAAAATATAATTTCAATTAGTCGCTTTGCGAACGCTAAAAACTCTGAATGAAATAATTGTGTTTGATACGGTAAATTATCCGGAAACAAATTACATTATTATTGAACTTCTCTTGGAGATACCTCTTGGTACGAGAAGAGTTTTTTTTTTTTTTTTTTTAATAGGCGTGTTTCGTAATGCCAGTAGTAATAATATTAAAATTCGAGTGAAAATAAGGTAAACTCAATTCATCAACGACTCGACTGTCACGCGTTTTTCTACGGACTTGTGTAAATAAGCCGATCCTTTGGATTGGCGATCTCTTATTGGTGGCCGAGAGTTGTTTAAATTATAATAGTAATAACATCGCGTATTGTGTAAGGCGCGTGATAAAAAACGTATTAAACTGATAATATTGTAAACGCTATTGTTTTTTTAAATTTCTCATAAAAAAAAAAGAAATTCTATAGCGTTCGCATAATGAATTTCGCGAAAAAAAAAAAGAACACACAAAAAAACGAAAAATTAATTACGAATTCTTTATTGCTAAATTCTCAAAACGATTTCCCCCCCTTTTTTTTGTACAGCATACGTTACATTATTTTGTCATACAAAAAAAAAAAAAAAAAATCCCCGAACAAAGTAATTTCTTTAACTTTTGTTGTCTCGCTTTTATCAAAGTATGTTCAGTTAAACGCGTTTACCTCTGTTTGTACAATAATAATACTTCCGAAAATACACCCATGCAAAAAGTATAAACGTAACGATATATATAAATATATATATATATATATATATGTGTCAAAGAGAAATTTTATTTTATATACGCCGTGTGCGTGTCGGCCGTTGTAATGTGAAAAACAAAAAATAAAAAAAAAAACACTCGTTAAAGAAATGGAAAACGATTGATTGGCCGGAGCGCACGACACGTTGCAGGAACGTTTGAACAGATCGAATTGAAAAAGGAAATAATAAACCACTTCTTTCCCCGGTGGGAGGGACGTCAAAAGTGCCGAATCTAGCATGCCGCGAGTGCTTATTGGGCGAACACGGTCGCGAAACATCTCCTTAAAGTAATATGTCCGCTACGAAATATTGATTTCTCTAAAGAAAATTACTACTGATTAATTACGACGTAATCGTTGACTTAAATTCGATATTCTTATAAACACTGTTCATAAATTATATTTTTGTATACCCGAATTGACGCCCAACGATATTATAATAAGGTCCATGTCCCCAGCACCCCCATTTTAAAAGTTTCATAACTTTTTTCCACTTTGAGTACAAACGATGAAATTTGCGGTACAAACCGGTACATACGTAGTACAAACGAATGCGTCAGTTTTTTTTTTTTTCGAAAATCCAAAATTCAAAAATCATGTCCCCGGCACCCCCACTTTAAGAGTTTCGTAACTTTTTTCCACTTTGAGTACAAACGATGAAATTTACGGTACAAACGTAGTACAAACGATCGCCCCGAGTTTTTTTTTTTCAAAATTTCAAAGTGGGGGTGCTGGCACGTCCCTGGCACCCCCACTTTAAACATTTTGTAAACTTTTTCCATTTTGAGTACAAACGATGAAATATGCGGTACAAACCGGTATATATGTAGTACAAACGAATGCCTTAATTTTTTATTTTGAAAACCCAAAGTCCAAAAATCATGTCCCTGGCACCCCCACTTTAAATGTTTCGTTACTTTTTTCCACTTGGAGTACAAACGATGAAATTTGCGGTACAAACGATCGCCCCGAGTTTTTTTTTCAAAATTTCAAAGTGGGGGTGCTGGCACGTCCCTGGCACCCCCACTTTAAAAGTTTCGTAACTTTTTTCCACTTTGAGTACAAACGATGTAATTTGCGGTACAAACGAAGTACAAACGATGGGCCCGAGTTTTTTTTCAAAAGTCAGAAGTGACGGTGCCGGGGACATGGACCTATTGTAATACCATATTATGCGAACACAATATTACGTTATTCTGACAAGTACGGTTGTAGATTTTTGTGCGTCTAACCTAACCTAAAACCGTAGATCTAGAACGATATTATACGAAAATAAGAGAAATGTTCAAGGTTTGCGGAACTGTTCGACAGAATCGAACCAACAGCGTTATGTCACGCATATTCTCGATCGCTTCACGAAAAAAAAAATAAAAATAAAAATACAGCGTTCTGTTTAAATGTAATTTTTTTTTTTTTTTTTTTTTATGAAATTACTCGTAAAATGTGTAATTCAAATTTTATTTTTCGAAAATAGACCTGAATACGCTATATAGAAATCACGTCCGTGGCCAAGTAAAACGCGGCGGCGGCGGCGTCGTGTACTTTTGATGCGACGGGCATATAGTTTGCGCTTTATTGGACTTGGCAGGAGACGATATTCTCGCGGGGACAAAAAGGTACGGTCGAAAACGGTAGGGTTTCCGAATTTTACCATATTTTACGTATTCCCAGACCGTTTTCCACCGTTCGTATTATCACGATATTATTTGCAGGACCGCAATTTCAATGAAAGAACCGCCGTAGCACTTCTGTTTATTTATTTTGCAGTTAGTCTCGTGTAAGATCGTATATCATCGGCAAAACCGCACACACAAAAATGAAATTATTATTAGTACTACTATTTACTAAGTAATATTAATCGTGAACTACTCATTTTTTTGAAAATGTTAAATTTTCTTAGCTATGCGAAAAAAGTCATCTGTAGTCTTACAAACTGAAAAAAGAAAGTTATCAACAACTCGATAATGATTGTTAACACGCGTCAGCGCTGAAATCGGGTCAAGTTGTCTCGGTCGCAATGTTTTTACCGTCCAAACTTCGGACAGGATAACACGATAATATCATTGAACGATATTTAAACGACACCGCGGTACAGCGAATAAGCGATAAAAATCATTTTCTATGTATATAGAAATATTTCAATAAAACGATTAACGGTTTTACGGCGATCAATCCTTTTCTGAAATTTTAATCACATTAATAATATCGTATTATTTTGTATGATATATCTACGTGCACAATTATTACTGTTTACGCAATAGAATAAAATTTTTCTTTAAAATTACGCTTTTTTTTTTTTTTACTACGATTTAAACGCGCGTGTTGTCAATTAATTTTCCTTTGAAATCCAATTCAGTGTATTAACGACGTTTTTACACGCCGAGCGAAACGACGGATCTACTGGTCGTACAATGCCGTTTATTTATCATTATTTTTGTGTATATAACTTTTCGACTAATAGAAATGCTTCGTTCAGAATCGTTTTATCGAATGCAACGTTTTTTTATTGCTTTCGACCGTGTAATACAATAACGAAATTCCAAACACTCTATTCACTCAACATCCACAACACCAGCGGCTCGCCACCCTTCATTTTTATAATTATTATTATTATTTATACCGACTGTCGCGGTTATATATATATATACGCATACCACAGCGGTTATCGTCCGGTTCGTACGCTAGAGTAATTCAATATTGTGAAACAATATTTTCGACGAGGATATCGCGATTTACTTAGCAGAAGAACTACGAGACGACCCGGATGTAATATAACGGATAATGGTGGGATGTTTCATTTGCACACGGCTATATTATAATATTATAATACGTATTCCCGCGGTGCCGAATTCCCCGTCAAAACTCGGCTGTATATATAATACGAGAAGTACTCGACAATAATAATAATAATAATGATTCGGTCCGAAATCCATTGGCCGAGTGTCTGTATAATACTATAATATATATTAAAAGTATTATTTTCTGTATATCGACGCTGGAATACTTGTATTTAATACCGCGAACAAACAGTCTGCTTTTGTATCACATTTTGTGTCGATACACTGTAATTGTGAACAGGACTGTGATTTTAATAAGACAAAAAAAAACTTTGGCGTTAAAAAAAATTGTTATAATTCACTTATTAAATACAGTTTATATATTTTAAGAGTTTAAACATATTTACTTCAGTTCCTTTAAGAAGGTATTTATATAGAGCATACGTATAAAGCCAATGTAAACTATTTGAAATGACGGAAATTAAAAAAAATAAGCGATATAAAGTACATAAAATTGTAAAAGAAAAATATATATAATTTTTAAACTCTTATATAATGACGCGAACAACATATAAAACAAACTCGGGAAAATGATCGAATACAGCACACGAATTAAAAAAACGCAAATTTAATCTATTATTTCCAAGTGAATAGTTCGCCATATAATATTATGGCTGTTATGTGCAGTACGTTTCCACGTCAGAGTGTCGAACGTGAGCCATTTTATTTTCGGCTCTTAAAAATGTTTTCACTAATCGGCGAGACTAATTTTCGTGGCCATTCCTGATACGTACGAACGGTTTCAAACGTCAGAATAGTGCTGTTTTATTGATTCTTTCCAGTCCAAATCATCCTCGGACGAAGATTTTTGGTAAACGGTTTTTGTCTTGGAACAAATAATATTTTTGTGATCGAAAAAATATTTTTCGTTTTTATATATACGTTGAAATATGCGAGAAACGAGAACGTTTTTAACGCGTTTCTAGGGAAATTAAATTGTTATATTTTCATTCATTATACGTAGCAAAGAAACGAAATGAAAAAATAAAAAGCTATCATTTACTGGAAAAAGTTAATGATCGTTGTTATACCGGGTGATTTTTTTTTATCGTCGAGCCGGGTTATATCACAGTAAATATAAATCGTTTTTGTTGTTTTTATTTTATTTTTATTTTTTTAATACATTTACGCTTAAAATTTTACTATTTTTACTTATTGCATTTCTATTATAACCTTGTTATCACTTACAACTATATCAACTTTTGATTTACGATTTCTCGAAGAACATATGTTTATGTGAATTTATACATGTCTATTTTCGAAACTGATATGTTTAAATTTCGAACGCGATAAAGCGGAGCTGTAGATATGGACATTTTACCGTCTAGAACACGCCGTATATCATATAATTTTAAGCCCCGTTGTTAAATTTTCATTTCTGACCGTGGTCGTTTTATAATCACTATACTCTATTCAGTATAAGAATGCCCACTTGACCGACGAAAACTCGTTTCGTTCGCGCATGTCTGTTGCCGCGGTGAGCGCTGATGTTTACCGTGCCCCCACCGCCGAGCCAGACTATCATCTGTATACACGGCGGCGGCTGTCAAATGCGACGAGTAACGACCGCGGTCGACAACTGACGACCAATCACAGCGCACCTGAATCTCGCCGGGGGGTCGGACCGTTCCGTCGGCGCAGTAAGCGTGCGCGAAAGTGGGCATTCTTATTCTGAATAGAATAGTCCAGTGTCGGTGAAATAAAAAATTTATAATAAATATACGGTTATCGTTTTCAATGAATTACGCAAAAAGCGATTATTATGAAGAAATTCATCGTTTATTCGTAAACGGAATATCGAAAAAAAAAACATTTTCATTTATTTATTTTTATTCGATAATAGTCAGCACATCGAGATATATATATATATATAATATGTTGCCATTTAAGAGTTGAAATTTTATATTTGACTTTGGTACTAGGAACGGGTATATGTCATTTTGAATATGTTCTATAACGAATTAAAAAAAAAAAAATGACGAAATAAAATGTATTTGAAATCTCGCCAGAGATAAAAAAAAAAATTACCCTATAAATCCGTCGTCGAGTACTAATTTTATTATAATAATACGACACTTGTGTAGATGTGCACGAATATTGCGACGAGTTCGGTAGGATATATATTTTTATTTTCATATTTCTCATTATAATCTATAAGCAATTGTTTGTATTATAAAATATTAATATTCGCCAATGACTTTACATGAAACGTATTGATTATTATTCCATTCGATTCATTCCATTTCATTCGTTTTAACCAAACCTATAATCTTACGCAAATTTTTATTATTCGGAAGATTTTAAATTTTAATTCAATGTCAATTATTTGTCGAGATTTTGTCAAATGTGTAAACGGAGAGGGGGGGGTTAAAGAAAACGTCACATTATAAAAACGTTTTCTTCTTAACGAACACGCACTTATTTCATCAGTGAAGAAATCGCGTGCGCTCATTGCTCTCGTATTCATCATAATAAATATTATACTGTGAAACTGTGTTATTATTTTGTAGTCGTTCTGGTTTTATCCTCGCGAAAAAAAAATCAAGCGCAACGAAAAAGCTATTGGTATTAATGAGATCGTTTGCGCTTTTTTTCCGGAATACTATTATTATTATTTTAGAACACTTAGATACGCGGAAAACAAACAATTATTATCACTATTCGATATAGTAAACCGAGCTCGTTTCAGACAATTGTTTTTCGAACGATGTCGTCGTCGTTGCCTTTGAAATAAAGTCGAATCAACGTAAACGAATCGATGCGAGGGCGCCGTCTCTGCACTTAACCGAATTCGAACTGTACAGGGTGATTTTTTTTTTATTATGAGCCGAGATACGGCTATACTTTTTTGTCCACGACGTTTTACACACTTCACTCGAAATTTGAACATTTTGTACGCTTATCGCTAATTTATTACGACTAGGGCTGGGAACGGAATGCTCAATAAAACTGTAAAAAATGCTTTTATATGACCAGCAAAAATTAAAAATGACGTACTAAAAGTTTCTTTGATCTTAATGAGTTTGGTATAAACATAAATATAAAATTTTAAAAAAGTTTTACAGATAGCTAGATCTCATCGACTGGGACTTCTTTTAATCTGAAAAAAAAAATTATTACTACAATTATTGCGCGATAGCATCGGTGGCGGTTATACATGATGTTCATGGGGGGCGAAAATGGAGCTAACCTCCTCTGCTAATGAAATATTTATATCGACGAGTAATAACCAAGAAGAAAGATCTATTAATGTACAGAGACGAAATGCAGATGTAGAACAACATGCATGGAACGTAAATGAAATAGCGATAAAATGGGAAAAGAAAGTAGTCACCAGATAGCGCTACGACACAACATAGAGGGCGTCGCAGAAAGGCGCATATAAATAACGGTCAATCTCAAACACCATACACACACACACACAGCAGTCAGACGCGAACTACGTTGTTCACGCCTGACCGCTGTGACTACACTGAGCGTTCCGATGGCTTCGGACCGCTATTTATAAGCGCATTTCTGCCACGCCCTCTATATTGTGTCGTAGCGCTATCTGGTGACTAATTTTTTTCCCCGTTTAATTGCGTTCGGCTGACGCGCTATGTCGGTATATGCGGGTATATACGACCGAGCGACCGATCGTACGCGCGTATGCAATCTTTATTATTATTATTATTTTTTATTATTATTAATAATAATATTATTTCGCGTATTTTAACGAAATGAAATGAACGTAATGATTCATCTTTCCTCGTTGTACACTCGTTTACACGTTTACTCGTTTATTTTATACGTTTACTATTTATTTATTTATACCGTACGCGCTGATCGTAGGTCGAGCACTAATTCCAGTCTTTTGCATGATGTTCAAAGGGAGGAGAGCGAAAATGGAGCAAACCATAAGATAATTGGACCAACTTACATGACACATGTCAATGCTGTTATATAAGAGATATACTAAATCCGAAAATATCAAATCCCATGGGGACGGGCGATCGATCTATCGTTCCCCATTATAACCGCCACTGGATAGCATAATACGAGTATATATTTTATAATTTGTTATATTTATACAAAAATCATGTTTGTTTTGTAAAAATCTTAAAATAAAATATCAAATTCATATTTCGTATCCAAAAATGATCCGAATACTCTAAAAAACTAAGAACATAACCAAAAAACCAAAGATTCTCAAAAAAAAAAAATGCAAATTTTCTTATTCTCGTTGAAAAGTACATTTTGCAACGAATGTGTGAAAATACGTACATCGCACAGTGAGCTTTGAAAAACAACGCAAAAAGCGCATCAATCGAATTTCCATCATTATTTGACTTTAAACGTTAAAACTTACGATTTTAAAATTCCTATTTTCCAATATTTTCCTTTCCGATGCGTTTAATGAAAAAATGACTGGTCGCAGTAGCGCATCGGTTATTATTATTTTTTTTCATTTTTCTTCACTGCAGTGATTCGGAATAACGAATAAACGAAATAAAATTCCTTTTTTTTTTCTTTTAACGCTTGGCGCATCATAATATATTATAATCGCTGATTTATAAAATTCACTCCCCCCCTCCCCCGCTGCAATGCAACATAATATTTCGAAAATATCGAAACCTGCAGCACTGGTAATTTCGACTCTCCAAAGTCACACCGTACAAAGCGTTATTCGTATATAACGTTACACAATATTTTATCGCGTGGTCACCGGTGGAGTGTTTGGTCCGCGGTTTAATATATTATGTTTGGAAAATTGCATTTTTCGTCACGTACCGCTCGTTGAGAAAACAAACAAACCGTCTCGTTTCTCGTTTTTCCATCGACCACGGGCACTTATAAAATATATTTATATATCGTCGTCGCCACCGGCCGAACACGCCCTGCAAAAGCATATACGTGTGTTTTATACCGAGCGCGCAAATATCTTTCCCGTCATTGTTGTAACGCGGCGACGATGGAAAAAAAGAAAATACACGTTCTCGCCGGCCGACGTTTCAATCGTCGAATCGTTTCGTTTCGAACAACCGTTTGCGGTACGGGAATTCGAATTACATTTATAAAATCAAAAGGCACAAGTAAGGTCGTGGGTGGGGGAAAATAAGAATTACAATATATTACACGCATTTGGAAACGCCTAAATCACAAATAATACGTTCATCGAGGTCGGGGGCCCGAGTCGGCGGTGAAAAAATTAACAAGACCCGTTTTGATCGAAACGTAAATTGTTTTTTTTTTTTTGTACTTATTCGTTCGTTTACAACATTACGGGGACTGCTTTCCGGCTTTAAAAGTGTTTCAAACATTTCAAATAGGATTTTTTTCAAAAAATTTTCTCTGTTGTTTTTAAAGTCTTAGCGCGTATTTAAAAACGTTTTCAAAGCGTTTTTCCCGTCAAAAACGGACGTTTTTAACGTGCTTCCTAGGAACGTAAAAAAGAAAATCGCCGAAAATATAAATTTAAACATAATAATTCTTTTTTTTTCGGTTAATTTTTACACCGCGTTTCGGAATTTCTAGATCGTAAAGATGCTTTTGTTTGAGGATTTTAAAATCGTTCAATTCCGTTGTAAAAAATGAAATGAGTTTAAGTGCGTTTTTTATGGCTATTTATTAATTTTTCTTTTAGCGTCGAATTCCGAGCACTAATAATTGGATAATATTACCAATGTCGTATCGTGATGATATTTATACGCGAAAATCAATCTCGTTACAGCGATCAGTTCTAAAGAATCTTAAAAACGGCGATAATATTGATTGTATCGCACGGAATAATCGATATCGAAACGCAGCATAAAAATTCGATATTGTAACCGAATTCCGTTTTATCAAAATGTTTTGACGTTACACAGGTAGGTATCGGAAAATTCACTCCGTTCAGTCTTCCGGTTGTGCCGGGTATATTTTAATAATAATAATAATAATAATAATAATAATAATAATAATAATAATAATAATAATAATAATATTGTAAATTAAACATTTAACGTTTAAGAAGGGTCACTCAAGATATGCGCATACCAATAACGTTAAAATGATTAATAAATCCGCCGATCAACCGTACCGCGGCTTTCGGACGGAATAGCCGCGTTTTACCTTCTCTGCGTATTTAATCTAGTTAACCGCGTACCATTAACGTCCATGAATAAATCATATACACATTGGTTTTAGGGCATAATACCTATTATGTACCTATGCATAGTAAATTATGATCAATTTTAACCGCACTCTAATACTCAAATACTTACCGACTTACACGCAACTATATGATATTGTACAGGAACTGCAGGTAAAGACGACTGCGCGCGAAGACGCGACGTTCGAAACGTTCGCGAGCGAAATCCAATTCGCGTTGAAAATATTGTTTTCGTCGAACGTGAAATTTGACGTGAAATTTATTTGTAAATTCTTTCTTCGGCTCTTTACCGCGTTAAAATGTGATAAAATATCACGCGTATTCGACTGTCGAGACCTAATTGTTTTTGCGAATCGAATACCGTTATTTATTCAAAACGGTTGAATAAGGTGATTCGATTATTTTATCGTTTTAAACGTTACGTATTTTGAAGAATTCAAAACGGATTTCTTTTCTCGAGCATCACGGACGTTGGTGAATTTACATTTTTTTTTTTTTATTAACGATATTATTCTTTCGATACGGAAATAGCTTTCACCGGGGGAAAAAAAGTAAATATATAATACATACAAACGAATTTATTAACTTTTATTTAAAAACTATAACTGTTTGTGTACGGTTTTGGTACTCGATTATTTGAAACGATTAATCATAGCAAATTTTATCAGCTGTAAACGTTGATTGCAGTATACATTTAAAACAAATTTAAAAGCGTAAAACTGTAAATTTTTTTTCTCAAGTATACATCGGTGAAATCGTGTAAAAAGACGACTCGTTACATGTATTTTATTCGTAGCACTCGCGATTTTCACACCACTTCATTATGGTCATACAACTATTTCGTTATTTCTTATGTCTATTTTTTTGTATTGGTTTTTCATATTTTATATTCACGTATTCGCTCCTTAAAATAATGCGGAAATATATAGGCAGCGCGTGCGCGCATGATAACGACATAATTTTCGGCATTATCTCAATAGTTTTACAATAATAATCAATAGAGAAAGGAAATTGACTAAATAACGACGGAGTCTCCGGTGTAAAATTCAACGTTAAAAACGTGTAAATTACACGTCGAGCAGCAAAAAACACAATCTGAAGAGTTGACGGTGTTTAAAATCCGTTTGAAATATCGCTTACTCTATTGATTTGTTTCTATATGGTAATTTTTAAACGCGCAAAATATGCATAACGTTTTAACGTACTGATGTTCAAACACCGGGAAGAAAAAACGATTTTTCGGTTCTAAAAAATATGAAAAATTACGTATAAAATATATTGTTTTCTTTAAAACCGCATGACAATTTTTTTTTTTTTTTACAATCCTCAGATCGGTTAAACGATTTTTCCCACTCGTCTCTGCTACTTTATACGGTGTCTGCGAAATTGTTTTTCACACGTGTTCTGCCGTATAAACGCGTTGATAAACGGATAAGTACATTTTAATAAACGCAGTTTTTGGCGTTTTATGCGTTACAACAATGTTTGTGGTACAAAAACGTGTGAAAAAAAGTGAAAAAAAATTGCCGTCACCCGTGAGTATTTTGGCCTTTCGACCGTGCAGGACACAATCGCGAGGCGCGCGTGACATTCACTATTGATTTATCGACAATAATGTTATAGCAGCAGTTACAGTACGAAACAGTGCGCGCTTAACGGGCGATAAAAACGGTTTACCGGGTCGGTTTTGAATAAATAAATAAGAAACGCTGCCGATTGAATTATTGTATTATTTTTGCGCGGAAAAACGAATCGGCTTTGTATAACACGACGACAACGTTATTTTGTACCGGCCGGGGAGGAGGAGCGGCGGTCGTCTGGAGAAAAAAAATAAGCGCGCCGTCTCCAGTATTTATTGCGTTTGTAATACGGCGGGTCGGTGTAATAACCGATTTCGTACTGTCTCCGGTGAAAACGGTGGCATTGTCCATTAGCAGTATCGGTGGAGAGCAGTTCGACGGCGTGCCGGACAGAGCGGCAGGGAGTTAACCGACTCGCGTTTGGTTTGGGGGAGGGGAAGAGGAAGGTGCAGGGACGATAAATATTAGTAGAAGGGTCGCGCCGTAAATGTAAAAGTCCGGATCGAACAAGAGAGGAAATCTCCGGGACCGACGGACCGCTCGAGTAGCAGTAATCGGTTATTGTTTTTCTTGTCCCGAGCGCCGCGCTTCGGATACGATATTATGTAGGTCGATGTACGAATCTCATTCCTCCGCATCCGTATCGCGAACGTATCCTTCGTTTACTCCTTACCGGTATAAAACGTTTGGCAAATTTTTCGCGTGTACATCAAGGGCGTGTAGCCAGTGGGTTATTTTTTTTTTTTTTTTTAGCTATTCGTCCCGTATTGATTGCAGTTGTTCAGTGATTAGTTCTAGAAATATACTCCTAGACGGTTGCAGATTGAGAATCCTAATTTTATTAGAATAAAATATCTGCACTCTTCTAGAACTGATGGCTGAATAACTGCAATTAGCATAATTAGCGTACGGCATTTTTTCGCCGATAAGGCCAGGAAGCCCTGGAACGTTCGGCCGCCGGACTGGTATCGTTCTGTTTCTTTTGGGAGGCGGGGGATAATTCATATACGTGAATCACCATAAATATCCAACGGACGTACGAGGACACTTGGTTTTCGTGCTTAAAATTATTATATTACCGATGAACATTTCATATATTTGTCATTATAATGCGCGCGGACCGCCGCGCATAAAAGGACCCGGGTACCCGGGCGGACATTAAAATACCGAGTTATACTGATTTAATTATTGCGTTTGAAGACCCGATTGTTAAAGCGGGGCGGCTTTTGAAAATGGCTGGCGTATATTTTAGAAATCCGGATGCGCGTATATACGCTCCGCGCGCCTCTGCGTCCTCGGTTATTATACACATTTTTGTACTCCACCGACAGCGAGGAGACTCGTCCTGCCCTTACTTTCTACCCATACGAGTAGAATTTCCTCGATCGATAACTCCCAAGAACAAAATAGAAATATGCGGTTAATTAATTTCGCTTGTAAAACTGCACCGTGTACCCCGTACGCGCAAAAGAGAACTACTACTACGCGTGTATATACGTATATACGCATACACTTTCGTTTGAACAATAAACCGAAGTTCTTTGTCCGTTAAAACCCCGGCGGAGCATCTGATATTATTATTAGATTTTTAAAGGACGACGACGGGATGGTGTGACACCGCAACTCCTACTTCTCAAACGCTATGTCACAGTCCTTCACAGTCCTTGACGTTTTTACGCGTCGATTCGACAATATCATCGCCGGACAGATCGATTGTTTAGATAATTTTCTTTTATAATACACGGATATAGGAAACGCGTACGGAATTATTTATTTTATTTTCGTGTGATAATTATCGTACACGTATTGATACGCGAAGAACGCGTGGCAGAGGAACGGGAAGTATTATTCGAACGAAGCGGAAACGGTGAAAATACAGTGGATTTGAATGAGCAAACTGAAATAAATTCTCTACAACAAAATAATATAACGTACGGAAATCCATTTTTTTTTATGTTCTGAGCGAAACGAGGAAGCAATCGGTTTTACAACGGTTTTTTTTTTCAGTGTCACGACTTCTCGACTAGAAGGAGTGCGGGCAAATACACATTTTGTAAACCACCTCTCTCCCGCCCGTCTTTACTTCAAGATTTAGGTTAGGTTAGGTTAGGTGTAGACGAGAAACCGTCTGTAGGATTCGCAAAGTTTTAGATTTTACCAGAAAAAATTCGGGTCAAAGCCACGAGCCCATTTCAGACCACGTGTTCGCCACACCACCGACTGCCACAGACTAAAGGTTTACACGTGCAGGCATTTATGGAAACAATTTTGAAACGTTGATATTTTCTCTCAGATGTCCGACAAAATGAATTTTTTGTGCGGTTTATCGATTTTCGAGCTGTTTTATACGCGGACGTATAAAATCAATAGTTTAAAAAGTCGATGTCTTTTTTACGCGTTTCGTACCACGGAGTTCTCAGACGGCGAGGAATCGGAAGTGAAAATGTCATTTTATTGGCGGTAAAATCGTTAGGCCTGTGTATTTGAGAGAACTAGAGGAGGAGTGTGCGGAAGCGAGAAAACACTATAATATTACAGTAGGCTGTTTTGAGAAAAATAAATTAAAAACGTGAAAATACCGGCCGAAAAAGCGCGTTTCGTGCAGTGTTATCGCGTGCATGATATGAAAACGTGTGACACGCTTTGGCGCGCGCGATTTGTTCGGTTATATAATAATAGAACCGGTGATGAGGACAGAATAATTTAGGGTTTTAGGGACGAATTTATGGAAGAAAGGAGTGAATGCCCCCGGAATTAAAATTTATGCGCGGCGATAAATTTTCTGAATTTTCTTTTATAAAAGTTTTAGTTTTTTTTCCCCCTCCCCATATTATATAAACGATCTACGAAATGATAAAGGACACGAACGCTATTAATAACTGAATAAAAAAAAAACGAAAGACCAACATTTTGTCGATGACGACGGTGCACACGGAATCGTCTGCCAAATCCCGAATACAGTAAGAACTTTTTTTGTCAGAGGCGATTCGAGTATAGGTACCTATATGTAAATCGCTTCCGAATTTCTACGCCCAATTGATGAGCGTTTTTCATAACTCAATCGACATTATACGAATACACTAATATATTGCCTGTTCACGGATCGCCTGATGTCGACAACTGTTCAAAGTATAGATAAGACGATAAAATACGTACGACTAATAATAATTATAAATCTATTATATAATAGAATAGTGGGTCCAGAGTCCGTCGACCGAAATTAATGTGGCAGAAAAAATCGCGAGTATTATTTCTTCCAAGACGTTTTGTCGTCTAAATACCCTGCTACGGATTGTGGTTTTCCACTCGGTACCGTTGGCTCGGTAGGTAGGTGATAGGCAGGTCCCCGGTTCGATTCCCGCCCGTCGGCGGCGAATTCGTGGTAGATCCGTCTCCGTCGGTCCGTTTTTTTTTTTCATTTTTCCGTCGCCTATATTCGTCGGCGCGTTATCCAATTGTATCGTGAGCGCAATTTCATTTATTTACAGTTTGTCTTATCACTGTATATTCTATAATCATAATCAAGTCTATCTAAGACTGAGACCACGGTAATGTTTTATTATCATAACTATATGCCTATTTCAATGTTTTATCACAGAATAAAGTTTTATGCTCAATTTAATGGTTTTGTTTTAACGCAGCTTACAAAAAACATGGTATGATGCCTAGCCTGCGAACGCCATATTTGCCGTAGGCAACCGCGGAGGGGGAGGATCAATTCATATACTACTTTAATACGGGCCAATAATCACTACCAAAAACGATATTCACAGCAGAGCGAGGCACACCTAGTTTATTAATAATACTATTGATATAAAATCGTCTAAACGAGACATTTGAAAAAAAAATGTATTTTGTCGAGAACTCGGTTGATAAAATCAATTCAAGCCGAATATCGAGATTTCAACGAGTACAGACTATTGCGAATAGTAAATTCGAAAGAACAAAAAAAATTCTTTTTTTTTATTGTCATTTTTATTTATCTGAAGTCCGTATACTGTATACTTGTATTTTATTATAGTGATCGATAACAACCCTTTTGGTTCGATTTTAGAAAGCAATATGATATGTTTTACGTTTAACTGTATATACATATATAAAAATTTATTTATTTATAGTTTATAAAAAAAAAAAAAAACAATAAAAAATTATATGATGATAAAGTTATTCGGGCGTTTTTTTTTTCTATATCGATTATCGATTTTCTTTCCTGATATTTAATCGGAAGCCGTTCAAGTAGAAAAAAAAAAAGGAAATACGAGTGAATGGAAATTTTTAAATCGGAAAGCATTTCGTGTAACTTTTTTTTTTGTAAAAAAAAAATACGGAAGGCAATTCGAATGAATGGCGGCGGGAGCGCCAATTCGAGTCCGCCCGACGGTCCCGACATCTCGACGATGACAGTAAATCATTTGATTTTCAAGTAACTGTATACACCTACACAGAAATTTCGGATAGAATTAAATTTTATTTTAGAAAAAAGAAAACGGTCACTTTAAAATAATTAAACGTTTTTTCCTCATTTAACAACAATATATAGCATAGCAAAATATTGCGTGACAAGGACGCGATTCTTCAGAGAAATTTTTTTTTTTTTTTATAATTTGAGAATATCATTTCCAAAAAAATGTGCCCAAAAATACAAAACAAAACGGTCCCAAATAGAATTCAAAGAGTTTAAATACTTTTTTTCAAAAGAAAACTCAGGGATCCTTATATCCTCACGTATACTGCAGTAGGTTTCTGTATAGCTTTGAGAAAATATATGCTTTTGCGTACCTATACACCGTCAAACAATTATTTTTCTACCGAAAAATCTTTCTCGACATTAATATTATTTGAAAATCTTTTGCGCATAGGAGAACGTCCGCTGAATTCATTGGCATTAAAAATTAAAGCGGATTTGACAATAACATTGAATTATGATATTATAAAAAAAAAAAATATTTTACTTTACGACAACCAAAAAAAAAAAATAAATAAATAAATTGTAAGCTATCTTATAAAAAATAATAAATTGTACGATTACTTTTATAAAAACGTACTACAAGAAGCGAGGCCGTGTGGCGTGTTTACATTTTTTAAAACTTCGTAATAAAAACCCCGATGCAGTGGTGGTCGGGAGGAGATGATGCGAAAATCCTAAATGCGCCATTGTACAGAATCATCTTTGTAGGGAGAAAAAACATTCGCGAATAATAATAATAATAATAATAATTATCTTGCATTCAGTTTAACGACGTTGCAGCAGTATTGTTCGTAATATTTTAGTGCGCGAGAATCGTTCTCTTCCATCGCGAAATCACGAGCCAGTCATTAATAACGAAACGTTTTTTGTGTATAAAAGTATGCGCGTATCACGCTTAGGATATAACAATAATAATAATAATAATAATAATAATAATAATAATAATAATAATAATAATAATAATAATAATAATAATAATAATTATAATAATACAATGTATGCTGTGCACGAGATAATAGCTATCTGATTTACTCGTAATTATTTTAAGCCGAGTGGGTATTGTAATTATTTTCTAAGATTTCGTATAAATTTTGTAATAAGTACTTCCGGTGAAATAGTAATATTATTGTAAGAATGACGCGTCTAAAAGAAATATATCGTTGTAATAAAAAAAAAATTAAAGTTTCCGGAAAAATGGTTCTTTTTCTTCTCCTCCACACTGCAGCGGTCTCTTGGATCATCCCGTCATACATCCAGACAACCATCCCTCTCTATCTGATACCCGTGCTTTTGATCCTCCTCCTAGATATTCCACACATGTTTCATGAATACGCATCTTCTCACCTCAGTCTTACAAGAGGTTTTTTACCCTATCGGCTTCTTTTCCAAGTACTTTACACTGCCGCGATCCCTTATATAGGGAATACTTGTGTATCGTGAAATGATTATCTAATTTATTATTTTTTTTCGAACGGATGGTTATGACGAATAACGAATACATGTAGAAATATTATTCTCGTTACCGATTCCGCGCGCTTCTAACTAAATTAGTTAATACGTTGTCACACACATCGGAAGAACGTGTGATTTTCGTATTACCACCGACGTGCACTCGAAATCCTATCGAGACATATTTTAATCCGACCGACGCATATTATCTGCAATAATTGATCGGTTGTAATGAACAACCGCCACGGTCTGCAGCAACACGATTCATTAAACGCGATAGGGCTTTTAGTAGTATATAAACACATCGTTACCCGACATCACTTTCAGCACGCGAAATAATGACGAGTCGTTGAATCGGTGAATACGTCATATTTATATTGTATAATAATAATTACCAAATAATATTAATAATAATAATAATAATTTATGCCGTCGTTTACACTTGCTCGTTTCTTTGGGTACCATTCGGTTTTCCGACACAATATTGTTGTATTTATTATAATAATTGAAATAAAACTTAATTTCCGAAATACACAATTGCTCGTTTCGAAAAAAAAAAACCGTCGACGTTATATAAAATTATATCGCGATTGAATTTCGAGCATTTTTTTTTACCTGCAACAGTTAAATTTAATACGCCGCACCAGATCAACTCATCGTTCGATAACAATTATTACTACCTATATAATGTGTTGTGTCGTTTCGCGAGCGGAAATATTAGAAAATTATTGTAAACTCGTCAAACGAGTTATCATATAGTAGTAGCTCCAACACCTCTCGACAAGTTTAAAAATCAAGAATAACGTATTCGTAAAATTTTGTCAACAAAATAATTATGGAAAATATATTACGGATCTCCAATATTGCAAAATTCCTCTGGGACACGTATTTTTTTTATTCAAACAAGTTCCGTAATAATAACTAATAAATATAATAACGCATCACTTAAGGAGTCGAATGATCGCATCGCGTCCGAATTCATATGCGTAAAACACTAATTACAAATGTATATTTTTATAATCGAAAAATGACTTTTTTATTTATTCGTTACACTCATTGTTTTTACAAACGTTTGAATAATTCGAGTTTCTCTCAGAACACCGTAACGAGTAAAACGATTTTGAATCATATAACAACGTGTATATAATGTGTATGCATGTGAATAATTTGTGTTTTTAGATGTTTTTTTTTCTATAAAAGCTATTCCCCTTCCCCCGTCGCCTAAAGAGATCTTGGTGTATAGAGACCTTCTCCTCCTACCATAGATTAACTCAACACAATATTCTCGTTAAGTAATCCAACATAAAACATGAATCTTAAAAAGTAAAAAGTCAGTAGGAGTACCGGTAATGAGCGGTCGCTTCACAAGCCATACATGTTCTTTTTTATTTATTTATTTATTTTTCTGTTCATATTTTCCTCAATTACTTATTGTATACTATCATACAGATTGTAATTTAAAAAAATATTTAAAAAAAAAAGAAATAAAAGCTACAATACGCTTTTCTTTTAATAAACAAATTTTTATTACGATCTGGTCATTATTGAATCCAGTCTTATAAACCGTTTTGAGCAAACGATTGAGAAAATTTTCGTAGATTATTATAGAGCCCAACATTAAATCGGTAACATTTAAGAATTTTCAGTTTAAAATCATTTCAAATAAGACTTTTCCAAAAAAAAAAAAAACAATTTTTTCCCTCCCACGTGTCACGCGACTTAACAGTTAATTTGATTTTTTCTTTTACCTGCATTTATTCGGGAAGAATTCACAACAGACTTCTATACGATTAAATATTTATTTAACCGTTTATACCGCGCGGTGTTTATAATAACGAATTATGCGAAAAACGCAAATGTTTCTCATTTTTCTCCCCCTCGGGTTACTTGTCCCGTTCTAATTAAACTGCCTAAAACCTTTATTTTAATATTATACGCGTACCCAAAAGCTGTTTGTGCGATTTTCATTCATTTATATTCAGTATTCAGCGTTCTAAAACGTAATTTCCGTGCGGTTCCAAACGGAGAAATATGATTGTTTTGATGGTTTCTCGTTTGATTTTTAGAGAAACGAACGAAAAACAAATAGGCAATATTGATTATAACAGTGCAGTGCTCCGCGGGAAAGGGGGGGGAGGGGATATTTAAAACGGATCATCGCGAAACACTGCAACAAGGTTTTTTTTTTTAAAACAACGAGGCGTAAGTGCCTATTTTAAAATAATTAGTATATTAAATATTGGATGTACATAAAATTCATACTTACCTATGCCGAAATTAATAATTTTTATTTAAAAAATACTTTTTTTTTTTTTTTTAATATACGTATACGTCATATCAATCATAGTCATTATTAATAAAAAAAAAATATATATCCATTAAAAACGAATTTTGTAAAAATAATTGGCGTTAAAATAACGTAAAATTCTTGGAAACTCTCGATGTGTACTTTGAATAAAAAAAAAAAAAAAAATAGTAAAACTTTAACATATAAAATGCGTGTCGTAAAACTCGTTGATCTTTTAATATCGGAAATAACTGGAATGTTAAATTCTAGAGAATCGAACAAAAAATGAAAAATTTGTGCGTGTTACGAGTACGCGCGGATGAAATGAAATTTCTTCCGGAGTCATTCAACCGATAGAATATTACATCTGTATTGGAATAAAATTTTTAAAAAATGCATAAAAAAAAAGAGCTTTGGTCTTCTTTTTCCCGTTAAACCCGAATCGAACCCGCAACATCGGGGACGATGACTCGTGGTAATGACCATTGCGCCATCTATACGTATTCGTCGGTAACGGTAATTCTCAGGCATTTAATATAAACAAGAAATAAATAGGTAGTTGCTTATTTGGCACAAAATAATGATAAATACAACTACACAATTAATTGATTCAATAATAATTATTAATCAATCAATAAATAATTTGTCCATATGTCCATAATCTTTTTTCGCACGCAAAAACAAAAAAAAAAGTCCTTATATTGTGGCGACTGCTGTAGAAATTGTATTTTTAACGTAATTGCGACAAAAAAATAGTATTTGTTTTTTTTTTTTTAATTATTGATATATAGACAAATATTTTTATATTATAATATTATCGTTAACTATATGATTTTACTTATCGCACCAGCGAGATAAGTATTAATACAAGCAGTGGCGCCCATCGCTTTTGAAATATGTGGTTCAAATAGTTTAAAAACACCACTCACCCACACACCATCCCGTTTTCAACATTAAATCCTTAATTATTTTGAATAAATTGATTACTATATATTATAAAATTTGATAATATTCGAATTGTATGACGTATATAAAAATCATAATTCAGAACACGCAAATCACCAGGAAGCCACCACCCCCAAATTTACCTGGTTCAATTGAACCATCTTGACCCCACTTTGGGCGCCACTGAACACAAGACGTAGGTACCTGTAGTTTAAATTTTGATCGTTTCGACGTTCAAAATATTTTTTTTTTTTACCGATTTTTTAGCAAAAATGTTCTAAATATTATTTTTTATAACGTTAATCGTGGTCCAGTTATTACTGCGCGCGTGGAGGGATAAACTGCGCGGTGTATAGGAGAAAACGTGTCCGTTGCATTATTGTAAGATTGTACGCGAATTATTCGTTTATTATAATATTACAGTAACCACGTATAAATTTCAAGTTCTTTTCAATCAAAAATGTGTTTATCCAATGCTAAAATATCCTAGCGTTAGGTTAATTTTCAACTCCACAAAAAAAAACGCAGAAAAACTGTGTCCAAAAGCTCGGGCACAACGTGTATACACGGTCTCTGTAACCTCCGCGTTCTCGCAAGCTTTTCGAAAATTTTCAATTCCGCCCGCGTATTACGTTTTAAATAAAACGATTTTTTTTCTTTGTAAAATTATTCAATTTTCCACTCGGGTCTAAAATGCAATAAGTAGGCCGACTGTATTCGCGCCACAGGCTTCGCGCTAAAATGTACCGCGGCGCAGCTCTATTTCGGACGGTAAAATAAATTATTATTTCCCGTGTACACTGCAGACGCGCGCTCGTATTATGGCAGAAGAGCAATTAAACGGAATTCGTGTACCAACCAGTCGTATAGATGATTTATTCTATAACCGCCGCGCTTTTACGCGTCACAGCCGTCGCGTCACTTTATTATAAACGCCGCTGCGCCACGGAATGACTCGTTTCAAACGACGGGTCCATTACTCAGAAATTATATCTTACTAATACTCGCATAAAACGCGTTTTGATTCATCAAACCCATACGAATGTATTGCGCAGAAAACGGCGTTCGATTCATACGTCTAATAATAATTGACGACGGGGACACATACAGGAAGTTTCGCGTTCTCCGTAATTATATAAATATATATATATATATATGTGTGTAAAAAAACTTAAAAGCAGTCGCGGGACTGCCGGAAGAAGCTATGCTTCTGAAGAGAAAGAAAAAAATGATCAGCTACCAGATGCGTAGCGTCCCGCAGACATCAGCTCGCGGTTAACGGAGATCAATTAAATGTCCATCATGATTGGGCAATGCAGTATTTTTTTTCTTCTTCTTAAAATGTAATTATTTGAATATTTTTCAAATGCGACAAAATATAATCAATAAAACAATATTTTAAATACATTTTATTTGTTATCGTTGAATTAAGAAAATATCTGCGTTCATTCGTTAAACGAGTAGGTGCTGGGGCTCCTCCAGTGCAGCCACACATATGCCCGCGCGCGCCGAGCGTTGCGTTTTTTCTTCGTTAACCCCAGCGCCCTCAGGCGTCCCATAACTAAAAGCAATAGCTTCAAAATCTCTTACGAACGGTAAATGTGCTGAAAAGTGATAACTGAAGGCTGGAACAATGGCACATTACCATTATTAAACGATTGCTTATACGCGCAACTGGAATTTTTTATTTTTAAACGTGTTTTAGTACAGTACAATAATAATTCATATTCGCTGCATTCATACTAAAAAAAGAAAACGTTTTTTCTCGTTCTACATTCGATTGCACGAAATACGCGAGCTGTCGATACTACGTTAGCACTATCCAGTGGCTGCGCCAGAACTTTTGCAGGAGCTGGTGGGCCAAGCTGAGGCCAACCAATTTTAGAGGGGGGGGAGGCAAATTTTTTACTCACAACCAAATTATGGGGAGCTACACACCCCGAAAATCAGATCCAATATCATAAACACACCATAAATTGTTGTATTGTATTACACAACTATACTTGAATACTTTTCGATACGTTTAAACCTCTTTTAACATACATTACAATTGAAATACCTATAAGTACATTATGTTACAACTTTTTAATATTTTTAAGATAATTTTTAATTACCGATTAGGATTAACTTAAAACCCATACAAAATTGTAATTATGAGTCTTTATATAATTTACATAAATTTTAGGGTGGGTCATAAAGTGGTGGGGGGTAAGCCGCCACTGGCACCATCAGAAGCGTTTGAGTTCAAATAGAAGACGCGTTCTCCGATTTCGATGTATTTTTATAATTAAAAAACAGAACTCGCGTTCAAGTGTAACGTAAATAATTATTTCACGAGTCGTCGTGGCATTCGGCGTTTTGCGTTTAATTCATTACAGTTTTTTTTATAATATTATAATATACAACTACGTGAACGAGGCAGACGATTTTTTTTCGTCAGACTCTGAGAATTTAATAAAAAATAAAACGCATAAACACTATATTATAAAATATGCTAATAGTAAACCGAGTTGAGCTTTTTCGATTCGTCGTCGTTTCGAAATTTCAAACGATTATATAAATATTACAATAATACACGGCGATAAATTGAAGAAAAAACAACAATCGATTTTAATCGACTGCTAACGCGTAAAATAAACGTGCACGAATTCGAATGACGCGTTATTTATGGATAAACAATATTGTAGACGAGATATTCGTGAATTCGGGATTGTTTTCTCGTTTTTAATAGTCGATTAAACGTTTCGGCGTTATTAAAAAAATAAAAATCGGTCGTGTCATTGAATATTTCGTGCTCGTATTTTATCCAGAAGTGTTTGACTCCTGCGAGGTATAGGACGGTAAAAGTTTACAAACGAACAACGAGACGAGTTTAAAGGATTATCGGGTTTAAAAAAAAATACCATAGTAGTCATATAAACAGCTTAAATCCTATAAAGATAATCCTCGGAGGCACCTTTAAACTTTAATGCTATATGATCCCTTCGAATCGTTCTTTGACATAAACATGCTCAGTCGTTAAATTGAAAATACGCGCCATGAGATTCGTTTTGCGTCATGACGATTATTGTTATTGTTTCGTGTGTTACTCGCCAAGAACACGCTTCTATAGACAATTCCTAAATTTATCGTTTAATATTATTCGAATAAAAAAAAAAAAAAAATTATAAATCTTATTAACGTCGTCTACGGTTCACTGCATATCGCAGTATACCATTTTTATCGGTTTTGTAGAGAAAATTCTTGTCTCAAAAGTCTTCAGAACAATACGTATTCCGAATGAATACGGAGAAAGAGAATAGCATATGTACCCTACAAATATACACATTTTAAAAGAAATTTCCAAAAACGAAACATTTATTCGTAAAAATTTAAAAGAAAAAAACGCGTATTCTAAAATTAATCGAATACAACACGTTTTTTTACATGTAGTTAAGTGCTATTTGACGTTTTAACTTCTGATCGAAGGAATTCTAAAGGGTTTGAAGTGTTTGACGTCAAACACACATGAATAAAAAATGAGATTTAGTCTTTTACAGGCTTCAACGATAATTCGGACGACTATTTCGCAGACTATCAATACACCACACTAATTATTTTCTCGTCCACTTTCTAATTCATGTGCATATTATGTTATGATCTGATAAATCGGTCTACGAAGAGTAAAAAAAAAAAATGTCTATTTGAAAATTAGTGTATTTAATAAGAACCGAAAATTCCATCAATCTCTTTCAAAGCACACTCTTCACGAGCACTAGTCCCAACGTCACTTATATGTGTCAATACATTTTTTTTTCAATTTATCTTCTTACATGCCCATTAGTCTCCGTCAGGTTTTTTTTTTTTTTTACCTCTATCACATCAGGAAATCACTTTAATTTCGCGAATTTTTTCACTCAAGAAAACAAGAAAAAAAATCATGAGGTACAGTTCAGATAAATATAAGAGAAGAGGTGGAAAAATGTTCAAATTCGTTTTTCAACTCCGGGCAAAGAATTTCGCAAAGTTTTTGAATGTCAGTCGACAAGCGAGGCGCAAAGTTTGCTGCCACGCATCTCGTTTCGAGATTTATAAATGCGTTGGTACGTAACCACACCTGCAGGGTATTCCTGTCGACTCTGTTAATCCGTGTCAATGATTCGGTCGGTTTACGAATATACTCGACAATTTCATCAGCTATTCGTCTCGTCGAATGCTCGTCGTTTGGTGATCTTCTGTTTTTCTAGTGAGAAGTGGCCGTTTTTAAAGCGAGAAAGCCACTATTGTACACACAGCTGGAGACAAACTGAAGACTGCCCACGAACACAAATCAAAGAAATCGACTGCTTTATTTTGCAATCAGACACTACTAAGTATTGCCAATTTTTCAGTACAATATTCCATTTACTAAACAATAATTTGGAATACGTATTTTTAATTTGCAATTTATTCGAATTACTTTACAACAGTTGGTCCAATTATGTTATGGTTATATTCCATTTTTGCCCCGCCCCCCCTTTTGAACATCATGTATATAAGGCATTAGTGCTCGACCGACGATCAGCGCGTAAGGTACGCGCTGATCATCAGTCGTGATCGAGAGTTTAGTGCTTAGCTGGCGACACAACTCGGTCGGTCGTGTACAGTGTAAACGAGTAAACGAGTAAACGTTAAATAAACAAGTGCGTCAGCCGCCCGTAATAAAACGGGAAAAGAAATTAGTCACCAGATGGCGCTACGACACGACATAGAGGGCGTGGCAGAAAGTCGCTTATAAATAGCGGTCCGAAAACATCGGACCTCTCAGTACAGTCACGGCGGTCAGGCGTGAACAACGTAGTTCGCGTCTGACTGCGGTGTGTGTGCGTGTGTGGCGTTCGAGGATGACCCCGCTATTTATGTGCGCCTTTCCGCCACGACCTCTATGTTGTGTGGTAGCGCTATCTGGTGAGTATTTTGTTTTCCCGTTTTACTGTTATTTCGTTTACGTTTCACGAACCTTGTTCTTCCTTTTTCTACATCGGCATTTCGTCTCGGTACATTAATAGATCTTTCTTCGTGGTTATTACTCGTCGATGTGAACATTTCATTGGCAAATGGTGTTGGCTCCATTTTCGCCCCTCCTCTCCCCTTGAACAGCGTGTACAACCGCCACTGAACCGAATCGATTGTTTAGACTTTCGCGCGTATTATACGACAAAACCAAAAACATATTGGCGATTTAACGACGTTCTAAATATTCCTCCGAATACTCGAGATAGGTAAATATTTCCGGCCGAGTTTGACGGCGATATATTTGCGCCGTTATCGCGCAGAAAATACGAGGAGGAAGTTCGTATAATAACGTATTACACGAAGTCACACTGGGCCGGGCCGGTGTGTATTAAACGCACGGAGGCACACACGCGGCAGTTTCGATTTGTTTGTCTTAATATACGCACCAGTCGAAAGTTTCCGACGTTTACTTTTTACCCATTGATCAGATTAAAACATATTATAACACTCCTCGCTGTTGTTCTTCTATAGGCATATATTTTCGATGAATACATAACGGAACGTCGACTCTTGCACCGCCGTAAAGTTTCGTGTATAGAACACAATATAGTTACGTACACTGCAGTGTATATATATATTATTATTATTATTGTTGTTGTTGTATACGCTCACGCGTCATGACGGTGTATGTAAAACGAAATTCGTGGCAAAGGCAAACGTATTAATATAATGCGGCGACGCGATCTCCTAGTCATCCTCGTTCATCGCCTCGTCGCACTGTGACAGCGAAAGAAGAAGTCTTGCTGTGCGTACATAATGTTATTGTTATTGTTAAGACACGGACTTTAATGTCCAGGAAAAAATTCCGCAATTTCAACGATAAAAAAAAAAAGGAAGAAAACTACGATTTGATATATTGAAAAATAAAATGTTTATAAAATGGACAACCGTCGGACGGACGGTTTAATTTTTCGCGATACGGACACAATGGTACAAAGTGTTGTAGTCGGAAAAGTCCATTCGATTTGTTAAATCGATTTATTTGGATTTTTATTATCGACGAATGTTATATAACGTCCTTTCCTAGATGTCGTTCTTCTCTCCCCTACTCCTATTCTCTAAACGACTTCCTAGTCAATCACGTCACACCATTATTAAATTTTTTACACTCAGACTCTTTCATTTGAATTCCATATCAATAATACGGTCGGTAAAGCCATTAAATTCCTAGGTATTATTGGTACTTTCTATTTTAAAATACGAAAAGATGGTTTGGCATCCTCACCTGAAACGAGTAGAAATAGATATATTTTTGCCTTTCTCTTAAATATCAATCATCCGCAGCGCACGATTATTCCGCCCTCGAAATTCCTACCTTATAGCCTCCTCCGGTCGAAAGCCGAACTTTCTACCGTCACGTCCCTTCTCAACGACTATCTCTTGATGCACCCGATCTCCATATTCTTCTATTTTCTTCCGCGTCCACTCCTTTTAAATCGTCCCCTTTATGAACTTCCACACACGACCGGCATACCGCATGTACGTGGGCACAATCGTCCTTTACACTGTTACTGAACCTCAGTCAGGCCTGATCTCACTAACCCGTTATTAGTCATTGAGTTTACTGTACTGCCACTGGGTTTTATATACCCGTTGTAATTCGAACTGAATTAATGCCCCCGGCTTAGGCGTGAAAAATAAATAAAATCGAAGAATTTTTTTATAAAAATCTAAAGCATAGCTGCGCGGTTTTCCGGAATCAGAGCGCTTTCCGTTTCTCACTGTAGTGTTTCGGAGATATCATGTGAATATCGCGTGTCGTCGTCTCTTACAATTATAAATTGGTCGCCACGTACGCGCACAAAGGCAGCGTTATAGTTATTATTACCTTAGGGGTGGGAGCTGGTCTCGTCGCTAAATCAACGGAAACTTATTGTTGCGCCGTTTCGAGTATTGTATATATGTATATATACAACATACAATATACATTAAATTATATTGTATATTATACGAGCCGTAGTCACACACACACACACACACACACACACACACAGTTTCCACGGCTGTTTTGTACGACCCTTTCGACGACGGCTCACTACTATACGTACACATTATTCACACGTGTTTCTCGCCCCGACCCGGTGCGTTTTTCCTGTAGCGCACACGTTCCCGCACCCGTCGCCGTCTCGTCGTTTTTACACATTTTTTTCTTCCGCCCCGTCCCTTTCCGAAAGGACGACACCGTCCCCTCGCGCTCTATTTTCATTTTTTTTTTTTTTTATTACGCGCCCTGTAACCAACACGCGCCAGACTTGGATGAAATATTTTTTTTTTAAATATTTGGAATACACATTCGCCGAAGTATTCGGGGAAAAGTATTTTTTCGATAATATAAATTGTAGTGTTTCCCGCAGGTTGTACATATAATAATTATTCGGTTTATTATACTTTAGCTGGTTTTTTAGTTTAATCTTGTAGCTTAAGGACTCAATACATTTTACTGATATAATTTATTTGTTAGTTTGGTTATTTGTTTTGTTTTGTTGTTGTAATTATTATTTGGTTTGTAGATTTAGATAATTGTTGAGATTTAATGCGGTATCACAAAATTTCTTTTGAATAAAAAAAAAAAAAAAAAATGTAGTGGTTATATAATATATAATCGAATTATAATATGACGTATTCGAAGGGGTTCAATAATAGTTTTTTTTTCTTTTTTAATTCCGCGTTTTATAAACTAACTGGTGTGGATCAACGGCACCGATTAGTTGTTATAAAATGTATTATAATAATATTACAGTGTAATCGAATACGCTGTTTTAACGCTGAATACCGTGATTATTTGATTTTTTTCCCCGATATCGGATTTCACGAGTTACGAAACATTCAGTTCGATAAAATTCGAAACTTTAATAATATTCACTTGTATACGCATAGATTCCATTTCATTTAAACCGTTTTAATTAATCGACGGTTCGTGCGATTACAATTAAATTATACGACTGTGCGTTGTACATTATTTCGCCAAATTTTATTGTCAATTGTCGTGTATCTGTTTGGTTCGTTTCTTCGACGACTTCGGGATAATTTTACATATACGTAGCCAGAGGCGAATTTACGGGGGGGAGGGGAATGGGAAAAATCCCCCCCCCCAAAAAAAAATTAATAAGACAAAAACAAAGTCATCGACTTTTTCTGTACTTTTCCGACTTTTGGAAAAAATTTCCCTCCCCCCTCCCAAAAAAAAATCAACTCTTAGATCCGCCTGCACTGTACGTAGCCGATGTATAAAAATACAGGCGCGCACGCGAAAAAAAAAAAATAGATTTATTATTTTAATACCTTTTTTTACTCGATAAAATTTACACAATTATTCTTTTTATTTAAATTCGAAATTACAACACGACGCGTAAATCACTCGTGACCGAATAATAATTGTGAATTTCAAAGTTGGACGCGTATCGTCCACGATTGTAATAACACAGTATACGCACGCGTTTACTTTTTACTTATTTATATACGAACGAAATCGACGTCGTATTATTTGTGATAGTGTAATCAGTGGATTTCGGCGTTCGGGAAGCCGGAAAATTTCCGGACAGGCCGGTTTTTACTATAAGACCCGTCATGAAAGGCCGCGCGAAATATTAATATTGTACAAACAGTCCATTACGCAGTCGACTTATACCCGCGAAAATAACGGTTTCAGTACGCGTATTGAACGAGTGTAAACGCAGTGATGCTTCGTGTGCCGATTTTTGAACTTTTTAAAATAACGGCAAAAAAAAAAACGTTTTATTCGATCGCATATTGCAGCTTCGACAACGCGTAAAAAGTTTGAAAAATAACAATTTCAATCGATTGTTGCGGACAATTTTACGTGCGTATTATGAGTACGAGAATCGTTTTACTTAAAAATAATAAATGATGGTGTATTTATTTCGTCGTATTATTATACGCAGAGCCGGATTAAGGGGGGGGGGCTAAGAGGGCTATAGCCCGGGGCCGCCTAAGGAATAGGGGCCCCAAAATAATTTTGGGACTATCATTTGTGTTTCCAAATTTAAAGGCAGGGTTGAAGGTCGGATTGGTTAAAAAAGGCCTACCGTGCAAATTATAGTTTTAAAGGCCCACCAAACCAAAAAAAAAAATTTGCTCGCTACGCTCGTTCATTATATACCATAATATAATTTATAATGAATGTATTATAAATAAAAAAACTCCTTCAACTAAAAGTACGACTTTAACAAACAAGCTACACCTATTCATGAAGTAATATCAGTTTCGCAGTTTACGAGTATTAACGCTTCAAGAAGATCTTGGCCCATAAGTGATCTTAAACGCTTCAATAAAATAATATTTAATCAATCTGATTAATATTTAGAGGGCCCAATGTCCTAAACTTTTTTTTCGTTGCATCACTAAATACAAATATAAACGTGCATACACGTAAGAATTTTTTTGTCGTTGTAAAATTAGGGCCTCCAGATTGAGTTAGCCCAGGGCTATTTTTCCATTAATCCGGCTCTGACTATACGTATACTACTTAAAAACGACCTGAAAAAAATCCTCGAACGCGCCCTGAAAATGGCCGCTCCAAAAAAAAAGGTTCTCCGTTAGGATAGCGTGTACTCGAAACAAAACGAAAAACCGTGCAATAACATTCGTCGGGGATTATCGTATGGTTTATGAGCGGGAAAATGTTTTCGGGGAAAATATAAGGACGCCGGAGGGCCGGGAAACAGCTGTTTCCTCCGTCCGAACGTATCGCGTGTCCAATAAATGGAGGGTCGCGTCCAATAAAACGGACCTTTGCCGTCCCTGTTGCCCACGTCATTAAATCGCACGGTGTGATTGATGTAGACGCGGCACACTGTGCTGCACGTTTCGCGCGCGCACCGGACGTTGATTAACACGGCTGTTAACGACGGTGGCACGTTACCCGGTGGTGGTGTCTAGTAACTCTCGCGCTCTCCGTATACACAGAAAACAGATTTCCCATACCGGTCATAACTCATAACGCTTTGATCCATTCAATTCGACACCCGTCCGAAGCAACGCGGCTTTACACCGCAGTTATTTACCCCTCATCAGTGGCGTGCCCAGGAATTTTCAATGGGGGGAGGGGATGTTATAAGTAAATAGTAATAATACATTTTGAATTTTAATGAATTGTCATGGTAAAGGTTTCAAGCTCTCCGAAACCGTTTTTAGCTTATAACTGTGTAAATTGTTCTATAATTGAAATTAATTTAAATTATAACACACGAATACCAAGTTGTTTAATTAACGTAACGTATGTTATGTATAGTTAATTTTTATTGTCATAACTAATAACTTTTTGCTAATAACTAATGAAAAATATATAAGTAATGACTCTAAAACAGCTCTTATAACTATAATAAGTTGTTTTCTGTAGGTCGGAAAAAAAGACAATGGGGGGGAGGCATAACCCCTAACCTTCTCCCACCTGAGCACGCCACTGCCCCTCATCTTGCACGTGCACCGCCACCGAAATATCCGCGTCGAAATGTCTTCCGCGTTTGACAGAGTTTTGTTTTGCAGTGCGCAGTGCGGCATTACCCGTGCGTTGGACAGGCTTGGGCCTGTTCCAGGGGAGTTTGGCCTTTCTTCTGGAGTCTGATTCGATTTTGTTCTCTTGGCTGTTAAGTTACCGGCTTCACTTTTCAAGCGTTTTTGCTCGCTTGTCCAGTCAAAGTATCTGCTAGAGTTGTTCGTGTGTTTACACAGTTTTTCGACTGATTTCTTTTTGTCTTTTATATAATATTGATTCCCTCGTTGTTTGGAGAGTTTCGCTGAATTCCATACATGTGATTTCGTTACTTACGAAGAATTCGTATTCATTCCGAGAGTAATGGTTTGCGGTTTCTCTCCAGTGCGTTCCGTCTGGTTTCCGAAATGTTGACTCCCCAAAGTGGAGCCGCGCAAGTTAATACGGGTTACATTTTTTTTAGACACATAATTTGGTGCTGTGTTATTAAAGGGGACTTCTTTCGGATAGAGCGTTGCTCCGGCCACCTTAGTAGCTTTAGTTGCTGCAGTACAGTTGAATCGCGCTTTGAAGTTAGTTGCCCGTCTATCTGGATTCCAAGGTATTTTATACTGTATGCTACCACTTGATCGGTGTCCCGTGAATTTTGATTTCAGGCGTGTCTACGAGTCGTTTTGTTCGAGAACAGATGTTGGTTTTTAGTGCATTTATCGTGATTTTCCATGTTTTCTATCACAGGGAACTATATGAGGCGTATAACTTTTTACAGGTTGCGCACTTGTGTCGGTAACGCTCGACACGTACAACAGTGAGTCGTCCGCGAATAATGGAATTTCGGTGTTGAGGCAGGTCATTAATGACAAATGAAAAAT
The DNA here is from genome assembly GCA_032441835.1 of Slavum lentiscoides. Classification (NCBI taxonomy): domain Eukaryota; kingdom Metazoa; phylum Arthropoda; class Insecta; order Hemiptera; family Aphididae; genus Slavum; species Slavum lentiscoides. The sequence goes on along the minus strand of CM063714.1, from coordinate 1,264,048 downwards.
AGCTGCGGGAAAGACGGGATTCGTGAGGCACGTCTATTTTTCTGGAGCTCGTCGCCTACTCGCACGAGGAAGTTGGTTTTGTTTTGTGTAAAGTTTTGTTATTATATTAACGGGATTTTTCATCAGTGTCCGCATACACACATAGTAATAATAATCCGAAAGAAACTTCCAGTCGCTACGTGGGTATGATAACGACGACGCGACGCAATATAACGGGCCCGCGCATTAACAAACGAAATATGTTTCCTGTAGTATTACACGACGATTCGAAGGCAAGCGAAAAACGTTTATGTCCCGCGAGAGTTACCTACAATACGTTCGAAATTCAAATATTTCGAATACACGCGATTTCCATTATCCGGTGCGCGATGTGTTTAAACGATATTGTACACGGTTTTCGAATTTTTACAACCGCCCTTTTGATTTCGATTATACGTTTTCCGCTCTATACACGAGATTATTTATGTTTTTTTGAAATTATTATATTATTTTTTGTCGTTTTGTTTCCGTTTCTGTAGTTGTGTGTTTCCATCATTTTCTATAACATCTTCACTATATAGTGGACGAAAATCTGACAATACCTAACCGTGTCGTTCGCCGCAGTGGAGACGTGACCAACATGTGATCTAAATCGCGTAAATGCCCATGCAGTAGCTTTGACTCGAATTTTTTCTTGTGAACTGTAAAACTCTTTGAATCTTAAGAACGGATTCTTCCCTACACCTCGCAATGTTGAACTAAGAGGGGGGGGGTCTGTATTTGCGTATATTCGTCCGGCAAACACTAATTATCCAATAAATAAAAACAGAAAAATCTTCTTCACCCTTCGCCACTATTCCAACTATTTGGGGTCGTGTAAACAAAAACAGAAAAATACTTTTATAACACATACCGCGGATGTCAGTCGAAGTTTCCGTTGATTACTTATTATAACTTATATTTTCACGTTATTTTTGTATATGAATTACTTTTTTTTTTATCGAGGAAAAAAAATTATTTTGCGATTTCACCTATATATAGGTTTTCAGCAAGTAAGATTTCCATTTAAATTTTTACTCGAATATAACACGGTTTTAAAATCGCAACACTATTTTATATAGTTTTATGCCGTGAAAATTCTCATTAACGATTAACATTTCTATAGTGAGCGAACATTGTTAAATTACGATGATTAATCACTGTTTTAGAATTTAAAAAAAAAAGGACGACTCTTTTATAAGGCGTATTATATAGATCCGGATGAGGAGTTGCCGATACGGCTATTGAAAACAAAACTTTAGCATCACGCGTATAATCTCAATTGATATATATGGCTGAATTGAGACCGGTATACGCTTATAGTATACCGAGCGGTTAATTATCCCCGTTTCGACGAATAGGAGAAATAATTACTCGCTCGAATTATTTGTTATCGATTCGTTAAAGCGCGTTCGGATAATAATACTTGTAATGAATACACAAGCGTCAAACTTGTTTCAATTTGAAAGGACATACGCTTTTACCCCTCGACAGTTTAAAATATAAAACATAATTATTTTACAGAATAATATTGTATTGCAACCAGAATCATTTAAACATTATACTATATCGAATTAATTATAATTCCACCCAGTTATAATACCCAATAAAAATATTATCGTGGGGACTTGAGCACGACCCTTGAATTTGTCAATTAGCCGCCACTGCAGCCTGTAAGAAGTCTGTGCATTGTGCAATTCATGTATAATGTATAATGATAATAGCAGACTGTAAAATTACAGCAGTATATACGATAAGGCGGGACAAATTAATGATTTTTTTTTTTTTATGTAACTAAGTAAACAATTTTTTTTTTAAATACGTTAATAATCAAAGTTGAAAACAAAAATTCAAATTTATCAATTAATTTATAAATAACGAAATATTACTATTATTTGAACACAAGTTAAATTCTTTTTTATTATTTACTTATTTGCTATTAAAATATGTAAAATTATGTAATTAGATATTACGTTAGTTGTAAAAATTTTTTTTTTGGGGTGGGGCGTCAAATATTATTGCCCTAGGACGTTATTGGTGGTAAGGACAGCACTGCTTATTACACTTATTACTTCGTTTTCATCACTGATCCCGGCTGCAGTCATTCTTAAATAGCTGTTTGTATACTACATTAACTCCGCCCACACATTTTATATTTCAATGTTTATTCTATTTTACCGTTATTGCATCGTTATATACAATTGTTTAATACAGTGTCTCCTGATTACAGCACGTCCTGAAAATGTTTATGATTCCATAACACGTCATATTTAACGGACGGTGATTGCGAAAAACAAAACACTCTCGGGGGGTGACGGTGAGCGAAAAAAAACGAATTTCTGAAAATCTCATCGAAATCGTCGCGGTGCAGGTTTCCGAGTTTTGCCATTAAACGACACGTTGAACTCTTTAACGTCAAACGCGCGCGGTCGTTATAATATAAGCGACTCGGCCACAGCGAGTGGTATACGCGATTTGTTTGTTTATTTTTTTTTTTTGTTGTCTGTTTTTTTCGGTTTAAGCCCGGCGCTCGGCTGCGGATTACGCGCATTAATTACACGGGAACGTTGGAACGCGCGCAGCTATTACCCGGAAGGTCTCCGGAGACGACCTGCGCGATGACTATATACCTATAAGTGTATAAGCCGCGCGCGCGGACCGCTGCAGGCGGTGAAAAAAAAAAAAGAAAAAGACCTATTAAAAATGTATGAATTCCATTTTGTAATGCGCGTAGGTACTACAGTGCTGCTGCTATAATAACGCGTTCATTGTGCTTAAAATCTTGTCCGGGGCACATAACACATCATGTAGGTAAGTATACGCGTATATATATATATATATATATACTTGTGAAACGTACCGTGTAACGAACTCGGTCGTTTTCTCCAAACGACCAGAAAATGTCGTCGTTTCCTCGCTGTGTATATTATATAGGTAGTGAAAAATAATACCGCGGTTATACGCGTACGCGGTACCTCGTTCGCGTGTACGAGGCGAAGAGAGTGTATTTCCGTCCAATTTTCGGGATGAGAATTAAAAAAAAAAAACCTCCCTCGTCCGCCACGTAATATATTCCGAAACGAATAAATTCGATTTAAAAACAACGTTTACAACAACAAAAAAAAAAAAAAAGTTTATACTTTAATCTAAAATGTTTTTCAGGAGTTTTTTTTTTTTTTTGTTTTTCGTTGATATTATTGTAATTCTCACTATACGAGTGTGCAGAACGCGGCGAAGAAAGATTATAATGTAAAAAAAAAAAAACGAAATAATAAATTAACGTGCGGTTAATGCGCGAAAAGAAAGAGTATTCAAAACGTTATGTTTGACGAACAAATGGAGTATATTATACAGAATAATTTCCAAACAACGCGTTTTGGAATATTTGCTCGCAGTGCCGTAGCCAGGATTTTTTTTTTTCGGCTTAAGTTTTGATGGCCAATAAGGACAACAGATTAAGTTCGCGCTGTATACATTTATCGTATAATATTATCGAATCAATGCTGTTTAGACTATAGGCTTCGTTATTTGTACTTATCGCTTATCACGATTATCTATAAATGTGTTAAAAATATATAAGTCGTATCGTTTTTATCACCATAGTACGGTTAATGATTTTCTAAACTGGTTTAATAAAATTACTGTCGTCTGACGTTTCGGGAGAAGACGGGGGCGGGGGGGGCTTGAAATGTTTTGACGATTTCCCGCCGAAAAATTGTTTAAATATTCTATCAGAACCTTCAATTTCTGATCTTATAAAATAATAACTCGAAACTCTGAAGAAAAACCCGAATGGAAAATCGGAAACGAGATGAGGAAAATCGAAAAGAATTAAGAAAAATTATTGAAGATAATAAACATCGATTTGATCGACTAGAAGAACAATTCCATACCATGAATAACCGATTTGTCAATATTGATACTCAAGTAAATAAATTAGAAAAAAATATTGTTGTCTTAAATCAAGGTCATACCGACCAACAAATTATTAATAATCGTACAAATGAAACGATTATTAATCTAACTGCTGATGTTGAAGCACTTAAGGAAACAGTAAAACGTCTAGATTTAAATGGAGCTACATCGTCAACAATTAATCCCATTTTCAACCGACTTCCAATTCCACTAGCACAAACAATGATGTTCATCGTTCAATAAATCCAATACCCGCACATACCACTATGTTGTCGTCATTAAGTCAAACAGAACGATTTGTGGATGTTGTAGATGAATTCAACGGAAAACGCCAAGACCTTCATCCGGAGAAATTTCTGTGTCAACTCGATCAATATTTTCAATATAACTGCCAATCCGAAGGACAACGTGTTGATTTATTCCAACGTCGTTTAACTGGAAGTCCGCGTGTCTGGTTTGATTCCTTGATGCCGGTGCCGACTACGTACGGAGAACTCAAGGAACTTTTTCGTCAACAGTTTTGGTCATTAGCAACACAGCGAAAGATTAGAAATGAAATTTTTCGACCTTTTCAATATAAGTCATCTGTTGGTATTGCTAACCACGCTATGGAATGGATTGCAAAAGCAAAATATCTTACACCTTCTATTGATCAGTTTGATTTAGTAGGTGTGATAATTCAACACTATCCATCTACATTAGGTATGGCCATCCGAGGGCGAAGTCCCCGCTCCACTAATGAATTATTGTCCATCCTAACAGAGTTTGAAGAATCAACTTCATTCTGTGATACACCGAATTATCGTACACACGAAAACTCTACAGCTCCGCCAGGACCCAATGATAATCGTCCATGGAAGAGGTCAAGGGTATCGCGGTGGTTACAATAATCGTTCATCACAACTAAACCAACCTGCCAATTCCGTACCAAATCCAGTTCATCAGATCAACACCTCAGGAAACGCCGTGACGAAGCCTCGCAATTAATTAATTGTACTACGCCACCACTTACATCTAATATTACTGAGTTCAATACCGATAAACGTCCAGAACTCGAACTTTCTATTTATAATGTATCATTTAACGCTCTCTTAGATTCAGGCGCATCTGTATCAGCTATGTCTGAACAAACATATGCATCTATTAAACGTATCGACCGAAGACGTTTACCAGTAAAAAATTACAATTTGTACTTGCGATCCACGCATTACTGGAAAATATAACGTACTATACCGGGATGGCGAACCTATTGTCTATGATAAACGCGTGTCAAATTAGTACTTGCGATCCACGCATTACTGGAAAATATAACGTACTATACCGGGGATGGCGAACCTATTGATAAACGCGTGTCAAATTAAAATTTTTGGTTTGATTTTATTTGCCTCGCGTGTCAGAAACTTTGCTGACCTTTTTTTTTTTTTTTGTTGTTGTTTAAATAACAATTAATTACACGTATGAACAGAATTTTATTTGTTGTTACATTTAAACTTTACATTATTTACACTATTACATATTAATATAAACACATCGTTTTAAACAATAAAGTAAAAATATGTTTTAATAATTATTACAAAAATTAGTTTTTAATGAGAAATCTGTTGCTGCATTCTTCCAGCTAATGAATCAATCCCGGGATTGTAATTAGTCGATTTCAATTGAATACATATTATGCTGCACTGATATCCGTTCCAAGACGATTTCTTAATGCCGATTTAATTAAATTCATGGAGGAAAATAGCTGCTGGCACGTACATGTAGAACCAAATATATTGGTCAATATTGAAAGTGCTAATTTTTTCGTAGAAGAAAATGAATTTATCTTAATTTATCTTAAATTATCAATTTTTTTTTTTTTGAAAGTGAAGTAAAAATTATGAATTATATGAATCACTCTGTGACACGCGTGACATAGGTTCGCCATCCCTGTACCATACTGTCTCGTATTACAATCATTTTGTTTTCCAATAACAATCCGTATATAAACTACTTACTTCAATATATATATATATTTTATGTAAAGTACTCACATAATATCGCTACGATTAACGAATGTAAAATATTTCGAAAAATTCAACGTATCTTTGTACAACACTATATTATAAATACCAAAACGAAGTGATCGAAAACCGCGGTGCAAGCACGTTCGTGGTTTATGAATGCGTGTTTTAAACGTTCTTCTATGTGCTCTGATAACGACGTCAACCGAAAAACACGTACAATTTTTAACGAGATTATATCACAATATAGAGATTATTACTTTTTTTTTTTTTCGAGTTTGTTTAAAAATATTTTGATTTCGTGTAGGCCGCTCGTGTCTTTTTTCTCGACAGTTTTATGCGACGCGTGTTATCTGGATATTAATCCAAAAACGACGTTTTTTTAAAAATATATATTTTATTTTTTTTTGTTCCGTTCCTGCACGCAACGTTTCGAACACATAAATTGTAGAAAAAAAAAACAATTTTTTTTTTTGTGAATTTCGGCCTGAATCAGCGTATAACAATCGATTGGTATTTTGTTACGCGTACAATTGTTTATATTGATTTGATAACGATATCCGGCAACTTGCAGTCTCGTCATCTACCCGTTCTTTTTTTTCGGTTTATTATTATTCATAAATATTTATTATCGTATTAAATACAAAAATTATCCGTGTTCAAACGAACACGAAGTCAATATTACCGATTTTTTTTTTCCTCGCAATTTTGAACTGCAGTCGAGCGAATTGCTGAGGGGAAAAAACCCGAAAAACGTGTTAAATAAAATGTATGCCATATATAAAATATATAGGTACGATTTGCTCTATAGTCTTCAACCTAACCCGACCGAGCACTATTCCGCTACACGCGCAAGATCTAAAAAATAAACAGAACGCATTTTCTCACACGGATCGGTCCAAGACCGTAGCCAACATAAAGTTTTCAGGGAGGGGGGGGGCTGAGAATATAAATATGAAATAAAATAAAAATAATATTAGAATATTAGAATATAAATCATTGAATTTTATTTTAAGAAAAAAATTTCGGGCGGGGGGTCTGAACCCTAAAACCCTCCGCCCTTAGATCAGTATTTGTATAACATCATAATGTCTGAAAAAAAAAAAAACGTTTTGTACGCCACACAAATGCTATATCGATTTGAAAAATCCTTGTTGATTGTTAATACAAAAATTTTGTCACAAAAATTGTCTGGAACATGGACGTATTTAAAAACAATTTCCAACAGTTTCGTTATATGCAGACGACGGAACGACTCGCGTAACGTCACCTCGATAGGTATTCGTTCTGATTACACTACGGGTGGTAATTTAACGAAACAACACCAGAGAGGTTTGGCTTCCCGAAAACACCGTCTCGGATACGCGTAAATAATCGTTAAACAGGTTATCCATCTGTTTATACGCGGAACGCGTATAGAAAGGAAAATTTTATTCGAGCCCGTTCTGTGATAAAACACTAATAAAATTCTCTGGACAAAAAAAACAACGCTGTTCGATCGTGTTAAAACGCACATGCACAATATATATATATATATATGCATCATACAGCATACGACGATATATTATATTATTTAAGATTCTGGGTACAGAATTGGCACTAAAATACCGTTAAAACGGTTTCCCGAACGGTTATGTCTCGCCAACCGTTAATCATAAATCCATTTTGCCTTTGGCCCAACGCCACTGCCCATCAATTGTTTGGCAGAATTGTTTCTCGAGATTTACACACACACACACATATTATTATTATAATATTCTATACGCGGGTACGTTTATTAATAATATCCTCGCCGCAGTTTGACCGCCATCGTCATCGTCCATCGCATAATCAGTTTGTACGAAACCCCTGCGGCCCGTGGCATTTTTTTTTTTTTTTTAATAATAAATATACGCCATATACGTAAATCTGATAATCAGTTATTTAATATTAAACCTACCGTCAATTTATTCAATTCGTTACTACAAAACAATTTGATGTTCGAGCAAAAGGCAATAAGGAATTCAGCTCCGCATCAGAGATGAAAACTTCTGAATTCACTTTTGCCATGTCAGTTTTAGATCCTGTTCATTCTTCTGCAGCATTGAAAACAAGTGCTTTTCTACACTGCGGGGCATCAGACTTAAACGTATTGACTGCTGCTATAGGAGTCGTCGAGTCATTAAAAAAAAGTTCCTCGTTTCTATGAGAAATACCGAAATCGTTTTCACACAAATATTTTCACTAAAAAATAAAAAAAACCGTTGAAAAGTGTCAAAATTACGAGATTGAAATTCCAGAATTGAAACAATGAAATTGACTGTTCGAATACACACAATACGCTATACGTCTTCAAAAGAAGAATAAACGGAGATTTCTGCGTATACTCTACAAAATCGGACCATAAAATTAGTGGAATTAATATTATATTCAATCGGGAACACAATGAATATGATTCGAAGTGTTGGAAATATATTAATTTTAATTATAAACAGCGATGACAGAATCCAACTATGGAACGCAAACCATGTTTTGTAATGTCGTCAAAGCATTGGACACGTTTTGTGATAGTTACAGCCCGGCTGTTGTAACGCGCTGTTCTTGCGAACGAATATTTTCCAAGGTCAGTAATGTGAAAACCGATTTAAGCAGTACCATGACACAGGATCGCTTGGACGGCGTGCTTACAATATTCGTCGGGCAAGTCAATCAGCATATAATATAAATATTGAAGACGTATGTAATTGATACTTTCAAAAGCCTTACTCCCGTGGACGGATGAACGGAGTTGTTGCGTAAACAGTGATGTAAATAAACATTTTTTTAAAATATAAATCGAGTTATAATAATTTTTTTTCGATATTATTATTATTATTATTTAGTTCAAGAACCTTTCGTTCAGACATTTTTGATGTGATTCTGCTCCCCTGCGGACAAAGTCTACTACGCACGCCTATGTAAGAAACGCGTTATAATCCGCAAGAAAACATTTAATACAGAATAAATAGAGACGACCGCGAACCCGCGGAGCGTCCTCGAAAGTGTAAACGGGAGGGGTGAAAGGATTGTGAAAACTTTTGGGTTTATTCGAGAGAACGCCACTGGGACTTATCGCTTATGAAGTTTGAACGGTTCATAATATAAACGTCCGTTATAATATAAACGCGATGTTCGTCACCGCTGTGCTTCACACTTTTCACTCCCCCTCCCTCCCCCCCCAAAAAACGGGGTTGCTCACTTTGTTTTTCTTTTTAATGTCGAGAAATTTAAACGATAACAATATGATTATTGCGCGTCTATCGAATAAAACCGATAATAAAAACCAATGGCTCGGTATATGTTTACAGTAAAAAAAAAAAACGATCGGAACGTTAAATATTATTACGGTTGTAAAGTCAGAATTAAGTGTGTCGTAAATCGGTTTGATTTTTAGAGGTCGCAAAAATAACCGAAGACCAGTATAAAATATCAAATCCATACACCGCAAGGACAATACAAATTGACGAAACACGTATAAATGTATTTCACGTATCGTTGGTGCTCGTTGTGTGAGATGAATTTAATCGCGTATATTGTATTAAAAACGTGTCTAAAAATAAAATGTTTTGTTTTGAAAAATTGAAAAAAAAAAACGGAACGAATTAATATAGATTCCAGTGGATTCGTGGTTTTAATGTGGGGTGCACCTGCAAACACTCGATTCGTTTCGACCGATTATATGGTTTATACAATTTTTTTGATGATAATTTTATCTATACAATTTATCACGGTAATTTAAAATCATTTATTATTATTATAATTATTATTATTGGAGACTCGCGCACGCGCTACGTGCGTATGAGAATTGAAAAAAAAGTATCCAAGTACTTTTATTTCAATAAAATTTTTCCCGAATACGTCAGAGTGTAGAAAACTTGCAATGCAGTACACGGTATAATGTCTATATCGTAGAGCCTTTTCGCTATCAAACAAAGTATAGGTAACTTTGGAAAACTTTCATATCACGCGATACTGAAATAAAAAAGATTTTTTTTTATTTTTCGAAACACCGCGTATCCTTTTCTGGATCCCGTTCGAAAATAAAGTAAAAAACAAAACGTTAAACGTCGGATAAAAAAAAAAAATGCGTTTTCGATAAACGATTTTGTAGAACGTATTCATAAAATTTTAATAAACAGCGCGAGTAAAGAATAATTTCTATAACTTATATTCCGGAATTTTTTTTCCCCTCCCCCGTGTCGTTTAAATAATGCACGCCGTATTCAATATAAATAATACACCTGCGATATTATATTATTTTGCGTCGCTAAAACGATAAATATTTCCTCTTTTTTTTTTAATATATATATCTTATCTATAGGATAGACGTATTTACTCGTCGTGTTTTTACCAACACGCTCTGTATTAACGAAAACGCGGCGGTATCGGTGTTGAATTATTCAACACTGTATACATACATGTTATACGCATATTACAGTGAAACCAGAACGAAACGAAATTGAAAAATTCGATGTAGTCGAGTGAAATGTATGTGCATAAATCATAAACGACTATATTATATGAGATGCGATTCAACGTGGTGTATAATCGAATTCGAGCACACGCGGCGCGATACGGTCCGTTAATTAAACCCTATAAGGAAACTGCTGTAACCGTAGCCGTATAAGTATTTCTCCGAGTCCCGAAGCGGTTTTTTTTTCTCTGTTCTGTTCCCACAGTAAATCGTAGAAACACTGGACGGACGATAGAGATTTTAAAATTAGCGTCGTGTAGAAAAGTTCGGAGATATCCTACTAAAAAAATTACTTGAAAATTTCAATGTCCTCAATATCGATCATCTATAAAATCCCCTATAAAACGCGAAGTCAGCACTGGAGCTGTAATAACTTAAAACGGTAAAAAAAATGTACCGGCTGCCTCGAGGTATACGTGTTCGTAGCTAGGCGTAACATAACCCATACTGCCTAGTGATACGTTCAACATGTCTTTATCCGTTTTCAAAAAACACATTACCCCTAACACTGGCTAATATTCTCATAAGATGAATATATAAACCAATTAAAGCAAAAACTATACGCCGTGTTCAAACGCCTAAACAGTTTTTTCTTTTATTTCCACGCGTTTTAAAAAAAAAAAACGTCGTTTAATTTGCGCTTGTGAAATTTCACGTGTATTTCTTAACAACAATATTGTAAGAAATATACAGCTCCTGGGCCTCCGCACGAGTTTCCACTCAGTGAGGCTCAGTACAATGTCTTTCTTTGATATCGAATAAAAACAAAAAAAAAACTTTTAACGAGACCGAATTTCCAGTGAAATTCAACATTTTCCCCGAACATTTTACGAAACGTTTCCAATTTTGTACAAACGAATAAAACGAATTTGAATTTTTTTTCTCGTGTGTACATTTTAAACGCGACGATTCCGATGTGAGATCTCGACGATTCACTCTGTTACACGGTATCAGTTATATTACAATACGTTCGCACGTTTATCGGTCACTATAATATTTCCATCTGTCACCAAAGTGTTTATACATATAGTAGCGTTGACACGACGACGTGTCATATTTAATATTATTGACAGTGTTTATTATTTTTTTTTAATTATTTATGTAATTTTTTTTTTTCAATTAATAATAATCTATTATTCGCACAAATAATTTATTTTGGTCTTGTGAGAAAATTTCGAATCGCCGTTTTATACTATGACAGACGTTTCATTTAAAAAACTGTACAGAATAAGAATATAAACTAATCCGTTCGTAATGAATTTTATCGTTTATAATAATTTTTTACATTTAAAAATAATAATAATAGTTATTGACATAACGATTGTCGATATCGTATTTACAAAAAAAAAAAATCCAAAATTCTTCAATACATTAATTGGGTAAAGGTCAAAAAAAAAAAAATTACTTCACCAAATCGCTAATGGAAGTGTAGATGACTGAACGAGACTATACCAGAACAATAATTTGAATTATTATTAATAAAGAATTTAGGACAATATTGTTTTGCGTAAATATAATGATAATGATAAGAAATTATCTTATTCGAAAATATCATTTCAAAACTTGTCCACATAGTGTAGTACGTTTTCAAAGTCTTTAATGAAACATATTTTTTCGAATAATTCCGATCAGTTGCGTTTCTCTAAATCTGTTGAGTCCGAGTTATTTAACGGGTCAACTTTGCTAGTCGTTAAAGCGCGATTTCCTCGCTAGTACTCAACACTAAAAATATAAAACAACAATTTTTTTAAATTTTAAAATACTTTTCCTGCACAATTTTAATTAAAATTCGTTGGACCTTTTCGTGACGTTGTTTTATAACTTCCAATATTTAGACACAACTGTATTTTATATTCTACTATATACGCTTAATTAATGCAGGACCGTATTTTAAGGGGTGATTCTGGAGGGCGATTGTCCACGGGCGGCATTTTTTTTTTTACATATATTTACTTATTTTTTTTTTTTTTTAGTTGTTTCGCAATTTTAAATATTAGATATACGAATTTTGACTGTCGCTTTTTCATAATTTTTTTGAAAATATTATGACGCATTTATTTACACACATATAACGAACCTAATACACTGTCTTGTTCATAACCACGGTTATTACTATATATAAAAAATAATACTGGTTAGTACTGTATACAATTTATAAAATTCCGTAACAAATTGTAAAATAATAAAATCATATTTTTATATTCAACGTAAACGCGTAACATTTTAATAAAAATAAATAAATATAATAATACGATCCGATGATTGATCTCCTTGTGAGAGCGTAGTATAAATTCCTCGTTGCCCCTAAACAGCAAAATCTCGAATACGGCCATGTGAATTAATGATGTGCGTTCTTTATAAATGTAATTTTATATGAAATATTGCGGCCAGTGGCAATTTTATGTTTATATTTTGTTTTAATAAAAGTTTACGAATTTAGCTTTTATACGTATATTTTTAATTTACGGTAGGAAAATATAAGTTTAAAAAAAAAAAAAAGGAATTGTACGAACGAAAATAAATATTATCGTCCAAAATCGTCGTAAATTAATCTGTAACGAAAACATATCTAAAGCAAAAAAAAAAAACGAATAATAACAATAAAATTATGCGTCTGAAAAATGAATCGTTCTTTATAAATTAAATTTTATCTAATACAAAAAAAAAAAATCGTTAATTTACATATTATTCGTTTGAAAATAAATTCACGGTAATTTTTGCTAATTAAATGTTCGATATATTAAAAACCGCTCATATGTACAATATTATTATAATAGGTACGATATAAGTGTTTTTGCGGTAATAACCGCCGTAACCGTACTTTAAATCCGATCTCCGAATAAAATTCTATGTACATGTAATAATTTACGTGAAATTAAAAAAAAAAAAAAGATGGGTAGTGGGCTGCTAATATTGTGGATGTCGTTTAAGTGAATTACTTCGGTGTAATACTGCATATTATGTTGTCGGAAAACTTAAAATGAAATAAACAAAAAAATTAGGTGAATCGGGTTTGTGAAGATTTTTGAGACTATTGTTGAAGACTTATGTGTTGTGTAAAATGTCAACCTTTAAAAACAAAAATTACTCCTTTTATGATTTAAATAGCTCCAAATTGGAAGAAATTTGAAAATTGTTGAAAAGTTTTTTACGCACATATAAGATGCATTCGGAGTAAGTTCCATGACTCTGGGACTATTATTTTAATAGTTTTTTTTTTCGTGGTGCCGCGTTTAAAAACTATTGAGAAAACAGTTTTTCTTCCAATTTTTTGGAGGTTATTTTGAATAATTATGCTTACGGCGGAAACTATACTGAGAAAATCGAAAACCGTTTCAAATAAAAAGCACCGAACAGATAAAATTTGCTACCACGAAACCTAAACACATGACGAGATCATCCGAGCATTTTTTTGTATTCGAAAATTTTGTACACAGAAATAAAAAATAAATAAATAAACATCATTGTGAAAACCAAAAAGCTTATTTCTCGCTCCGCTCATAATCTAAAAACAGGGGAAGGAGAATGGGAACGCGTGCCACCCAAATGAATGACATCAGCTAGATTAGTACCGGGAACGGAAGAGGAAACTGAAATCCGGGAATTTCTTATCCTGTCTACAACAAAGGAAACAAACTGTGTCAGCGTTTCGGGATCCGACAGAGGCGACACGAAATGGGAAAAACAGTGATAAAACATCAGGTGTGTGTGAGAAAGGAAGGGGGTGCGTTCACGCGAGAAATTTACCTATAAATTACGTGCTAGAAACTGTATATTATCTACTTGAATGACGTCACGAAACAGAATTTAAAAAAATATAATTAATTTTAAAAAAAATTTGGCACCAAAAACGATTGAATCACGTGTGTCCGTTTCCTTTTTTTTATTTATTACTACCTGAGTTATCCGGCTTTGCCCTCGAACAGTTAAACTGTTCTACTATTTTATTTACATTATTACGGGTACATTTTGTATTTGTTAAATGCTGGTGTTCGGTATACCTGACTTTGTCCAGATCACGGTGCTTTTGATACAAATAATTGTAAATAGATACTGAATTACTGTAGTGTGAATTTCGAATAATTTATTTTCTTGTTTAAAATGTTTTTGGAATAGTCGTATATATGGTCCTAAGCGACCGAATCGTACTAAGAAAAAATTGTACAGAAATAATTGTTACGGCCAAGAAATGGTGACAATGGGAATCAACATATTATATTGTTTCTGGTAACCGACAAAAGTATCTTAAAAGACACCAAGAAGTCTTTACTTGACCGATGTCTTTCGGAAAGTCGTTATAATACGTTATTTCAGAAACAAAATCAGACAGATATATACAGGCGGTTTCACCAAAATTTGTTTACGCGTTAACTTTTCGTTAATTGTATTTAACAATTATTTAGTGAAAATTACGTTTCACCGAGATTCGTTAGCCTTAACGCGTTGTTAAGTCAATCACCCGAAATCAGATTGTTGAAATTTAACCGGCATTTTAAAACGACACAAATCCACTATAGTGCATTAGGTCATAATCGCCTAATATTATATTATCACTCTTAAGTTATCACATTTCGTGATAACCAACGAGAACGTTAGAATCAAGGTAACCGTTTTGGTAACCCAACTGACACTCTGTTATAATTCAACAAATAGAATTTAACAATAATAATGTAATGGTGAAACGTATACAATTTAACCGGACGTTAAATTTAAACAAATCTTTAACCAACACAGTGTTAAAGTGTATTTGACAATAGTTGGTGAAACCGGCCAACATAGTCTCAGATGAACTGCAGGAAATTCTCCATTGCCGAGTGACAGCAATTTTCGTTACTGCAGTATGCGTCCACTCATATTACATGAAAAACGTTTTGTGCACGTGTTAAAATTGTTAACGTTTAAGAGTTTGCCGTTATCGTCGAATATTTTTCAAACTATACCTAAAAAGATCCGCGTAAATTTCTCGACGAATAAAAAACACGCAGCATCTCGACATTTTCAGTGGTTCTGCACGATGCGCGACCAAGCACGAAAAGAGTAGAGATTTTATTTATATACAATTAGATAATTATGTTTATTTAAAAAAAAAAAAATACATTTTATACGGTTAACGTTTGAAAATCGAAAGTTGTCTTTTATATATGTGTGTATATTTATTTAATTTTAATTTTAAATTATCGCTAATATGCAAACGAATTTCAAACGAGTGCAGGTACGCGAGCGTAAAAACCGCGTAAAACCTTATAGCGCATATTATAATGCAAAAATGTTTAAAATTTTATTCATTTCGTTTTACTTCGAGTGACTTCAAACGTTTAAACGGAATTTTAAAAATGTTAAGTGACGTGAAAGAAAAAAAATGCGTTCTACCGAAATTCATTTGATTAGGTATGAAAACACGGAATACGAATATTTTAGTCATTTTATTCCGTTTGTTGCAGTGATCGCGCACAAAATCGTCTATTAACTGCAGATACTAACCGAGACGACGTATATATAAAAAAAAATAATAATAATAATAATAATCTATTTTACAGTAAATAAATATAATATAACGAATAAAGGCGTGTACGAGATTTATATATCAATCGAAAACCCGAATGAGACGGTCATAAATTAAAACGGGTTCGTACGCATATTTCGCCCTCTTCATCGAGGGTACTATTAAAAAGTCAAGAAACTTTACCCCCTTAACTGTCAAAGTTCGTGGCAACGATGGGATAATAGCTATAAAAAAAAAAACTTTTACGCGATCCCGTGGATGTGCATGGAAATTATTAAAGAAAAAGGGTTTATATATATATATATATTTGTTTTTTATTATTATTGTTTTGTAATTAACGACTTCGCGAGAACCGTGACTGTATACACATAAACTTTCTGTTTATCTACGGTATATTTTCGTAAATAAATTTTAAAATAATTATGTAGATTTTCAAGAAAAATATCTAGAGGAGAGGAGTAAATCGTTTCAAACTAAAAAAAAAAACGAAAAAATAAACAAACAGTGTAAATATTAATAAAAAAAAAATACCCCTCCGTTCGCTATAAATTATATAATATAATTTATATTCTTTTTTCAAACGGTTTTTTATTTTTATTTTTTTTAGTTTGAAAAGAATTTAGAATTTAGTACGCGTAGGTACTTTACACGTCCGCGGGTTAGAAACACTTTCGAAGAGCCTGCAATCAGTGGACCAACGGGCAGCAATATTACCATAAAGCACCCGCGGTCCGGCCGTCACCCACACGCAAATCGAACACGTTCCGGTCGGTGGCGGTCTCTTTAGATTTAAAATTATTATTATTTCCTGCCGTATATTCCGTTATCTGTTTTTGTGCACGAGCCATTATCACTATTATGCAGTCAATTTTGTTATATTTTCAACTATGTAGCTTATTATAACGAAAGTCCTTCTCTACAGCTTCGCGAGCTCGTGTCGACGGAATTTAGTATGAAAAATATCACCCGATTCATTCAGAATATTTTCAGATATATCCATGTCTTCACTTTTTGGCTGACGTTTCGGACTCATTGCAGAGTCCATCTTCGGAGCGACAGTTACCGGTCCGAGGTTGTATAACTATACAATACTAATACGTAGTGTACGTACTATCAGAGAACATTAGAGAAGCGAAACTCGATCAGCTGATCGAGTTTTTGGAGAATTTAACTAGGTGTATAAGCTGGAAAACGGAAATTGACCATGAACATAGAACCGGAGAATTGATTACGGAAATATAGAAAAGGAGATGTGATGGTATAGCTGGCTGTCTATGATTTGTCGGCCATTTAACTGTTGTCTGTTTATACTGGCATTTTTTCGCGCTGTTTTTATATGATATTATGATAACAATGAAAATGTTATCAAATATTCATGGTTTCTAACCACTGATGTTGTATGTTTTGAACCACTAAAATTTCAAGGTCATAGACACTGTTGGCCGTAAACTGTAGAGTTTCGTAGGCCTGGTACTATAGTCACAACCTCGGACCAGTAGTTATCGCTCTGAACATGGACTCTGCAACGAGTCCGAAACGTCAGCCATGGATATGTGTGAAAATATTCTGAATAAGTTAACAATCCGTGAAAGTTTTAACACATTCATATCGCCCGATTCGTTATATGAAAAACCATTTAGGAAAAGTCACAAGACCTATATGCATATAGTCAGTGGCGTACATTCAAATTTGTTCTGGGGGGGGGGTTTAAAAAAAATAACCAACACTAAAACCATCCCTTTAAACGGCGCATGAAGGAATTTATGAGTAGGAGGCAGGAGCCGATAGTGCACACAATACCTGTGCACCGTTGTAGAGTGTAAAAATTAAAACATATTATAACGCGCAACGGGCCTTATAATAATATCACAATTTTTTTTTTGGTCCTGGGGTTTGAACGAAACCCCCCGTATGTGCATATAGTTATTGAATAGTCGAAAACACACGCGTGCACTATAAAACGGATAATAAATGCGGCGGAAAATAAATTTTATTCAATTTCGATCGGAACGTAGCAAGTGCGCAGTATGTGCCGAGGGCCTGCAGAGACCGTACGCGTACATTATAATAATGAGGAGAGGTCGTTTTAAATTTTTGGACGATTTGGAAAAAAATGCGCCCCTCGTTCTGCTCGAATACGCGCGAATGACGTTTTTTTTTTTCACTCCAAAAATTGTGATTGTAATAAACTTGTAAAAAAAAATTTAATATATGGAAACTGTAGTCGTTTTTTTATTCCCACCGTCACGGGATCATCGGTATTTTTAATACTATGTACCAAAACGAAGGAGCAATAACGACCTATCATCACGATCATCTGTCAGGAACAATCCGAAAAATTTTTCATTAATACGCGAGTACGCGGTGTGTGTGTGTGTGTGTGTGTGTGTGTGTGCAGCCGTATATACGATAATCAATAAATGCCGTTTTTATTTTTTTTTCTGCTTTCTTCCTTTCAAACGTTACATTTCGTTGAGTGATCTGTAACAATAATAAAATAGAGCACAAAAAAAAAAAAATTCAACGACAAAAGAGTCGGTCTTCGAATGTAGTCGCCGCCCGATTGATATCACTTTGTTCGCAACTATATATACGCACACACACACACACACACACACACACGCATGCTGCACGCGGCGTGGACTTTAACGATTTCAAAGGATTTCGCGTGGAAATATTTACAGGTTTTTATTCGGGATTTTTTTTTTTTATATACTCCAATAAAAACATATAGAGCGTTTTTTGTACGGTTTTTCTTCTTTTCAATACACACATCGGCGGCAGTGATATTAAAGCGATATTAAAAAAAAAATATATATATATATAATATAATAAAAATAATACAATTTTATTTCCTCGTTTCATAAATATAACGTTCGTTTCCGGCGATTGCTCGGGGGAAAAAACCCGATGGCTATATAATATGACGTTTACGTAGCTATTCGCCGAAAAACTGGTATTTTTTTTTTTTTTTGTGTGTATATATTGAAACGACCAATTTTATCAAAAACATTCACAATTTTTGTACATCTAATTAATCAACAGCTGTAATCGATTACACACACACGCTTGTGTGGCGTTTTCCTTTGAAATTATTCCGTCTGCCCATAATCTAATATATCTTATCAAACTGGATCGTACGGCTTCAGACGTTTGAGTCGTCTGACGTCTTCTGAACCGTTAAATAATTGAGTTTCTGTGTCGTTCCAGTCTTGCCTCGCGTTTGCGGGCAAACTTGCCGATTTCTTCCACGACTGTACGAAGCGTCATAATATCACGACGTACACACAGAGAAGAACATGGACATATAATATATAGACCGCGAACCACCAGTGTATCACATGTAATGCACTAGAGCCAAGATTGTATGTGCGAGAGAGACCATAGACCTGTTAATTATAGTTAAAAGGTCTATGACAGAGAGACAGACTTAGAAGAGGTTTTTTTCATGGATGATAAAAGAAAATTGTGGCAGCAAGATATTCGGATCCGCAGTGAATGGTGATGCATGATTATCATTCATCCGTGAAAAAACCTCAAATGGCTCTTTCTCTCTCGCACATATCTTTGCTCCGTACTTCTTTCTCTAATCGCGGTTTATATATTATATGTCTATGGATAAGAAATATATTGATAGGCCACTCCTGCAGTGTATGTGTATCTTCTCTCTTTGTCTTACACACACGGAACATAGAAAAATAGACGTTTCCTACATCCAACGCACCGATCGACCTAGTGGTGCGATAAAAAATTTGAAAACAAATTTGAATTCGTCGTGGCGTCTACTTCCCACATTTTTAATTTTCTTTCATAAATCCTTGAAAAATCAATTTTACCAATTAAAAAAAAAAATTGCTAATAATCAATTTTTGAAGGTGAAAAAAATGAAACAAGTAGAAACGTTGTTCTACAGTCAAATTCACGAGGAATTCAAAAAATCCGTTCTCAAAATCCTTATCGCATCACTAGAAATGGGTCGGCGGTACGTTTGTCGTGAACCTTGTTCATGTGACACACCAGAATTAATTATTATTTATCACACTCAATACTAATTTTATTTTAAATATAATATTTATCTTATAATCATTTATATCATCTTGTTTGTAGTTATGAATCATATATCCATTAAGAATAATATTATTGTAATAATAATATATATATATATATATATATATATCCAATATGTATAACAAAAACGACAGTTGAGATTTGGTGCTGGACGTGATCACTCTGTAGCCGAAACTTCAAAACATATACGATATTGTTTTAAAATACAATCTATTTGATTGTTTTTATTCTTTAATCGTGTTTTGAACTCAACTCACCACGCATAAATATAATTGTAACCGGACTTAGAAAACCCGGCTTACAACACGTTGGAAGAAGGAAACGTCTATTTCGCCACGTTTCCGTGTGTGTAAGACGAAGAGAGAAAATGCCCGCTTTCAATCCCCTTAGATAATAAACATTTCCGTCCGGCAGCCAACTGTTGACAGAAACGACTGTACCGAATACGTTTTATCTGCGGCGTTTCCATCGCTTAGATTGACAATAATAATAATTCGCGTCAACAATAATAATATTATATCAGTAATGATAATTTACGTGAAAATCAAATAAAATTCGTATCGCGCGAACTATTTACCTGGAATTTTCGTTTAATATTAATGACTTCTAAGATATAAAATACACCACTGTGTATTTTATTTTTCGTCGAAAAATCGCTCAGGTTCTGCCTTCAGTTTTACGTATTAACGAACATTTGTTTTTCTGAATTCTTACGAATTTTATAAATTATATTTACGAAAAAAAGAAACAGAAAAAAAACCGTCCATGTTTCTCCTAAAAAAAAAAACGAAAAAGGAACTTCGTTGCCGGTACGTTCCGGAAAATCGAACGAAATCAGAGGAACGAATTCCTTTGAACGCGTTCCTTCCAAGCACCGAGCCTAACCTAATCAGTAACCGGATGATATTTTACTGGATTGATATTACTCTCCTTACGCATACTGTTTTTTTATCGGTTCATTAAAAAAATAAATAAACGCGCGATAATCGAAGAAATACTACTAGCCGGGAGAACCGTAATATTCCGAGTAAAATGTTTGATACGAATAATTATCGCGGGAAAATAATAATAAAAATAAAAAAAAACGACCGAGGGAAAAGAACCTTCCAAGAAAGTATAATATTTATTAAAAGAGGAAAATATTAATTTACGAATTTAACGCGGGATATTAATAAGCGGGATTTATACGGTTTTTCGTATGTATTTATATTTTCTTGAATTTAAACCTCCAACGGTATATTTTTTCCCGAATTTTACATTATTGTCGCGCTGTTTTTGTTGTCATTCCGTCGTATAGATTTTTTTTTTTTTTTTTGCTGATTTTATAGCCTCACAAAAAATAAAAATAAATAGCGCACACGCTCATTAATCGACCGATATTATAAAATCGGCTGGCGCGCGAGTGACGGCTGAGCGGAGGACGCGCGTCGAGAGCGAGGCCGGCCGGCTCTGAAGTGGGTATAGCAACGGGCTTCGCGATTACGTGCTATGAATCCCGACGGAGCCAGATATAAAACGCTGTTGTTGTTTTCGGATTAATAACGATGGCGGTTGATTGGAAAATTACCACTTTTACGTGTACGCGTAGTTGTATAGTGGTACGCGGCCAAATACCGCTCTGTAATAATAATAATAATAATAATTTATTAAAATATCGCGTATCGGGTCGTACGTGTACTCGACAAGCCCACGTTTATCCGCGTCGGCTCACACCGCGACCGATTTCACTCGAAACGAAATAACAGCTGTATAGTACTGCACGCGTATATGGTATAGTGATGGGGATAACGAACTACGTAATGTATTATATATTATGCTAAAAATCTGTAGAGACGTACGAGTCGAGGTGAGAGGGACGTTATGGAAATCAATGTGTGTAGAGAAGGGACCTGCAGGAAGGGGACGATGACCGAAGAAGTATTGCATGATATAGACGGCGAGATACGGCTGGTGTGGTCACAGGGCCGGCCCTAGCGCCATAGCAAAGTAGTGGCAATTTTAAAAATGAGCCGAAATCTAAAGTGATAAAATCATCATACACCGTATGTACGGTTTATGTATTTTTAATGTATGTTTTATGGTTATGGAGAGGAGGCGAATGCCCCTTATAACCCCTCTAAAATAAGCCCTTGAGAGACGGCGTAAAATAGATTTGCCATTGAAACATCCGAGGCCGGCGCCGGGGTGTGGAGTGTACGAGAAACGGGAGATAGCGCTGGGACTATATGGAGTGGGAAAAACAACGACTATAAAATATACCGTAACGTGGTCCGACTGAATACGATTTCGCTCAAGTCCACAACGGCATCGTATGTATATTTACAGCGGTTTTCGTTCGAAACGTTTGTGGAAGAAAAAAAATTTTAAAAGGAAATTTTTATTTAAAATTACGCCCGGATACCGACCGTTCTCTCGTCATTTCTACTATTGGTTTGATTCGGACGCGGTGAAAAAATTGCGGAAAAAAATGTTTTTTTTCTCGCTAAATATACACCTGAAAATTACTGTCGATATTCAACGGGCTACTGCAATTGGACATTTACCGAAATATACACCGTATAACGCGCGTTAGGCGCACGAATTTCGGAATTTCTCATTTCACTGTTTGTGAAAGACGCGCCGAGTGTGCCGTCATAATTTCCTATACGAAACGGTATAGAAAACTATACTGCACACGAGGAACTAAAAAGCTGGCGACTGTTCTCAGAGTAGTTAACGAGTTTTGTTAAAAAAAAAAAAAAAGTCCCAAAATTAAACGCGGATTTCCATTCGAATCAATTACGCGAAAATGTTTAATTCCCGGTTACAATTTGCCGGAATCTGCGCGGAACAGGTATTTTCCAAACTGAACGAATGAAAAACTTATGCGAACAAGTGTGAAATCCAAATGCGAGACGGGTTCGTACACCGATTACTGCAGAAAACACTATAAACGAGATCCGACATAAAAATATAGAGCGCTAAAATAATATGGCATTTTCAACAATATTTAACGAACAAATTTTTTTTTTAAACACCAAATTAAACAGTTTTTATAGTTTAAATAGTTTTTTGCCCGCGTGTTTAAACGCCGTTTGATCATTATCCTTCAAGCGCAATCCTATGTAGACGTGACGAACTGAATCCTGTTCGTGTCACACTGATACAACGGGCGTGTCCGTGTTCTTCTTTCGTATAACAAAAAATTCTGCCCGCTCCGTACGTAAGTTCCAAGTTTCAAAAGCGTATATGTACGATATATATCTTTAATAATAGTAATAGTAATGGTAATAGTAATATAAGTGTATTTCACAAAAGTTTGTACGAGCACGAGTTTCGAGTTGAAATCTTTGGAATTTTACGATATCGTATAATACTTACATTATAAAAGAAAACTTTAAATTTTCATAAAGAAGAAGAAAAAAATTGTCACCGTTTTGTTTTACGATGAAGATATAGGAAGATAGGAAGATATAGGTTTCACGGTGGAAAATATTGCAGCGCAATTAGTATAATATACTCTATCGTTCATAATTGTTCTGCAATACGATGATAAAAACGAATAATACGCAATTAATATGTTATCATAATATGGTTTATTTTATAAATCTCGATATTATTCTGCAGGTCATTGGAAACGGACGAGCGAATCATCAAAAAATCCATATACGCATGAGTATTGCGGTCGAGTATCAAAAAATTTCGTATTGATAATAATTATTGCGCGTTATTAGATCTTACTTTATAATACATATTATTTAACGTTAAAAATTACACTAATCGTTATTGTAAGAGATTACTTTTGTATAGTTTTTTTTTCCTATTATTTTGTATAATTACATTCATATTTGAATGGTTCAAGAAACGTTTTGTTTAAAAAATAAGTCTGGTTATAGAACGATAAAGTATTTATCTATACACGTATACGCTTAATTTTAATTTCATTCATTATTTTGTATTTAAGTATTATAAAATATATTTCGCGTGCATCGATGTGCGTTTAAATATTATAAAGAAGGAAGCCGATAAAAATATTTAAAAAAAAAAAAAAATGAAAGGACATCGTGTCTTTAAAAAAAAAAACCGTCAAATCGATTTTTAATCCGAAAGCACTGTAATCGTATTGCTATAAAATTTTGTAGTTTTTTTTTTTTCACGTCACCATTCAACCATAATATGCAACGGATTATGTACGTTATTCCCCAGCCAATTGAATGTACCACAATATACATATATTATATAAAATTCTAAATATACCGAGACTATATTTTGATTGGAAATTTGAAGTACGAACATTAATTCGAATGTAATTAAACTACACGTCATAATCGCGATATTCAAAGCCGAATTTCTCGAAATCGAGTAGCAGTTATCACATCCGCTACATCATCGTATATATACGTCATAATATTATTAAACATAATATAATATGTACATCTCGGAAGAAAGAAATAAATATTGTAATACGTGTGTACGTTATCAACCGCGATGTCATGTTATACTGCAGATATAATATAGTGTCCCTAGAGAATTTACTATTTTAAAGTAGTGAAGTCATGTCGTTTAAATCACTCCGATGTCGCTTTATATACGAGGTTAACTTAGGTTAAGTTGGCCGGACGATCATATTATATACTGCTATTTTCAAATTATGACAATACATATTTATATCCCGTTTTGTAGTCAATATTTTTTTACAGAAATATGGAACGGTTTTATTTTTTATTAGCAAAATAGTTAATTGAAATTGTATCGTGAAGACATTTTACGTAATTCATTTTAGGTGACTGCGAAATTGACGCGATTCGCTTTGATTCGTATTATTTATAAGTTATCAAATTCATCATAAACCTCATTTATAAGTGAAGTTTAATTATAATTCGGTATAATTTATTCAGATTATTCGGCTAATTGTCGGTTCACTCGAAAAATATAGCCGTAAAAGATACTGCAAAAAAATATATATATATATATCTAACGATTTTCATAATTATTTTTTAGTGAAAGTTAATGTGAAATTAACAGTTTCCCGTGGCGAAAAATTGAAATTCTAAATAATATCAATTTTTATAACAGAAAAACACAAACAAACAAAACAGAGCGAATAAAAAATAATGAATTATTTAAACATTTCGAATGTAAGTGTAGAATAATATTTTATAATAGGATTAAATTTCGATTAACATTTTGAAAATATATACGCGTAATGTGCGAGCATAATTTATTCGTTTTTATGCATACACATATTATATAAATGTGCAGTGTACGTATATGTTTATTTATATACATTTACGGGTTTCAAACCAGGACGAATATAGTGATTTTTTGAATAAAAACCAAAAAGTTCTCTTCGAAATTTCCAACAAAATTAAATATATATCATAAATTATTCGCTAAATTTATAATGTAATGTATTTATTCAGAATAAATTTAAAAAAAAAATTATTTTAACTATTGATCAAAAGATATATATATTTTTTTGTCGTTAACTCATTTCCATTCATTTTATGAAAAAAAAATGTGTATTTTAAATTGATTATCAGTAATCATAGTACCTGATTTATTGGGGATACATTGCATCGGGACCTCAGAAGTTTCGTCCCGGATTTCGTCGTATTAAGTATTCATTAAACGTTATCGTATTTATTTATAATAATAAATTATATATAAACAAGAGAAATATTATAAAAATAAACTAAGCAATGACCTTTAAAAAGAATATTTTAAAATATACAGCGTTCATTTTTTTTTTAAACGCAACCATTTAAGTGTATGTTACCTGCCCCTTTTTTATACGCTTGTTATCGCGAATTATTTATAATTAATATAATAATTTAACTTAAAAATAATATATTTAGTGCAATTTAACTATCTGTCGATTAAAATAGTATTATTATTAATATTACTTGCGTGCAATTTTATTCTGTGGCGTTCCTCACGCAGTACGCAATATTATATATTCGAAAAATTCATACCTGAAACAAATATAAACCATCAATTAACATTTAATCACAGTAATAATTCTATAATTTATCTTTACGTTTTCGTTAATTTTGATTTTTTATTTTGAAAAATTATCATATTTATACAGTATGTACATTGTACATTAAGTAATTTACACGAAATATATGGAATGAAAAAAAACACACGAGAGAAAGCCGCTCGGTAGAGACGCCTGATGATTTTAATATTTAAATTTTCAAGTCACGGCATCAGTTCCGTTTAAGTCGTCCGCTCGGATTCCCGGTAAGAGTATTTGAAGCTAGATGACTGATGAGCTGGTTGGAATTTGATTGAAGTTTTACGTGGAAACGTTTATAAAGAAGTGCAGCCGTTTCATTTATAGAACAGATTTCGAGTTCAGGTTTTAACGTATTTGTTTGAGATAAACCAGGGAAAGGGTTTTCGTCAATTTAAAATATGTGTATAATATAATAATAATCAATTCGGTGAATATTGTTGCTTTCAATAGCTGCTACAAACTAAAATAATGGAAATTAATTAACTTACGAGATAAAACACATTTTCTATCTTTATTACGTGCCTGATGTATATACCATTAATCGTTGCAATCAATTTTAATACATTTTTTACCGAAATAACATCCGAAATCGAATTTTATTATTATCGTTTTTATAAATATAATAATAAATGTTTGATTTGAATATTTATATACATAATTCATCGTTTGTGTACGTATGTACAATCAAGCCAGAGTAATGTTTAGAACCATATAGGAGTTGTCGTATTAAATTTGTTTAGTTAAATTCGTTTAATTTCATTTCTAACCATAATTCGGGTACATAATATTGTTATGATATTTTTGAATATTATTATCCCAAAACAGGTTATTGATAATACTTTACACGAGTGTTAATAAGTTTTAAGAATCGTTCATGTCACAATATAACGGACGATTTGAGTAACTATTCTTCAAAATAATATTTCCTCTGTTTATCTATACCGCAGCTGAACGTTCAAATATTATATTCTATTGATTGTTATCGTTTCTTATTTTGTTGTGTACCGATAGTACAGTCACGTCGTCGTTAGATTTTGAAGTTTTCACAAATGGGATTTCGGACCATTTTTCTTCTTCTTTAGTTTCGCGTTCAACTATTTTTTTTTTTTTCGTTTAATATTAAGAAAGTATTTCGGTGTTTATAAGTCGTTGCAGAGAAAACTTATAATGGTATTAATTTTAATTACTTTTCGTTTGCCTAATCATATTATTATGATTTTTATTATATTCCACTATTATACGCAGTAGGAATAGACGGTACATGCATTTAATATTCTAAAAAGGTTTGGTTAACTGTGTCTATAAATATTATATTTTATATTGAACTAATATGTATACGAGATCAATTAAAAACATTCAAGTGTACAATTTTCGAGTTTAAATGTCATTTATATAATTTAAATGATAGTATTATTATGTTTTTTTACTTAATAATTTTTTTTTTTTTTTAGGTTCAATTCTTTTAGTAATTTTCCATACTTCTTTCACGCTAAAGAACGTATATTTTTGAGAATATTTCCAAAATACGCGTGATACATACCTATATAATATATTATTATTATATCGTACAATCGTATTATTATACACATTTAGTCGGATCATCGTTGAACGGCCGGAATGGGAAAATGGGGATTTGTACGTAACTGCAGGAAAATGAGAATATGGATATATACGGTGTATTTGTGTGAACGACAAACGAATTTACGAGCAGTTTCGTGATACGTCTAGATGAATTAGATAGCTAAAAAGTTTGCACTTGTACGTTATTTAAATAAATAAATAAACGATTATCTATAATTGTTATCTAAGGCGAAATGTATAGCTTTTCAGATAAATACTCGATGTTCACGGATGCCATTAATATAAGAATATGTGTTTTAAATTTATCACAATTATGTATAACAATTCTGCTTTTGCCCCAACCGTAAATTTCGTAAATTCTTAATGAACACAAACGACAATAAGCGAACTAGTCCGTCCACCGAAAATTTTACATTTTTAATTCGATAACATTCAATAATAATTTTTGAAAAAACTAAATGAAACTCATTTTACGCGACTAGACTTGGATTTCGGCCTCAATAAAGTTCTAGAGAACCGGGCGTTATACCTGAGCTATATCTTTTTTAGTCAAGTGGTCCCGGAAAAGGAATAAATCGTTGTGTGTTACATAGGAAGTCCAGTCTTATAATATATGCTCGATTTTTTTTTTTGAAAATCTTAAATAATAATTCACGTTTTAAACGCGTATATTGTAATATATTATGTATCATTTATTTATTTATTTAGACGGGTCTAACGAAATAACAAAAACGAGAAAAGAAAGTAGTTACCAGATAGCGTTACGACACAACACAGAGGGCGTGGCAGGAAGTCGCATATAAATAGCAGTCAGTCTCGAACACCACACACTCACACCCACACCGCAGTCAGACTTCGTTGTTCACGTCTGACCGCCTTGACTACACTGAACGGTCCGATGGTTTCGGACCGCTATTTATAAGCGCCTTTCTGCCACGCCCTCTATGTTGCGTCGTAGCGCTATCTGGTGACTACTTTCTTTTCCAGTTTTATTACGCGGTCGGCTGACGCGCTGTGTCGGTATATACGGATGTTCAGTTTAACGCTAACCGAGCGACCGATCGTACGCGCGTAAGCAATCTTTATTATTTATTTATTTTATTATTATTAATAATAATATTATTTCGTGTATTTCAATGTAATGACATAAACGTAATGATTCATCTTTCCTCGTTGTACACACACTTATTTTACACGTTTAATATTTATATAACGTTCACTCGTTTACTCACATTTATACGTTTACCCGTTTACACTGTACACGACCGACCGGGTTTGTCGTCAAGTAAGCACCAAACGCTCGATCACGACCGATGATCAGCGCGTACGAGCGTATCGATCGTCGGTAGAGCACTGATTCCAGCCTTATAATATATGATGTTCAAAAGAAGAGGGGCGGAAACCAGAACATAGTTGGACCTTATAACCGCCATTGGTACTGTTGTAGGGTGCCTAAATCCATAGAGCCAAACTGCCCATTTGACATTTACTATTACCCGATTTAAGTCTTACTGCCCGTTAGAATAAGGACCGATATAATTAGTTCGACAGAGTGGCACGTATAAATTGTATTGGGTCGTCTATTATAGTTCGGCACACTGAAATTAAGAAATTAAGTTAGTAAGTCAGGACATTGTCCAAGATATTTCACGTTTATTCGGAGATTTTTTCCATTATCATTTATAAACGATATATCTAATAACGACGTCTATATAGTTACTGTACATAATTTTTTTTTTTTCATAATATAAAAAAAAAATTACATTTTTCGGAGAGACGTGCGCGTTTTCGGCCGGGCATAAATATATTAAATAATTTACGACTTGAACTGTTCTTATATATATAGAGTAAAATCGTTGCGATATGGTGAAAAAAAAAAGAATGGAACTTATATACATATATTACGACGAAAATATAATATAAAAAAACAAGATATTTTTCTTTGAATTGTCTTTTGTCGATTTAGGCGCCATGAGTCTTATATTTTTACGGCTCGTATTCCGTGTAGAAAATAAAAAAAAAGAATTTTTTTTCTTCTCGCGCCCGCCATCCGAGTCTCCGATCCAACTCGTAATAATAATAATAATAATAATATTATTATTATTATTATATTATTATATAAAAAAATAGGGTCGGGAAAAATCGTAGACACACGCACATTATTGTTATACGTCGAAGACGGAGTAGTATTTTGTTAAGGGAGAAGGGGGAAAAAAAAAGTAGCAAAATATTGGAATAAGAGAATACGTGCTTTGGATCGGAGAAATCCCTCCGCGCGTATACGTACAATCGATATAAACGACCTGCAGGTTATGTCGCCGAACAATCTGTCACGTTCAGTCGCACATTTTTTTTCTTTTCCAAAACCGTTTCTCCACTACTACTACTGTACTACCTCAGTTTTCTACATAAACCGCGTCACTGTCTCTTCGTCACCCCGTTTCTCTATATGTAAAAAAATATATGCCGAATTTGCTGCAGGTTTTATGATTTTTGACGATCATTGCTGCAGGCGCGCGCGAAGCGTCCAACAAAATGTTATATGGAAACGAATAAAGCGCACTACACGATTAGTAATATTCGCGTTTTATGATTTATCGATTTTTAACTCCAGCTCCGCTGGTTATTACCGCGGCCGGAAAATCAGTCGAGAACGTTTGTCGTCCGGGATGCGCAGAGAAACGAAGAATTTAAAAACACCGCGATGACCGAAAGTAATTATAGAAACCGCGGTTATGAGATGATGAGTATCCGCGCATATATTACAAACGACTGAACGTTTAAATAAAACAATTTAAATATTGTACTTGTCAATATAGTAACTGCAGACCTGCAATTGCGTGTGCATTTAACAGTCGCGTTGAATGAAAAGCTACGTTTCTTTTTTAAAAACTTTTCGTTTTATTTGCAGATAAGATCTTCTTTTTCCTCTGGCATTTAATACTCTGAGGCAAGAGTTTTCGACGCCGTCACGATCTCCCTCCAATTTTCTCGATCCCGAACTCGATTCTTGTACTCCAATCCTGTTAAGGTCTTCTTCCACAACATCCAACCGTCTTTTCTCGGGTCGTCCTCGAGGTCTTTTTTCCACCGATTTCCGGTTATCATCAAATCGGTATTGTCGTTTTTAAATTTTTCCTTTTTTTTTTTTACGAAAACAATCAGAAACGAGAAACATTGTTCGCCGAAGTTTTCAATAGTTATATTACATAAAAAAAAAAATCTTATTAACAACGAAAAACCTCGTCAACATATTCACACACGAATATATATATATATATATTATTTATACGGGAAAACGATTTAAAAGACCGAATCTATACCTACCGGGCAAAAATATGTATTTTTCATTACGTTTGTCGATACGCACCAAACAACTATTTCAGACTGCGAAGCGGAAAGGACAAACATTCAACAAATAAAACGTAATATTGAATAGGTCGGGAGAACATCAATTCGTTGACGAAAACCGAATTCAATAGTATCCGCATATCGACCAGAAGTGAAGCAATAACTTATACATCTTAACCAGACTATTTCCAGCAGTAATTATAATCTTAAGTTTATTGAGATTAAGGCACGAAAAAAAGCCCGATTTCGCATTTGATTCATTTTTCGTCCAAATATCGTTTTCTTTTTGCCAACAACACGCAATTTTTTTTCGATTTATATGTATTTATATTTAATAATTCAATAATAACGTACAGTTTATTTCTATCTGCAAAGTATATTTTCGACACGTACTTTGTGTTTTTTTCATAGGATCCCCTCCACTGACATTACTAATCTGAACGTTTAACGGACTACTTGTTTCCTTTGTTTAGCCGAGTATATATAGTATAATATACTATATCGAATTATAAAATACAGTAACTATAAACGTTTCTTTTCGCAATCAAATATTTTATAAATAAATACAATTTTAGTATACGTTTATAGTTACTGTATTTTATATAATTCGATAAAAAACGTTGAATATAATTTGTATGAAAAAAAAAATTGATTGCGTGTAAAAAAAAACTACAAACGTTTCGCGAATTCTCTCTATATAAATGGCACGTTTGCAATGTTAATTCAAATAACAATTATTATTATAGAATAAAATACATATCGGTGTATATATAGTTATCTATAATTTATTGCTG
The DNA here is from genome assembly GCA_032441835.1 of Slavum lentiscoides. Lineage (NCBI taxonomy): Eukaryota > Metazoa > Arthropoda > Insecta > Hemiptera > Aphididae > Slavum > Slavum lentiscoides. Next base: position 1,232,325 of record CM063714.1, on the reverse strand, counting down.
TTTATAGGATACTTTTTTTTTTTTCACGTTAAAATCGTTTGTGATCATTTCTGCAAAATTACTCGTCAAACAGAAAATGTACGTCTTTTTTACACGTTAGCTTTTGATTTCCCCCTATTTTTGCAAGCACTAACCATACGGTTATATTCCCTCTCCACGTTACACAACCTACTATAAACATTAAATTTCCGCGTACGTTTTACATGGTCGTCGGACCGTTATTATTAACGAAATGCGAATATTTTATTTGTAAAAAAAAAAAAAAAACATTCCTAAACATTAATCGAATTACAATTAAATTAATTCGATTAAACGAATGTATACGGTTGATTGTAATAATACGAAAACGCGCGTGTAATTCATTTAGAGTTTTGGAGCAATGCGGAATCACAAAAATCATTAACGGGTTGTGTATTATTGATGTGGCTTATGCGTGCATTACGTATTAATGGGTCGCGAACGTATAAATTCGACTTGTGAAATACATTCGGACGCGTTCATAATATTGTAATATCTACAGTAGAGATGCGGTATGGTACTATATTGTTTTACAGTAAAAAAAAATTAAAATAGCTACATTTCGCTCTTGTTTTGTTTTTTTACTGCGATTATTTACACGGCATAATTCGTACATCGCACGCGAGGAAATTTCTCATTCGTAGTTTGGTTTATTTTTAAATAATTTATAATATCCTTTGGAATATTTATGAAAAAAAAAAATTATTTAAATAACATTAAAAACATTAATTAATTACTATTCTTAACCACGTTTAATATTATTTGTTTTACGAATTGTGTTTTAAATTTAACGCGAAAAATCTTAATTAATTTTAGAAAACGAAGAAAAGACAATTATTTCGATGGTTCATTATACTATATAATATGCAGTTAATAATATTTACAATTTCCATATACAATTTTAATTTCAGTTTGGTATGTCTATCAACACATATATATATACGTAATAAGAGGCGACGACATTTTGAAATTACTGTGCACTACACTTTACTCGTATTTAAATGAACTATATGACTCTCTAGAAAAAAATACATTAAAAAAAAATTAAATGTTTAGTAAATTTTAAAACATTACCAATATACGAGTGATCGTTTTTTATAGGCAAATTTTATTTATTTATTTTTTTTTTTGCACAATTACTTCTTAGAATTGTTTATCTTTAAGCGTTTAAACGTCATGTCCTTCATTACTCAGGTCAGGTTACATTTATATAATACAGCAGACAGTTTACTGCTTTGCTTTACTCCCTTTGCACTTCTAAATGGCCCTCCTCTCACGTCCCACTTACGTATATATATACAAATTGCATGTCGTTTTTCTTTCTCTTTCACTCGTATATAAGTTCCTCTATACCGTCTTCTATAAAGTGATTGAACGGGAAAAGGATAATCTCGGAAATCGAAATAAAAATTGCACGGCACACACATATATACACATAGTCGGTTGTAAAAAAAAAAAAGAAGGAAATAAAGCACTAACCCGATTGCTGATAGCGATGTGAAATTTGATCTCGCGAGTATATTTTCTCCGTCTTTGGATCCAAAACAAATGGACTTGATACAATTTTAAGCATTTGTAGAGTAAAATAATAATTTTTGTTAAAAATCAAAAAAAAAAAAAATAATAATAATAATAATAATAATAGAACGTTAATATAATATATAAACAGCATGTACTTCCCCAAAAATATATATCTGTAGAAACGCATTGTTTGTTCATACGTATATATAATTAGAGCTATTCGAATTTTACGTGATTTATTAATTTTTTTTTTTTTTTTTTGCCTTGTAAACTCACGTTTTATAGAATCGATTTATTGAAATCAATCGTACAATTTAAAATATAAATCACGCTTAACGCGAGGAAACTCAGCTGTGTGTATTATATAAATAAAAAAATATATATATATATTCAATAATAACGGTGAATAATATGATTACTCTATCTAATAACTCGGTTTATAGAAGGTATATATTATACTTTTTGAACGGAGATAAATCGCTCGGTAATAAAATTATAATTTATATTTGATAAATTACATATACTTGCACACACTTTAGATACCTTGGATAAAGCAACTTCCGTATACAAAACTATATATACATACTATATTTTAGGTTACATCGAATACCTACATAACACATAATATATATTGTGTATAATACAGTACATTTTAGAACAGTAAATTTTCTAGGAACATTGTTTCCGAGTAATGTAAAAATAAAGTAATTTAAATTTCGTAAATGTATTCCTATATTTTATAATATATACGCATTCGATTTTTCAACACACCGACGCTGGCTGAAAACCGTTGGACCATTCATCACGAAACGACAGGTTCTCCAAAAATGACAAATCATTTCTAGACCACGCACTGCAGGATACAGTACGAAATTAAAAATATTGTACGGCGAACTTTTCCGAAAACATCTCATAACATATCACATATCGATCTATTTCAAACGTAAAGTCAACATTACTATATATATAATTTTGTCATCGCAATATTTTGATTACGTTTTTCAAAACGATTCAAGTCGCTCGTATTACATTTATTTGAACTTAATCGTTTAAATACAAATAAATTGTTTTCAAAGTCCGTTTCGAATGGCAATAAAAGTACTTATACTTATGTGAATTTACATGAGAAACATTTTTTTTTCTTTTAATACACTATTTGTATATATTCGAATTCGTCCAGTAAAGTTCTATGGGGCATATAATTGAAAATACTTGTACTTCAAAAACAATATATCACTTACTAAAATGTATATATACGTATATGTAGTATGTTCGTGTTTCACGTGCTGACAATGTAAAGTGATAAAGAACAAAAAAAAATAAATAAATAAATTCCACGAACTCGTTATTTTTATTCATTTAAATCCGTTATAATTGGTATGATTTCTATTGAAATTTTCAAAGAACATTCACGTCTGAAAATAATAATAATAATAATAAAATCGTCCGCGCACTTGTATAATAAAATATATTTAATTAAAAATTATTACCCGTCAGGAGTGATTTCATTGCGCGATAATAATAATCCGCAATTTTTAATTTATTATACGATAGGTATTACGAAAAATAAAATTACCTTTAATCACTCAACAACAGTCCCGTCGTTGCTGTGTAAGCAGTACAGTAAGGAATATATTTTTTTTCGAAAGTTTTTAATACGGTATTTTAAATACTTTTTACGAGACAAAAATATATTCTGGATGTACAGTGATTCCGAATAATTTTGACATCGGTACGTCAGTTATTGTAGTTTTTTTTTTTTATTATTACACATTAACTTTTAATGGGTAAATTATTATGGGGCGTCCGCGCAGTTGAGTGCGCGACGTCGACGAAATTATTAGCAATACGATATGCCGAATTACTTCGGTTTATACTTTTCGTAATTCAAATTTATATTGTCCTACGTTTCACGATATTAAAAAAAAAAAAAGGCACAAAAAACACTTTTGTCATAAATATTATTTATTTTCAATTCATATTGTCGTTATTTCGAATGAATGGATGCGCGCGCACTATAATTATTATTATCCGCAAGAAATTATATTGGTAATTGAAAAAAAAAAAGAACGATTTAATAAATCAATATTCATTCGACATTGAAAATAAAACAAATATTATATTTCTAAGACGGTTGCAGTAAACTATTCTTTTAGAAAATCCTAAAAAAAAAATTATATTTTTATTTAAAAGCCTCAATTACATCATAGGTTATTGGCTTACAATATTACGTATTATTACTATAATATTTACAAAAACGTACTGAGATGACGTTAGAATTGAAATATTTGGGCGTATATACAAAGTAATCGATTAGATTAATTGAATCGGTCATTTCAAAAACAACGTAAGTCATCAAATTGAAATTTTATACAAACCACAAATAACTTCATAACTCCAGAAATTTAAATTTTTGTACTTTTTTACCTCTTATTTTTAAGGTTTATTACATTCATAATTTGTGGTTTTCGATTGTCTGTCTTTGACTATATTTCACTAAAATAATATAAAACTTATTTGACTTATGTCGTTTTTGAAATGACCGATTCAATTATATAGGAATTTTGTTAGTTTTAGGAAATGTACGAATTTTTTTTTATGTTTTCCGGTTCAGGATCCTGCAGTGCTCCGTGTAGGTGGTGTTCAAGGACGTTTAGCTGTTCTCTTATTTCTGCACATTTGCGACAGCGTAATATTATTATATGATTTTCAATTGTTATTTTAAATTATAATATTTAAAAGGGTGGTTTTTTTTTTTTGGTGTAAAATCAATATTATAAAAACGCGTGCGATCAATTGGAATCCCCGCGGTTCGCGGAATACACGCGTATATATAGTTATTGTAAAGGATTAAATTAGTTAATATTACAATATTCTCGCGCGGTAACTATGTCGTGTATAATAAATCTATTATAATATACCGAATTTCGTGATTTGTACGGCACGTTGGGAATATATATATTTTTTTCGAATTATTCGTTCGAACCGCGTGCGAACTCGTACAAATTTTTTGCAATATATTTTATCGTCACTATTTCTTTACTGCAGCGCACTCGACCGAACTGCAGAGTTGAAGATTTTCCCCGTTTATTATACGCACCGTTGTCGTTTTTAGGGTGACCTTTCACGCAAATTTATGTAGAAGGTAAGCCCGACAATGGTATATACGCGCGTCTGCCATTTTAAGACTAATCTGAAATATTTACGACCGACCTATATATATATATAAATAAATACTGAGTATATACGCTCAGCATTATCTCCTCTATCTTCACTCCCTCGTTTATATATATATATATGTATATGAAAGTGGGCACGGGATCAATTTTTAAAAATCCATTTATAACGACGAAATTCTCGTTTTTGTTCTGTTGACAGAAAAAAAAAAAACTTTTTCGCGAAATAATTAAACAAAAATAGTATTTTTTTTTTTTTTATTATTTACTTTTTTCTTTTCCTCTGAACTCTTCGATAGTTTTTTTTGTTTTTTTCTGTTCGTCGATAGTAATAACGTACCGCGCGTACACGGAGGAGGATATAACTTTGTCAAAGAAAAATAATGGATTTCCGAGACGCGTTTACTAATATATATATGCGCGCGTTGGAAGTATAATACGACTGCACAATAAAAACGTTTCTAGTTAATTAAATGACTTTTGTGACGTATTTAATTTAGTTTTCTCGATATGTTTTTTTCTTGTCCCGATCTACGAGACGCGCTTACTACTGGATTTTTTTTTTCTCGTAAAAAATTCAATATATATATATATATAAAAGAGTAAACGGAAAGAAAAAAAAAAGTAAAATACCTTTTGGTTAAAAATATATAAGTGGTTTTCCACAAACCGGTATTAGCTATGTGAAACTTAAATTAAGAGCTGTGGTAAGACGAAAGAAATCCCTTTTGTTTTAACGCGCGTGTCTCTTCGGCTTCGGCGCAGTAGTTAATCGCTGTTTTTCATTTAGCTCTTGTTTTTTTTTTTTTTTTTTTGTTCGTCAATTTGATATTTTTTTATACATTCTCGAATTCTTTGTGCGGTTTTATTTTTACTCTGCGTGTTCCGTTCAATTTAATTAAATTTCATAAATCGAACGAGAAAAGTTTCATTATTATTATTATTATTATTATCGTTATTTATTTATTTTTCGTTAAATTAATACTAGTGTTGTATTTTTTTTTTTTACAAATTTATATTCATTTTCTAATCAGTTATAAACACAAATCCAACGGTTTGTGCGAATTATATTTACTATATATTTTTAAAGACGTTCTTTATATAGGAATTAAAATAACAATTATTATTTTCGAAAATTGCAGTTTTCTATTGAAATTTAAATCGGTTTAGTTTTGGTTTATTTCATTGCAATACTTTATTGTTTGTACGTATATAGTTCTAAAACAAAGAAAAAAGTTTTCTCGTTATTTCGTACAAAAGAATTGACAGTTATTTGTTAAAATTTCAATTACTTTTTCATTTTTATTCTACTTCCAAGTATACAGTGGTTAAACGTTCAAATGAATTCATTACAATTTATAATGTTTAGAAATTCGGATGCGAATATCTTGGTATAATTTCTGTAATAATTAAAAAACATAAATAGAGAATACTAAATGCGTACGTATAAACGTTTTCAGCATTCGCGGTATGCGCTGCAGCGTGAAACGCATACATTTTGTACTTCACATTTACTAAAAATAATTATTTTTATAATAATAATAATAATGTCCAAAACACACTTATAGAAATTCACTGGAAACACCATCGTCACTCACTCACAATCCACACAAAAAATTATGATGCATTCAAAGACTTGGAAAAAAAAAAAAAACGTTTTTCTAAAAACAATATATTATATACACTTTACTTTTCATCGCGGAGAATCTAAAATTATTTATTTACAAAAAAAAAATCAGTACACACATTGTGGTGCTGCCTGCAGTCCACAATATGTGTAATTACATAACGTATATGTAATTAAAACCGTGGCGCGGCGACGAATCGCTTCAATTTTAAACTCGCGTGATTAATTTAAATACAACGCCATATTAATACCTACAGCACCATTTTAGAGAATACAATGATTTCCCGTGAAACACACACCCCGTGTTATATTAATGATAATGTGCGCGTGCGTTTAATGGAGTAGTTCTATAGAGTTATTTTTATTAATATACGTAAAAAAAAAACTTTTTTTTTTTTTTTAATAGGTACGCTGTTCATTTTAATGATAATAAAATGGTAGCGAACCGCGGAACGTTGTGGACGCCGCTTATATGTGAATATTAGATATAACGTTTTAGAGTTTTGTAATTTATTACTGTATACTATAAATTCATCAGTCGTTGCGTTCGACAAAACTATTGTGAAAGGAGAGTTTCGGTGCCGTATAATACGCACATTGTCGTCGAAAATGTAAACACTGATTAAATATACTATATATATTTAATGAATAGCGGAAAAAAAAAAAAAATGGTGACTTACAAGGCCGTGGCCAAGGGGTTTTAGCGTTCAGATCCCTCTTCCCCTGAAATTTTTTCTTAAAATAAAACGTAATGATTTCTATTCTATATTATTAGTTTATCGTTTTTTATTTTATTTCATATATTTTATACTCGTCTCGGCCCCCCCAAAAAAAAATTTTTTTTTTGCTGGTCACGGTCTCGGTGACTTAGAATTGTCAAGAATTTTGAAAACGTTGTCGTATAAAAAAATTTTAACCCAAAACCGGAAGACATTTGTTTACGCATATACGGTGCAAAGTATAATATATATTCGGTATAAATTTCAGGACTCTATATCATAGGTCCTGCATCATTATCCGGGTATTTTTTTCCGCCGCTTTCGAAAACTGTTTAGAAAATAGCGTTTTTTCGAAATTTCGCGTTGTTATGTATTACGCATATAAGTAAACTATATATATATATATATATATAGTGAGAAAATCTATAAAACGTTTCGAATAAAATAACCGACTATAATTCGCTATCGCGCGACGAGATCGTCCGCGACCATTCTTTTGAATTCGTATGCGGAAAAAAAAATATACACCGTTGCAAAACCGGTTGTATATAAATCCTCGCTTTTCGCTCAGAATTTCAAAATAAAAACAACGATTTTAACAAAAAATAATAAATCCCGCATATATATTGACGAGCTCTTTTCTTTAAAAGCAGTTCGCTTCTATTTTTGATGACATATATAAAAAAAAAAAAAATAAAAAACACTGCGAATCGAACGATACGTATATCGTCAATTTTCGTCTAAACGCGCGACATTTTCTTTGTAAAAACGATCAGATTTCTCAAAACCGCTTCGGTTCGTTTACCGTAACATAGCTGCGGACTGTTTTCGATTTTTGCAAATTTTCCACGGTCTCAACAAAATGCAGGCAGCACGATATTTTGTCAAACCTTCTTATTCCCGTACATTTATTAAACATTTTCAAAGTAATTATTTATGAGCAATTGTATGCGATTTGTTTTATATATGTATATGTATTTGAAGCAGAGTCAAAAGTGTATTCGTACATGCGGTCAGAGTTCCTTTAAAAATTAATAATAACCTCGTCGGATTCGTTTCGAAAATCGTGTTTGCAATAATAATAATTGATACGATATTTCGTTTTCTTCGAACAAATCCTACAAACATGAAATCGTTAAATTTCAATAACATAAACCGCGGTCGCTGTGCATAATAATAACCGCAATGGCTTTTCCACTTCGAACTATAATATACGCGCGCTTTATTTTCCTTGGTATGAAAACAGTTTCGCTTCGCCAAGTAGGTGTCTTCTTAATTTCAAATTTGTATTCAAAAACGTATTCGGGAAACACTCGAAACTTTTAATAACGCGCTTTGCTGCAACGGTAGAAAATTGGATTTCCTGAAAATTCCGCTTTTTTCCGAAAAAATTTATGCTTACACGAGATCCGAAACGTATATGCCACCGCGCACGGAACACCGACAAGTATAATAATATAATAATAATTACAGCGACCGTATCGACTTCTGTCTGAAAGAAATTCGATATTATGTTCTGTAAGAGATATTTGAAAAATTTCGATTTCCACGATTTACGAGACACGTTGAAAATTATTTATGAAATACGCATATAGTTTAAGCCGTAGAAATTGCAATATATATTTTTAGTTTTGTGGCGTCGAAGAGACAAAAATAATACGCGTTATAAAGCAAACGATCCTCGGCGGTTAGAAAACGATAATCATTATTGTAGCGCAGTGGCGTTTATAGGAAACATTTTCACTATGCGCCGATTTTATTACATAAATTGTGTATCGGCCTTTAAGTTAAACAAACGTCTACTTAACAAACAGCCAGCAGCGCAGCCCGTCTTTAATCCGAATATGTATTACTCCTATATGTATAAAATCAAATTAATTGAGTCTTTTTTTTTTTTTGTAACAAATCGCTACTTCGTAATAAGAGTGGAAAAAACACCATCCACAATCCTCAACGTTGAAGCCGGCACAGAGGGCTCACGTCTCGCTCCGACTCCGTTATTTTCATTAACGACATTCCGGTGATATAAAGAACTGTCGCGCCATTCGCAGACGATACTCTCTTTCACTAAAAACCATAATGCTAACATGGCTAAAATTCAACTACAAAGACAACTCGACCGGGAAGTCGAGTGGTTCAGAACGCGGTGGATCAAAATAAACGAGGATAAAACACTAGTTGTTCTATTTGGCCGGAAAAAGCCTAATAATGGTAAAGGGAGCACCGAAGTACACGAAGTACGAAATTCTTCTAAAACAGTCAGGCACACCTTGTTTGGAATAGAGCATTAAAAATCGGGCCAAATCGTTATTATTTTACCGCACAGTCCCGGTATTAGCGAGCCAAATCGTTCTAATCAATCAATACTGCAAATCGCCGTGAAATCCTTCTTAAGCCAATCACATGGACTCATTATCAGTAAAATCGTTCGGCTTTTAAATCATTAATAAAGGCAAGCAGACTGGCATAGGCTTTTACAGGTCTGACAACCGTTCTACGAAGCAAATCAACAACTCTGTTGGTAATTATATTTATTATACATTTCATGTTAAACACCTGAAATTTCACTATGGGCTTAAGACCAGAGTGCACCTCCTCCTCTATGTACGCCAATGTTGTCGTTCATCTGCGATTCTCCGTACAGAATAAATTTAGTTTCGAACAATATTATAATGTTTTCCGAATAATATTGTTACCGTTTACGCCATATTGTACCATATTGTTACCGTACGTACGTATTAAAATTATTATTTTCCGTCAAAAAATTGAAAATTGTCCCGCGGAATACGCGTAAAACTGCGCGCTTAATACATTTGCACGGTGTCGGTCATAATAATATTATATTAATTGGTAATAATATATCGTAATTTTAGTGGTCAGACGCCCACAACACTGCTTTTTATGCTCTTGGCCTGAACAGTTTTTCAGCGATTTATAACAATATTCCTGTACAATAATAATTGTGTATATATTATTATGCTGTAGAGTATGCCGGGCGGCGGACGAAAATTGGTTCATTCTCGCGCAGGCGAGGTTCTATCGGTATTCTGATTGGCGGAAACCGTCGTGAGCCGACCGCTGCCGACAGCGACAGCCAATGACAGAGCAGTTATTAGCCGTCTGCGAGGGGGAGGGGGGCAACAGCCAATGACAGAGTAGCTATTAGCCGCCCGGGGGGTGGAGCATCGCTCCGGCTTTCATTCGACGTGCGCGTTCCGGCATACTCTTATAGCATATACATAGATGCGTATACGGGACGTATTGCAAAGGCGATTTTCTAAAAAAAAAAACGCTTAAAATACATAATTATCGAATTGTTTGTAATAATATTAAAAAAAAAATAGGTACTCGTTTATCTCAAAAGAACGTAAATAGCAATTTAATTGGAATGCCGAAATAATGAAAGGCGCGACAACTCTGCTTTATTAACATTGTATACATATATTCGTATATACAATAAAATTGTAAAGTTGGTGCGTGCCAAATGATTGTAACGTGAAACACGAAATAATGAATAAAACGCGTTAATTAAGTATAAATAAGAAGAGCGTGCGTTGATAAATTACGTTGAAGCGACGAAAGATGGAGTTAAAAATACAAATTTGACTACGCGTTTTATTGGATATTTTTACTGTTGGTTTTTTTTTTCCAAATAATTTCTCTACTTCTGCGCTAAAATTCAGTAGGAACAAGGATGCGGATGTCCGAACTAATTAATTCGGTGTGTATTTATAAGTTTTTCAGTTAAGTTAGGACAATAGTTAGTATCTAGATAATAGTTTTTCGTACAAAGTTTAAATGATTTTTTTTTTTTTGAAAGAAAATCTGTGTTTACTGAAAGCAATTGGCTCTAGCAGAATTAAAAAAAAAAAAATTATAACGATATAATATTCTTTCGTCTATAGTTTCAATGTTCTTTTTTAATTTCAATGGAAAAGATAATTTTGTTTTGGATAAAATTAAAAATATACAAATCGAAGATGTGTGTTTATATATTATATTAAATTTAACATTAACATAATTAATTAAATCATTCGATTAATTGATTTTCTATATTAGTCAAGTTAGGTTATCACAACTTTATCTAGTAAATTTTTCCATTAATGTTGTATTATTTATTGATTAAGGTATCGCTTTTTTATAAGGTCCACGGGTTTTCGCAATATTTTTTAGACAATTTATAAAATTTGTTCAAATTCAAATATTTGCCAAACAAGTTGATGTTAATAATAGAAGTATTCTCCATTAATAAAAAAAAATTGATATTTCCTTAAACGAATCGTAGAAAATCGACGACTTACATTTAATAAAACAATAAATTTATTTTTAAATTATTACTTCGAATTTTGCGAAATAATTAAAAATACGTTTTTAATATACAATAATTTTAGCTCACGGGAATTAGTAAGAGTAATAACAATAACAATAATAAATTTAAAGTATTTTAAATATAATAAGAAATATTTGCATTTATCGAATTCCCGCGGGACACTCTGCAGTGGCCTGTATACGTAGAATAAAAAATATTTATTTAATCAGTTTATTCGTCAAATAAAATCTACGCGTGGATGGAAAAAATCAAAAAAAAAAAAAAAATCGATTGTGCAAATGAAATAACGTTCACGTTTTTTTTTTCAATAACCTATTGACCGATAATAATAAGTCAACACGAGAATAATTTTAAGTACGTTTACCTCTCATCAATAGAACTTTGGTAGAATTTTACTTTAAAAAAAAACTCTCTCGTCAATCACATATAATATTTTTGTGTATATATAAATAACTGTCGACCATGCGAATATGTTAATATCGTGTTCTTTGATCAATTTCAATAATTTGGGTATATAAAAAGATTTTTTTTCTTATGCAAATATCAACAAAATGAATAAAACATATCATGATTACGAAACGTCTAAATGATTTATTTCACCAGCTATATATACTTGTAGTAAATAACTTTTCCAAAATAATAAATTTTAAATAACTCGTAAATTATATATATGGTACTTCATAAATCTAATTTATTTGTATTCGCGCGTTTTTTTCTTTTACAATATATTTATAGACGAGAGTGTCTTATTTACAAATAGGTTAATTTTGCCGGTTTTTTTTACGATTAAATATTCAACAAATTCGAATTGCGATTTAAACGGTTATGCAAAACACGTGTTTGTGGACATTACACGACGTTATTTTTGTATATTACCAGACGCTCGTTTTTTGATTATATAATATGCTCGTTAATTTTACAATTTGTTTGATTTTTTAATTTATTAAATCATTCGTACGCATAGTTAAAACCTATTTAGTACGCTTCGGATTCGATTTCTATTTTTATTAAAGATTTTCGCAATTATTATTTCGATTTTATTTACAATTCATAAAATATTACGGTTACGTTTTTGATTTCGAATGATTTTGGATCTTTTATATATTGTCATTTAGTTTTCGTTGTTAAACGTTTAATTCCATTTCCAATAATTGTTTACTTCATTTAATGGAATTTTAAATTTTCAAAAAAAAAATCATTTAATATATTCATATTATGACTTCGTTTTTATATACTAATAGTAATATAATTAGAATGTTGATTTTTTTTCTTCTAATTACAATTGGTTTTTAACTAGTCGACGGAAATTCGTATACAATATATAAATATATATATAATATTCGGAAATATATATCCGGCATAATACATTGTAACGTTTACTAATCTCGCCGAAAACACAAACTGTTTTTGTTTATATTTTTAAACGTACCACGAAATACGAATTCAGACAAAATGGATTACTGGGTACTCATCGAGGTTGTATTTTACTACGATTTCGATTATTTTGTGTTAATAGTTCCTTTGATTTTGTTTTCAATTCCAAGTATCGGTTTTCGCAGTAATTAGGATTTCAGTTTGGTTTACCAATATTTATTTGTTTCTGTATAGAGGTTTTAATTTTGAATACGACCGTTTATGATTTCGGTTACGAAAGGCTTTTACCGGTATATTTAAAATCGACTTCGAATCCTGCAGGAAATTAAAAGTCCATAATTTTATACGTTTGTACATGAAATGTCATCACTTGCCCCCGCCATTTAAAACGTCGACTTTCATTATTAACGGAATCATTTTTACTGCATAGTACGCCGATGGACCAAAATTCAATATTTTATATACGTGATGTCGACGCATATATTATTCTAAGAAGTTTTATATTACCTCTCACTTATTGAATTGTTCGAAGTGTATAAAACGCAGACGTGTGTAAAACGAAAGAAAAAAAATGTTTTACACACGAGAATTTTTGGCACACGCGTCTCTTCTATAAACTTTACGATTATTGGTTATTGCTATAACAGACTATATATATGCGCATTTAAATATTATATTAATATTCAGAATAATGGAATAGAGGGATGAATTGAAAAACGATTTTACTCAGTTCGAGGGTTTTTTTTTTTTAAGCGGTAAATAAAATATTGTGTATAATATAGTCTAAAAAGAAAAAAAAAGCACATTAGTAATATAATTATTTATTCATTATTTCGAATAAAAAAAAAACACCGACTATTATTTTCTTTTCGTACCGTTACTTTTTTCTATTTCAATTTGTAAATAAAATTTAATAAATAAACAAAAACAATTATATCAAAACGCTAACATGACTATACAACATTTACAAGGTTTAATCCGTTTCCACTCAAAACCGAAAACAAAAACAATTATATTACCTCAATATTCCGTGCACACAACGATTTCAATTGAAAAACACGGGAATAGCGGTTTTATTAAGATAACAGCTGGAAACGGTAGTTAATGTATTATGCAAATTCAATTTTAAATCCACAAGAAAACGGCGGGGAAAATGTTTTTCATACTCTTAATATTAACAAAAAAAAAAAAAAAACCTATTACTTATTCTGAGAAAATTTTAATCCGCAAGAGTTTTTTTCTCTTCACTCCGGTATTGTTATTCCTGAAATTGAATAAATATTACACGGAGTAACGTTTAAAAATGCATTACCACATAAATTTTACCAGTTATTATTATTATTATTATTATTATTATTGAGTCTTATGTCTATAGCATCGTGCGATTAACAAAAAAATTACCAAAATATTATAAAAAAAAATCTTTAAAACAAGCCCAACGTACGATTTTAAGAGTATAATACTTCTGTGCAGAGCTAATTATTAAATTAAAAATTATTACTATGTAATGACATTATTTTATAATCCGAAATCAATACGGAATTTTTTTTATAAACCCGACGTAAAAAAGTAAAATATTTACGTAGGTCAAAAATATCTCCGAAAACGCTTATTAAAAATGTCTATTTTCCATTCAATTGACCTAAATTCGATAAAAAAAAAAAAAAAGAAAAGAAAAAAATTACCGAAACTCAATTTTCAAAATCATATATTTTTGTAATCGTTATTTTACTTGGACGCCAGTCGACGTTTTTGTTGTTATCATAAATTAGAAAACGGCTGTAATGTCAAATCACTTTTTTGTAATAAACTTCGACACTATACAGTCTAAAGCGCATTAAAAGTCAAAGCCTTAACGATTTTCACGCGTTAAAAGTATTAACGAATATTTCAACAATAACTACGTTTATACAGTGTTGTTTTCACGCGATTTTCTTGATAACTTTTAGGAATTTTCAGTCAGTAACTTTCTAAAATACTATATACTTACAGCTTGCGCTTTTCAATCGATATCGAAAGAATATATATATATATATATGAAACTTTTGGTCCACTAACTATACAACTGCCCGAAACGGCGCGGTTTTGTAGGTGTATACCTGACATTATTGGAATACCAAAAACTTCCACTGTACGCGGATTCGTTAATTAATTAACGGTTCACTTTAATATTTGCATTTGTGGAACTCGCGGAGTTTTTGATTAGCAGAACGTAATTTCACATGAGATAAACGTAATATGCAAGAAGAATCGCTGTATTGGTACCGCATATATAGTTTATAATGTGTTACAATTGAACACATAGTATTTTCCGAAATTATTTATTTAAAACAAAAACAATAACGATTCGCTATATAATTTGAATTTAAATATAGAGTATTTTATGTTTTAATTACTTCCTTTTTTTTTTTTTATACGTATTGTCGTAATCGATATTTAATTTCAACTATTGCGTTTATACTTTTTTTCGAAATTCGATTGAGATTGCATCTGTCCCAACACCGATCGGGATCTGTTTACGCGTTCAGCGAATAACTGGTTTAAAGTGTCTAATGACTTCGGCGCTTCGAGCTTTTTTTCGCTTGCTACCGTCAAATTCATTGACGTCTTTCCCGGATCGCCGAACAGTTTATGTTAAACAATAAGTGTAATAAATATATAAATCTCTAAAAACCGTGAGATGCGGCCTGGGAGACGGAAAAAAACACTTTTATATATACGTTAATCGCGAAAATGGTGTTGTTATCGATTTAAAAGTATAATTTTATTTTATTTAAGGATAAAAATACATCTTAAAATGGATTTTAAAAGAGAAAATATTTAAAAATATAAAAAGAATCGTCCAGTGGAGTACGCGTCGCCTTTTTTTTTTTTACACGCGTAATAGAATATAATATAAATTACACCCCTCTTCCCACCACTAGCGTGTAACACATTTTCTTCATAAAAACCTATTTAAATTTTTTAATTATCCAGCATCTAAGGCTATACCTATATATATATTTTATATCCATTTTTATTTTCTCTCATATTTTACCTACCAACTCTGAAACTAGCTCTGTGTAGCTGTCGTCCCGACATTTCGTGCAAAAAAAAAAAAATACCAAAAATCGTTCTGGCGCACTGATACTGATAAATGATGTTACCAGCTAACTCGCATCGCGATGGCTGGACCAGAATTGTCGGGCGGCGTACGACGATCGAGCCGCGGACAATAGTGTGTTTCCACGATAAATTATTCGATATATTGATGTTGCCCCGAAGAGGAAAAAAAAAATCACCGAACCAAAAAGTCGTTTCGCCCAATGAAATATTCACGAGAAACGATAATCTCCCTTGGCAAACTATACGTTTTATAAATTATAATTGTTTTTTTATTTTCCCCGATATTCTTGCACATATTTCATACGTATGCGTGCTTTATAATGTCGTCGAATTCGACGGAGTAAAATCCGTTCGCTTTCCTTATTTTTAATATTGGCGCACAAAAGCCGCAAAAATAATGTGTATATAAATAAATGGTAATAAGACGTATTATTATTATTATTATATAGCGTTTTCTGTTATTATATATCGAGTAGGTACTCGGTTCTGATCGAAATCCATGGTTCATCGATGAGTTCATTATATTTCCATTTTAATGAGCGATCAGAAAGTCGTTCTCGTTACGTTAAATTAAGATTAAATATATTGTATGTTTACGTTACTAAAAAAAAAAAACAAATAATCCCTGCAGCAATAATCATATTTGTCGAAATAACGGGCAAAAATTAAAAATATTTCTTCGTTTTTATTTAAATTTTAAATTTTTAAGACGGTCATTGTATAGAATTTATTTACCTCCAAAAGATATCTGTTTTTTTTCGGAAAACATTTGCAATTTTCGTTATTTTGATACCCAAAGATTTAGTAAATACCGTTTAATCGATCACTGTAAACGCATAAAAAAATTTTCATCTTTACTTATCGCACGTTAGAATTAAGGATATTGAAATTGTTAAAATACCTCGAGTAACTGTAGAAATACTCGAGTCTTTTTTCACACCGTACTTAATTGAATAACAGAGTTGGGTCTTTATTGTTGTAACGATTCGTTTTTTCGTTTCATAAAATCTACTAAAAGCCTCGCTTTAAACACCATCGAATTTTAGTGATTGAAAATTAAAAGTTTCATAATGAGAATCCGGGTTTTCGCACGTCCTTCTTTTAAGAAGTCGAGTTTTCAGAACACTCGATTTAATGTGATTTACCATCTTAATCATTAAATCAAGAACGTTTTTAGGCTTTTCATCTGGAATCGTTTTCGTCATCAAACCCCGGTAGCCGCGTTTAAAGGAGTGTGTTGAACATAATATTATATGTATTTGGAAACGAAACCTGTTATTATACACTCTAATTGCGGGTGGTCCATCCGTGCATAACAACATTTAATTTGTCTATTGGAGTTTATTTATTTTTTTTTAATTATCAGTGATACGTTTGTTTTTCCCGGGAAAAAAACTATATTAATTTTTACTTTATTTATTAAATTTTAACGCGAACGTGTTGTAAATCGTATTAATATTAAAAAAGAAACAGTAATTTAAAGAATAATTCGTGTCTAAAATAGTAAAAGTGCGCTACCCTCGTCAATGTAATGTATATGCGACCTTGTATCAGAGCAGATGAAGAGTTCTTTACTATATTTTGTAATTGCCAAGAAAAAATAATGAAAAGGAAATAATAACATTTTTTTAAAACTTAAATTACATTTCAATATTATGCCAAATGATGCGAATTGATAGGAATGAAATCAAAATAGTAATTTTGAGCTCAAAAATTATGAAATAAGAAGAAAAAGAAAAACATTAATAACTCAGTCATTTTAATAGTACAAATCACTTCCCGATCGATACATTTTTCACAGTGGTTTTTCAATCAATATTAATACACGTATATAGATGAATACGTATAAGACCAAAAAACAACATTCAAAAATACTCACACATATATATCGGATATGAGGGCCAGAGGTACTCGAAATACAGTAGGTCGCAATCAAAAAAATGGGTCACGAATAATTTTAGCGTGAGCCGAAAAAAACAATATTATTATTGATTGACAATTCGTTAAAAACGAATTACAACCGTAAATATTTAATTGAATTCTGATTGTTGTTGTTGTTGTTGTTCGAGATACCTGTTCAACACTTGCTACGCTATAAATAAGACCTTATTTCGTATTCAGTTCTTCATATAATTGTCAATTTGGATTTTCGGTCACCAAATTTTGGAACAAATGACGATTCGTCTTGATATCGATGTGGACACAATTAATAAAACATAATATTCTATGTTAATTCGGTCGCATCAAGAACAATAAAGAGATCCTATTCACATTCAACCACTGAACTCAATACATGGAACGCGTATATCGATCAAAATATGACCCCATATAGGAGGCCGCCATATGCATTCTATAAGATATAAAAGTCATGGAGGATACGATGAAATATAATTTTTTTCCATGACATTTATCATGTTTTATTATTTACTTTCAGATAACAGGACACGAAACGACGTGCTCATCGGATCGATGTTAGCACCAAAATCGATTATTTTTACATTATTAAGTTGGTAACAAAAACAGAAAAATAGAAACGGAATGCATACGGCGGCTCACTATAGGGCTATCATATATTTCATATACGAGAATTATACAAAATACGCGTTCAATGTGTTGAGTTCAGTGCAGTCAACAAATAATATATTATAATCGATAATATAATTCGGAATTTTTTTTTGACATTTTTTTTTTTAATGAATATTTTGTTTTTATTAAAAGTATATCGTGTTAATATTTCATTTAACCATGTACGGTAAAAAAAAAAACCATTTTTCCCGGGTCGTATAAATGGAAAAAAATTCGTCGAAAATGAATCGAAACTATATAAAAATATTTAGGAGGTTCTAATGCTGAGTTTTACAGTGAAACGTTCTTAGGTTTTATCCGAGATTATTTTGTGAACAAGTATTATTATTATTATTATTAAGGCGTCTGCCTCCGTAATGGAAACTCGCATTTACATGGACCAACCGCGGACAAATATTTGTTGAGGATTACGAGAGCTGATTCTTTACGTTTGTACTGTTAATAATAATAATAATAATAATAATTCCGCCGGAAAATACACCACACACGTACACTGGCAAGGCTCGCGTTAAGCGCTGTTATATAGGAAAACGAATCCGAACGTACACGGAATACTAAGAGAACGTATAATATTTATATTTAATATAATATTATAATCTTAAAGACAAAGCCGAATATATCGTATAACATTCGCATGAGCGAATTTCGGATGAAATTACTGCAGGTGAACAGACATTATATATATATATATATATATACGAACTAGTACGAATGTGGAATTTTTTATTTTTTTATACATATACTACTACAATTGTTCTATTATATTATTGTCGTACGCAAAATCCAGATAAATTTCAAAGTAGAAAAGAAAAAAGGAATACCTTCAACTTTTGATAATAAGGAAACAAATATTATCGAATTGTGATTTTAGATCACTAATTATTATAATATACGTAAATATTGTAAAATAAATTTCAAAAAGTCTAACGGTGTTGTGCGGGACCGAAGTGATTTGCTTATAGATGAATGTTTTAGAATTTTTGTTACTAATATACGTAGAAAATTCGAAAGCAATTATTACGTTCGATAAAACGATTCTGAACGGAGCTTCGCAATGTAATATTATTATTATTATTATTATTATTATTATACAGTAAAGAATTTCAAAAAAAAAAAAAGGACGCACTATTTTGGCCCGCTTTAAAAAGCATTTGAGAAAATCGAAAAATGACTTCGTCAAAGAACTAATCCAGAGAAATTTTTTCACCGAAAAATGAGTGTACTTGTGTAACGATCGGAGCATTTTTCCCAGTCGAAAAGTGTTACACACGGGAAAATATAAACTACATCGCTTTTGTGCTTTGATCGTCATTTTCCATCAAAATAATACACTTTGTCGAAAAATTTAAAACAGTAATAAAAAAAAAATAAAATAAAATTTATATATTTATAATAGGGTATTATAATCATTCGTATTATAGCAATGAATTTGCTTTACAAAATAAACGACCGGTTTTTAATAATTTGATTGCACTGGTTTTCTTCGTCAATTAATCTTCGGTATATTCATAAATTAATGGTATATAATATTATATCACGTAGAATTGTCACAATACAAAGGATCACAAAAATTGTTTTAATTACATTTTTATCTGGGTGTACTTTAATTACATGTAATTATTAGTGCTTCAACACTATTATAAAGTCTGTTTTTTAAATCGGTATATATATTTTTTCGAATTTTTATTTACGTATACCGATTGCCTTTTTACGAAATTTAATTTAAATGGTTTTTTTTTAAATTTTTTATCTTTTAAATTTCCGAAATCGTTTAGTAAAAATACAAATACCTTCATGTAATACGCAGACATGTTGTAGAATTACTTTGTGTATTTTAAATGCATAAATAAATAATATAAATAATTTCGCAATATACGTATATTTTAAATGTTTCTACGTTTAATCATTCCTAGTGAAGAGAACACACACACACACACATATATATGTATAATACTATTTACATATATAATACTATATTTACATATCTATCCACTCCTTTGAAACGAGGAAAAAAATTATGTGTTTCATACTGAATCATGACGGCGTGTATCTTTATACTGATTAACGAACCAACTTGTATAAAGTGTCCAATTAGTCTTAACAATTAAGAAAAGACTTGATGTTTTTAACGAACGCGAAAAGAAGAAAAAAGAACTAAATTAACAAAAGTGCGAATCCTATCTCATTTTTGTCGTCGAATTATAATATGTTTGCATCTAATTTTTATTTGATTTTATTTTAACTTTTTGCTTTAAACAGCTCGTACAACGTCTGATTTCACTGTTCATTATCCATAATATATATATATATATATATATATATACTATATATTCATAAACTTCTTTTTACACCGAGTTAATTTAATTTGAAACACTGTACGCATTTCAGTAGAATAATTAATCTCATAAATATTCTATTTACAAAAATTAAATATAAATTTATTAAAGAAAAAAATCTGTATCTGCAGCGCGGTACTTCTGTATTGCAATTGTGTTTTTATTTATTATTCAATTCATTTTAATGTTATAATTAATTCTTGATTTCATACGCGACAATAAACAAATCGATTATCCGTTTAGATAACTATACGAATTAAATTGGATGCCAAGAATCGCCGTGATCATTGCATTATATTCCACGAAGTTAAAAACGTTAATCTGTGAATTTCATAAATCAAAAAATTAATTTTCGTTCGTTTCGTTTAAACGGTTTTAATTTGTTAATGGGATATGCCTATGAAACGCTAAAAAGGCTAACGCAATAGGCAATTTTTATAACATATAATTTTACAAAAAGTTTATTTTTTGTAAAATTACGTTATTAGGTATAGTGTAATTCGTACAATTTTATTATTATTACGGTTTTTTTTTAAAAGTATATTGTAATTATATTTAACCGGCGTTACAAATGGTTTACGTGTCGAATAAATAGTGTTCTATTGAATAAATATAGTTCAATATTTTTTTTTTTTCCGTTTAAAAAATATATCAATAACAGAATTTGAATATAATTTACTTTTTAGCTACAATTCTAACTGTAACTTTTTGACTTGTACTTAACAAAATTGTAGCATATAATCTAGTGTAATAAATTATCATAATGCTCTTAACGTCAACGTCATAGATTTTATTTTAAATGCGTCAGAGATCAGAAACGGTGTATTTTTTTTATAATTTCATTGGCCGAAAAGCTAGAAAATACCGGATAATTGTATTCAAAACGAAAAACAAATATTTTAATTTCCATTGAATATATTCCGGTTAGATTATTTATTTTTTTAAACACGAATCAAAGGTAAGTTTTGCGATATAAATAAATAATATGGCGCATTTATAAATGACGTAAAAAAAAACTACCGCTCACGCGCGATTTATTCGAATCGCCAAACACAATAGGTAATAAATTATCAAAATTCCAATCGCCAGGATTCTTCGAATGATTTATAGCGTATTTAAATTGGTCATTACAGGATGTGTGCACGAAAATCTAAAAATATCACTTAACGACTTATCTATTAATAACAAATCAAATAAATATTTCGTAAAACACTAAATTAATTTCTTTTTTTTTGTTCAAATTTATACTAATTTCTAAATAAAAATTCTACATTTTATATATACTTTATCTATATTCTCGTATTTCTCGTAGACAATTCAAGTACAGAATATGATGAAAAAAAAATTATAAAAATACTACGGAACGTTGATTTTTATATACATAAACGAAAAAGTGTATTGTAATTTCTCATTAATCATTTCACGGTCCATATATATATATATAATGCCATAACCATATTTTTTTGATAACAACAAAGTTTTTAAAGCAAAATTGATATCCGCAGTGTTCAAATTGTATAAAAGTATTTTTTTTTTTTTTTTTACCGATTTTGTAATTACGATTTAAGCGTCAAAATTCAAGTCCGTACAACTTTAGTTGAAATTCGTTTTTACGTTAAATAATAAAAAATATATTCCATTTAATAAATTAAATTTTTTTTTAAACGTACGGCAAAAGTGTATTTCAAATACACAGTCTATTAACAAATATTCATTTTAATAATTGGCAATCAGAATATTTTAACAATTGTTTTTTTTTTTTTTATGTGAGCAATATTATACAACGCGGGTATTAATCGATTTTTCGCCGTTTTTCCGTGTGCGTATTGGCGTGTGACTTATTTAAGCAAAAATGCCATTTGAAATGTCACCGCGCACATAAACGCGGGACGAACAATGTTCTTACAAGTATATTTATAAATATTAAGTATTTTTCTGACATTAGAACGAAACAATAAACACACAAATGCCTATATAAATACCATTTAGAAGTTGAAAACAAAATTAGGTGGATATAGGGCTTAGTAAATTTGAGAAGCTAAAACGATATATTATGCGTATATATACTAAGCTGTTATAAGTTTATATACAAGCATTTTGATAATAAATATGATGTTTTGACAAATATCGTTCGAAGAACGGGTCGGAGGAGAAAGTTTTTATTTTATTTCGCATATAATATATTTTGTTTTGCAAGTAAAATAGAGGGAAGAAAAGAGTTGAAAAGTTTGAAAAAAGAAAAAATAGCAGCGAATTAAAGAAATTCGAGAGCTAAACGTCACAACGTATATATATATATATATATATATATATATATATAATTTAGTCCCAAAGTTAATCTGGCACTAGTGGAATATGGCCTGATTTTAATCGATCCCGAACGCGGATTTTTTTTTCATTACGATTTGAAAATTATCTAATGTATAGCCACATTTACAACACCGGGCAAGTTTATAGAACTGTACGAATTATTATCTATATGTACTGAAATCCGTAGTGTTTCAACACCAATAAGTACTCGTACGTTCGTATTATAATCTAGTTTTATTATTATAAATTTTTTTTAAAATTAAGTATGTACCTAGTACCTACACAATATTATTCGACAAAAAAATATGACAAAAAAAAAAAAAATCAATAACCGATAAAAACGCGATTGTCCAAACATTCGAATTCGGAAAATTCCGTCCACGTGCCTTTTTATGATAGAAATAGTAACTTGATATATTCGCATACTACACACCTATTTACCCGTGTATATGCGAATATATTAGCAAGCTAAAAAATATAAATATATATATATATACGAGTTGTTGCGTTAAATTCCTTTTATTTCTTTGTTTTTCACAATATATATACTCTTTGGCTTGATCAGTATATAAAAATTTATTATTTACGGGTTAAAAATAATTTATATTTTTTATTTATATTTCTTTCGCTTACCGTTTTTATTCTTTCATTTTTTTTTTTTTTTTTACCGTTTTATTATTTAATATTTATTAACTCGTGCGTTATTATAAAGGAATCGTAATTGTTTTTAACTAGAAAAACAGACGAAACGAGATCGGGTATAGGGCGATGAAGAAGAGACATATATAAAATGTACTCAGCAGCCTCGTAATACCATAATAGTAAAATGTATATATATATATATATATATATATATATATATATATAATGTACATGTGAAGTCGTGTTTGTTTTGTCGAAAGCAATCACCGGTTGATATTGCAAAACGGGAATGATAAAAATGGTCGTTATTAACGTTGTGCGGAGGATTTTGTGAAATCCAGATTTTTCATATGCCCCTAAAACAATATAGTAATAATGTTCGCTGTGTTATTTGTACCGTATTATACCGTGTGCGTATTTATATATACGTGCAAATGCAGTATACGGATTTGTTTCCTCTCATCGCAGTTGTATTTTTTCGAACGGTGTCTGTGGACTGAAATTACAAATTATAATTGTATAGTACCTACGCGGTTCGTTGTAAATATTATATATTATTTCCGACATCGTCGCGATGACGGATGATTATTATTATTTTTTTAAATCCCTGGTTTTTTTTCTTTTAATATTATAAAATTGTTTTAATAATAAAATAGAAAAAAAAAATTAAATAACTAAAGAGGATAAAGGAATATACCTGTGTATATATATATATATATATATATATATATAAAGAAAACTATAAATTATTACTCGTAAATAATAAATTTTTATAAGTGAACGAACAATCGAGCCGGAGAATATTATGAAAAATAAAGAGTCGTTGTATTGGAATTTGTTTATTTATTACCGACAATAGCAGGTCATCATAAAAAAAAAAAATATGAACACAAAGGCGGAATAAAAAGAATATTAGCGGAATCGCATAGAGAAAAATATATAACGAATATTACAATAAAAATAATTTTAATTAATTCATTTACACATAGAGTTTATTTCTATACATTTCTTTCGCACATTATATTTTTTTTATTCTTTCATTTATTTAATTTCTCCTTTTTTTTTTTACTATTCTAATATTATATAATAATAATTATTATTTGTTTTTCATTCAATTACTTTACGTTTACACGAGAGATAAACGCGTAGTGTTTATACAATGTTGGATTATATATCATATATCGACGTTGCAGCTTTATATTTATATATTTAATATTTATTAAATGTTATATGACTATATTTTTTTTATTATTATTATCATTTTAATATATCAATTTAGTTAAAAAAAAATAATTAGATATAAAAAAAAAAATTATGTACATATTTTTAAATAGTTTTTGTGAATATGAGTGTACCGATATATATAAGACTGTTTTAATTAGTGAAACCGAATAGAATTTTCAAAGAGATTAATTAGTTTTATTAAGTGGCGGGTTTGGGAGTGAGGCGATGCCACAACATCAAGTTTTAGAATAAATAATGCGCAATAAGTATGTCATCTATAGACATTAGAATATTATATTTTAACTATTTAAGATATTATTTTATTTTTTTTAAATTACAAATTGTCGCGTATGTACGAAATTATCACTAAATAAAGCGATGAGAAATGCAGTAAACAATAACATAATTACGAGTATTATGCGTGAACAAATGTATATGTGCGGCGGCAATTATATAAAATATTGTCACTACTGCAGAGGTGATGTCCGACTACGTTGCCTTTAATTATGTATAATATGTGTGTATACATTTCACAGCGACAAAATTCACGATTAAATATATTTTAAGTTGTACTCGTTTATATTGTCTTAGATTTTATATTATGTCGAGCAATAAAACAATATATCTCAATGTACAAATAAAAAAAAAAAAACCACGTAAAACGAATAAATTCTATTATCATAAAAACTTGAAAAACGTATAAGAAAACGGTCGATCGACGGGTGGTATTATTTTTTTTTTTTTTGTAAAGATATTTAACTACCTATTTTTTAATAGAAAAACGCAATTTTTTTTCTTCGGTCAGAAATTCCGAATTTGAAAGAGTAAAATTATAGATTTTTATCACAATAATAGTATAAACACGCATAGTGCCAATATCGCCTATACACATTTCACTACTCGATAAAATTAATTTTAATAAAAAAAAAAATTAATACATACGTATTGTAAACATTAATATATTTTGGCTCGTCTATATAGAGACATCTGACAAACTAAAATTACAATAATTTATCGAAACGAATTTTTAAATAAATATATATTATATTTTATAATAGTGTCGACAGACAACTGTAATATTCCGGAAGTTTAGATTTCTAAAACTACAAGCACACACAAAAAGTATCGATTTTCTACGCTATGTGTGTGTGTGTGTGTGTGTGTGTGTGTGTGTGTGTGTGTGTGTGAAAAAAAAGAATCGTCAAAAACGTAATAACGCGTTTTACAAAAACGGGAGGACTCCAATAATTTATTTTCAATAACGCGTTATTAATAATAGTTACCGGGAACGAATTAAAATCGATTTAGGATTTTGCGAGGGCGAATTAAAGGGTTAAATTCTCAATTGTTCTGCCAAATTCGGGTTTACGTTATATTTATATAAGCGGCGGGGCGATAAAGCGAATACATAAATTCAAACTCCGATATACGTCCATTGTTTTTCGGTCGAGTATTATTTGTTGCGAGATTATATTATTATTATTATTATTATAATATACGAATAAATATCCATTGTACGCGATTTCTATTTTCTTTGATTATATATATTGTTCTATTTAAACGTATAAATTTATAATAATATTCGTACACACAGAAGGTATTATTATTATTATTATTTCGTTTTTATAATAAAAAAAAAACCGATATAAACCTAATATGCCGATATAAATTTTCGCTACGGTTCTATTATTATCGTTTTGCAGTGTGTTATAACAAACTTGCCAAAAAAAAAAAAAAAATAAATAAATGTTGCTTTTTAAATTTACGAGTAAATTTGTTTTCATCAAATTTTCATAATTAAAAAAAAAAAAAATCGCTTGGTGATTATAAAACGTATTAATCGGTAAAACGACGTAATTAATTATTAATAATGTCGATTTTTACGTTACCGCAGTAACGAAAAATACCGTTCCAAAGATTTATATTCCATATACGTTATTATAGGCCTAAATATTTATTATATATAAATAAAATCGTAAATCGTTTCGTGCAGAAACTACTGAAAATATCGAGATGTGGTTTGTTTTTTATTTTCCTAGAGTAATTTACGCGGACCGTTTTATAATAGTTTGAAAAATATCCGCGCGGTGAGACGAACCAGTGGCAGACTCTTAAACAAATATTTCACCCGAGAAAACTGCACTACCGACAATGGCTGTACGAATTTGTATAATTTGGTATACTAAAAAAAGACTGTGGTACACATACAGGAATATTCTAAATATGCATTTAGAAATATCAATACGGAAATATTCAAATTTCGAATTACAAATGATTCAGTAACTATTTGCATCGTCATAAGGCAAGGGCGCACCCAGGATTGATTTTTTTTTGGGGGGAGGGGGAGCTAAATAAAATTATTTTTAGATATTTATAAGATTTATTTAATATATATACAGAAATCCGATTAAATAGCGATACATAATAAAATTACAAAAATATTAAGAGGTCAACAATTTTGGAGTGGGGCTTAAGCCCGTTAGCTCCACCCCCTTAAGTGCGCCACTGTCATAAGGACGTCTAATAGTGCTCGGAAAACGCCGGGTACGTACCAGAAAAGCAGCAAATTATCATAATCATATATAACGCTATACATAGTTATGAGTTTTGACGGACGATACAGCTGGTGCGTATACGTATATTGTTAATTGATTTATAAAATCGTCGATGATATTTTACTATCGATTACTATAATATCGTTGAGGTTTGTTTCGGAAAAAAATATACGTATAATTTCGTTTGTTATTCCACCGCCCTAACGACGGTTTTTAATCGTATATATTGTATTATGTATAAATGCGTGATTTATATAAAATATTTATTTATATATATTTATTTTTTTCCCACCCGATAAACCGACGACGAGTGATGATTCATCACTTTTAAAAATATTATCAATCATAACTCATTCCCCCCCCTCATCAGCCCCGCCAAACATATTCGAATGAACGAAAATCCATATAACAGCGCGCGGTGCCGACTGCGTATAATATACTTTCCTCGCGTGTACCATTATGTGTGTTTTTGAAACAGTCGTGCGCTCAAAGATTCGGAATCTTTTTTTCAATTTTTAAAATGGGGCGGTGGTCGTCACAGTTTTATGTGTGCGTATTAAACGAATCTTTATACATTACTTATTACTATATTATTCTTATTCATTTATACGAGGAAAAATTGAAAGAAACTGATGATCTTTAGGGCGAAGGCTGCTGCGGATAAATAATAATCTGCAGCGTACACGTTAACTCGTTATTTCCGTTATTTTATTCATTGAAAAAAACATTTTTTTCGATATTTTCTTATATAAATATTCCGTATTATTAGTTAAATCATATATACGCTAATTTGCTGTCGGCGCGCAATATAAACGTTTTTCTCCGACAATAATGATAAAATCGTATAATTTATATAAAGAGATTTTATCGAAATGAAATTTTTTTTTGTAACAAAAATTTCAACAATTTTTTTTATCGCAATACGTTTATTTATTTATACGCGTATTGTATAATTTTATATCGTTTATTTTACAATCGAATCGGTTATACGAATATTTTATGTATATAGAAAAGTTGTTTATTTTGTGTAAGTGCAAATTGATTTTTTTTTTTTACATTTAAGCAGCTTTAATAAGTTGTGTTTTTAGACCTCGTGTACTGCGTTACGTGTGCCGGCGTACAAAAAAAAAAACGTAATAAAATGTGTTATTTTTCAAAAAAAACATTCTTTATAGTACACGTGGCCAAAGAAAACATTTTCATAATTTATTATTAATCGTATACAACGTTTTGTCGAGAGACAAAATAACTTTTATTTGTTCGTTTAAACTGTGTGCGCGCGAAAAAATGAAATATTCATTATAACATATATATATATAAGAAT
Organism: Slavum lentiscoides; assembly: GCA_032441835.1. Lineage (NCBI taxonomy): Eukaryota > Metazoa > Arthropoda > Insecta > Hemiptera > Aphididae > Slavum > Slavum lentiscoides. The sequence goes on along the minus strand of CM063714.1, from coordinate 1,203,478 downwards.
GCGGTACAGTATAGTAATTTTAGTAGACAAAAAAAGGGTTCAGAATTCGTAGAAATTAAATTGAATTGACAAAAGAAAACAATGCTGAACTCCTCCGAACGAGATCGGAATGTTAGCAATTTTTTTTTTTTTTTTTCAGTTAAACGGTTTCACTATTTAGATATTTCATTCGCGACACAACTATTAAAACTAATGTACGCGCTACATACACGCGTGTATACCAATCTCAGAAACTAGAATTATAAAAATTTTAAAACTATTTTCTATTAAAATCGAATTTTCCTCCGCACAAATAGAACTATAAATTGTATTTTTCTAAAAAAAAAAAAAACACACGCATTCAAATAATAATAAACAGTTTTTATTAGCCTCACAACACTTTTAACAGATTTGATATTTCGTTATAATTAAAGTAGAAAAAAATACATTATAACGATTATTGAGTGGAACGTATTTTCAAAGTGTCGCAATAGAGAGCTAACCTATAATACCTACAAATTTTTTCTATTATTTTAATAAAAAAAATTCGTTTAAGGTTAATTTTAAGCTGTGTAATATATTTTTTTTTTGTACAACACAATACAAGTATAATAAAACGTATACGCACTACAAACATTTTGTACTCGTATTTATTACAAAAACGATTCTACGCGCTCTATACACGTCGAGCAATAATATTATTATCCAGGCAGTTTTATTAAAATCGAGAAAGGAAGCCGGCGAGCTTATTCGCTTTCGTGTCTCTTCCACCGTGAACACGCGTGTACATTAATTGTTTCTACACTGTTGTATTATATAATATAATCCCTTCGATACGCAATATCTGTTACAGAGTACAAAACCAATTTCTATAATATACAAGTATACGTTTGTCACGTGGTTAATTTCCGAAATACTACACTATTGCGTTTATACTGCAGCAGTGTAGAAGGAATCAAACATCAAAGCCCACGGAACAACGGATAACGGATATTGTACATACACGCGCTACACGTACATGAAGTTGGCCCCTCCCACACTTTGTCCGATCGACTCCAAACAAATTGTAAATTAATTTTAAATAATTGTAAATCCATTTTTGGAATTTGTAAATTATTAGAAAACGCACAAAACGAAAAACAAGTTTGGGGGGGGGCAGATTTACGTATCCCCCCCCCACTTTGTCCGATCGACTCCGGACAAATTGTAAATTAATTGTAAATCCAATTTTGGAATTTGTAAATTATCAAAATACTCAGGAAAATTCATAACGAAATCGGTAAGTAATAAAGACAAGTTTATATGTATCATTCGACTTTTTCTGATCAACTGGAACCAATTATAAGCAAATATGAATAAATATATTTAAAACTATTATTTCTACTAATAACTATGTTGAAAATGTGTAAACGTTTCTATGACTTGTATAGTTGTGTTTTTCACAAATAATATTATGTAGCATCGTGTATATTATATTATATTTTATAATGATTATATTACTATATATTACGACTTTATTGTAACACGCGCCATTATTACAATTATTATTGTAACGAGAAACGATCCTAATATTAAGACGATAAAAAGTATATAGTGCGTTTGAAATCGGACTTTTTTTTTAACATGAGAATATTACGTAAAATGATTTCTCCGACACATAATTATATATACGTGTAATAGATGGTTAGAATTTGCATAATCTCGATTTTCGAGAGACCATTTTGAGAATACTCTTAGCGACCGCAAACGTTGATCTTATTATAAGTAGGTACAATAGTATAGAATTTGTTGAAATTTTTAAAGAAATAATAATGACGGACATCAATAATATAGGATTTTCGGCGCGCGTTTCATACAGCAGGGTATGATAAATCGTTGGCGTGTAAAATCCAGGCCAATTTTTTAACGGTAGAAAAATTTATTGTAAAAAAAAAAAAAGTTTAATTTTTTTTTTAAATTTAAGGTTTGGTTAAAATCGGTAATAAAAAAAAATCTACCGTTATAAATTTTTTTTTTTTAACAAAATACAAACGTTTCTGCGCGCGTTAACGCGTGCGACGATTATTAACGTGTACCTTATCTTACCCATTTTTTCGTGTACACTTGTCTCTGCATACTTTCGATATACGCATATTATCTACGTCAAGGCCGTAGCCAGGGAGAGGGTTTTAGGGTTCAAATTCCCTCGAAGTTTTTTCTTAAAATATAATTTAATTATCTATATTCTATTAGTAGTTTATTATTTTTATTTTATTTCATATTTATACTCTCAGCCCCCCAGAAAAAAAATTCTTTTTTGCTGGCTATACGGTCTCGGATCGACACATTTTTCAATATTTTGTACAGGCGGTGTTCGTTTCGAATTTCCAACTCGTCTTATCGACACGAAAATATATTATTTCAGATTGTGAATCGCTATATAAAAAAAAAAAATAATAATAATAATCGATCGGAAACGTTCGAAATAACACTGCACGCGAATTTAAACACGATTCGACGTGAAAAGAGCGACACGTACTATACGTTACACCGTTTGTACATTGACGGCCAGTGACACGTAACTGCATATATATATATATACACATTTTATATTAAATTGAATTTTAAAGCGATTGTTGCGGCTCAAAAAAGAAATAAAAACTATTCCGAGTCGAGTTCAATTTTATTACGGGGGTCGGTTTACAAATTGTAAGTGCTCGTACAGAAAAAAAGTAAAATATATATACGTAAAAAGACGATATAACCGATTGATTATTGAATTTTTTATTTATTTTTTTGATACACCTAACGCGATTATTTTCTTCGTCTATACGATTTTCAATTTTATTTTTAAAAACTCTAAATTAAAATAAATTCTCGATCAGATAACGTTTTTTTCTCTCTCTGTCTCTCTGGCCGTATTAAAAAGATATCTAAAAAAAAAAAAAAAAAAAATCTCGAGTCAAAACTTTTTCACTCAGAAACGTTTAAAGTTTGAATGACGGTGAAAATATTAAGGGCGTTCCGCGAACCGCGCGGTTAAACGTAAACGTTATTAATATTTTTGTTTTTCTTTCTCCTATCCCGGTTTCCTCCTTTCCCGAGACGAGACTCTCTAATTTTAAGTATTTAAAAAAAATCATAAAAAAAACTAAAATAAACTCCCCGAATATCAGTTCCCGAACTGTAACACCATTAAAGCTTCTCAGACTCTCGTTCAAGTCAAGAGCATATTTAAACGCTGCACATAGTTATGGTTACGCATTATTTTTTTCGATTATTATATACTTAATTTTCGAGCTTATAAACGCCTACCAGCCACGCGTGATCCTCATCGTCCGCGAAAATGTTACACGAATACACAACTGAATGTTGGTGGGTATACTGCCGTATACTGCTACTCGGCAAAAATTATACTGCAGTTCTCAGTGATTGGAAATTATTTTTTTCGAATAAAACGCGAACGACTTTTATACATTATTTCAATACGAATTTATTCGTTTTACGTTCAGTTTTATTT